>CM060701.1:243880217-244480217 GCA_030686995.1 Artemisia argyi
TTTTGTTAAATAAAAGAACAAATAATGTATTTTACTTTTCACCAATATTAAGAATGCAACTCAAAAGTGATGATGTAAACGACGATGATGATCGTGGTTTAGCTTACTTTCTGCGAGCACAGGCATTGTGCTTAAGTGCATTATGCCGCAATGAGGAGTATACCTTTATGGAAGTGCTACTTCCTAAAGATATGTGAACTCTTATTCAAAGCTTTTTTTAATATGCCACTCTATAAATCCTCACTCATGAGACTCGTACAAACTTGTGTTTTTTGGTGCAGATTGATTCTACTAAATTGGCCGCTAAGTATAGATGCATATCAATATGTACTACTACTAAGTTTTTATGATTTGTCTTTTATGATTTCAAAAAAGGTATTTATATTTGTTGAAACTTTTTTTGTGTGTGTCATGTATTAGAAAGAATTCTATCTTTTATTAGAAGATTGGTAGTGATGTGGAGTGTTATAGCACTTTACCAGCCCCGATACCCTTTCCAAAGAGATTGTTTGATAAGAAAGAGGGGGAGGGGGGGGGGGGGGGGGGGGGGGAGGTTGGACACCAAAAAACTAAAGATGATGGTTTCTGATATCGCCAATAATTTATGATCATACGGAAAACATATTTGCATTGTATCTTTGTAAGGGTTGAAAGCTGGAGTAATCGGTTTAGGAATACACTCAAAAATAAATCCATAAGTTGTATGCAATCTAAAGTCTAAACATGGCTGCCCAATCCGACAAAAATAACAAGGGACAAACACTAGGAAACAAATACTTAAAAACACATAAGTTTTATTAATCAAAACCTAATGAAACATGGGTAATGGATCTATATTTATAGGAGACAACTATGGTGGCTTTTGGACTACCACAACATTACCACATCTCCAAGACTCATAAAAAAAATGGAACTTTTTCCAAGTGTGCATGGCGATTTTCATTATGCTTCAATAACCAAAAAAATCATAATACAAAAGATTGCTAAAACATACAATACCATTATTAGAACACCAGAGTCAAAGCATTATAGTTTAGTAGTATATTCAGGATAGGCTGCAACTATACTTAGAAACCACTTAAAAAAAATCACTGGTTGTAGCAACTTTAAATATGAGGCTCATGAGCAATGATTTATATATTGACAAATTTACAGAAGCTATAGATGGTATTTTACGGATCTCAAGAAGTAGCATATTCATATGATATAAAACTTTTTTCATTACGACACAATGCACGTAAGCACAATCCCTGCACTCACTGAATGTAAGGTGAACCACGAATATTTGTCTTTTACATCTCGCTTGTCCTACATTTGGTGAAAAGCATTCAATAAAAAAATTACATTTAGAAGTTTTGTTAAATAAAAGAACAAATAATGTATTTTACTTTTTACCAATATTACAAATGCAACTCAAGCGATGATGTAAAATACGATGATCGTGGTTTAGCTTACCTTCTGCGAGCACAACCATTGTGCTTACGTGCATTATGTCGCAATGAGGAATATAACTTTATGGAAGTGCTACTTCGAGATCTGTGAACTCTTATCCATTGCTTTATTGAATATGTCACTTTATGAATCCTCACTCACGAGGCTCGTACAAACTAGCATTTTTTGGTGCAGATTGATTTTTCTAAATTGGCCGCTAAGTATAGATGCATATCAATATGTACTACTAAGTTTTTATGCTTTGTGTTTTATAGATTTCTAAAAAGGTATGTGTTAGGCTGTTAGCAATACTTTTATAAAGTTTTTATCTTTTTTGTTACAAGAGCATAATGAAGATAGTCATGAACTCTTTGAAAGAATTCTATCTTTTATTTGAAGGGTGGTATAGCAGTTAACCAGCCACCATACCCACCTCAAAAGCGAGATGATTCACAATCCCCACTATAGTAAAACATGATCGACCATTGTTTCCCAAAGAGATTGTTTGATTAAAAAAAGGGGGAGACATAAAAAAAACTTAAGATGATGGTTTCCGATATCGCCAATGATGTATGATCATGCGAAAAACATATTTGCATAGAATCTTTGTAAGGGCTGAAAATTCTAGTCTGGGTATCTCTGTTGGAGTAATAGGGTCATTCGTGTTGAACTAGAGTAGTTAATCGTAGCCAATGCTAAGCTAAGAGATCTAAGAGTGATTTACTTGTTTCAACAAAGTTACGATAAAGCAACTATATATAATACCTGTATTTAGGAATACATTCAAAAATAAATAATTGTGGAGATTCGACTGGTTTACATATGACATAAAGGTCGTTGACTATGAGGTTGCTCAATGCCTGTTAACCTTGATTAATCAAAAGTATGTATGTGTAATACAGATTTGTACTCCTAGATTGATTTAATGCTCAAATTCAAAGACTTGTTAAGTCATGCCACGTCTGACTTAAGAACACGAATTTAAGTAACTTGATTAAGAACTTAAATTTTGGATTAGCTTCAAATAAAAACCTTAACCTAATTTTAACTCATCACAGCCAAAATCATCCAATCATCATCATAACATGTCAATATTTACTAATCTAAGCGCGCAAGTAAAGCTAATTAATAAACTCAGACTAAAAAACCCTAATCGTAAAAATACTAACAAATATCATATTTACGAAAAGGGAAAAGGTTTAGAATTAACCAAACGAGATTAAGGATGATCGAATGTGATGTCGAGATCCTCCTCAAATCTCCAAAACGCCATGCATGCAATGGCTGCCCAATCTGACAAAAATAATGACGGACAAACCCCTTAGGAAACGAATACGTAAAAACACAAAACTTTTCTTGATAAAAAACCTATTGAAAACATAGGTAGTGGGTCTATATTTATAGGAGAAGTGGGATAATTCTAGAAGCCTAAGTTGTCGACTTTCGTAAATTAATTGCCCATGTTATAGCAAAATTACGTATATACTCACTAAAACTTAAAAGCTTGCATATTTTTTCAAAATACAAGTTTTCAATGCATAATGTATAATGCAAGTTAAGCATATTTTGAATATATATGCAAATATGCAAGTTTTAGTGGTATATATGTAATTGCCCTAACTATTATTTACCGAGTTCTAATTTGATTAGGAAACAATTCTTAATTAATCCTTAAAAGTTAGAAAATAAAATCCTAACCATATTAAGTCCAATAACGGAATATATAATATATGTCGAAGTCTTCCAACTATTACTTATTTATCTATTTTTTCTATAACTATTGTTCTAATACTTCAGCCGGATAATTCATTTGGTTTGAACTCACTATTATAAATTGAACTTAGATCTCCATATTTTATATTTTATTGATGCTAGTGTCTAGTCACAAGTCATTTGTCACTCGGAAGTGGTTCCCGACTATTCAAATTTTCTTTTATTAATAGGCTACCTATTTATCAAATCAAATTTATACATGCATAACCTATTTATCAAAGTCACACTTTGTCTAATACCCCTTACTTGTAGACATCACGAGAGAAAACAAAGGACATAAACATAGGCAAGCGTATGTTTGCGTGTTAATAGTGGTTAGCAATAAGGATGAATCGTAATACGAGAAATATTGTTGGACCAATAAATTTGATAATAACAATGATATAACAACGCATGATTTTTGGATTACGAGGGTGGTTGTCCTAACTTATATGAAGGGCTTATGAGGTTATATATTATACAGGTTCATAAGCTGAAGTAGATATATTAAGCTAATAAACCCATGAAATAAGCTAAGACACACACCCCCTACGACTCTACGAACATCTGAACATTTTTCATTTCTATGAACATTTGTACATGTGTTAGGTAGAGTCATTGACTATAAATCATGCTTTCCATGTTTGGTGTTTGAATGTTCCCTTGTCCATATGTATGATGCAGGACACATTTGCTTTATATTTCTATTCTATGGTAGGTTGTATTTGACCATATATTTATCTGAATTTACAGTTGTCAGCAGATCAAGACCCGCAAATGGAATATTGCAGCCCCCTCTGGACCCTGGAACATATGCGACTGCAGTGGTCCAGGTTTACTTGGATAATGCTGGTGATCTGGTACTAATTTAACTCAATGTACATAATTATATATTCTTCAATTATCTTGACAACGTCTTTTTGTAGATGTAATTTATATACCATTCCAACATTCTCTTAAGCAAACCTTTGTCCAACGGCAGGAATTGATTGCTTAGTGCATTGAATCAACAGACCTTATTAACTTCAACATATATGGTGATACCTTTTTTTGAGGTAGTAATGGGAGTTGATCATTATGTAGTCTTTCATCACTCATTTGAGAAGTTTGTCGTTATTGAGGTTATTGTTTCTTATTTTTCAATGTTATTTGCTTTACTATTCCAGGTTGTCTTCACTGGAGGGCGTACTCAACTTAGAACAACTAAGCCTGATGAGGGGAGCGACATAACTTATCTATATTCGACTGTGAGGCACAAGAAATAGAATCTAGAAATGAAACCACATTTGCTAATGCCTAGGAGCTGAATGAAATGGCTAGAGAGTTCAAAGAAGAAGCAAAGGGAAAATCCATTGATTCTGAGGTAATGAATCCTATAATTAATTGATGTTAACCATTCCAAATTTATTAGTGCATTCTCCACTATAGGTGGAAAAATTCTTGAACAACAAGTTAGATTGCGTTAAAATGGCTCCTCTTTCATGCACATTAGAATTGGTTGGGTGACTCGCCAACACTTTGTTCATACTTACAAAAATGGGTAATTAAGTTTCAGTTAAAGTTGCAAAAAAACAATCAATAATCTGAACCTTTGAATAGACCTTACCAGGTTATATGAATTAATAAGACTTTTGAAAACTTACAACCCGTTTGACCATCCCCTTTAAGATGAATTTTTTTCTCTTTCACCATTAAGACCCTTTATAGATAAAACACAGCCCAATCATCTCATTTGTAAGTAATGGCTCAAAACAGCCATATATTCAATACCCGACAAGGGATTTAAGCAAATAAAAGAATACAATATTAACATGACATCTATACTATCTAATAAATGATAGTTTTGTACAAGTCCTCCTAAGCGCGTCGCATTAAAAACCAAATTAATATTCTGATGTGGATTGCCTTATTTAGAACCAATTGTACAATCGTCCCTATGCACTACACTCTCTAAACTAAAACCACACCTCCATCAAATTTACGTTTCTTCTTATCCGATTCTTCCTCCCTAAGAACTCAAATTAATAACACCTTCCATAAATCAAAACAAACCGATTTGATTATGAAAATTGGTCAATCACTTCCTCCTTACGTTTCGTTCTTACTTATTTTTGTAAACTCATTGATAGCAATGTGTTTTTGCCAGCAGATTTTGATTTGGTACTTTTTCATTGATTTGTAAGTTATTCACTTTGTTTTGATTTGGTTTAATTTTGTTTCAATCAAGCTGTATAATAGGTTTTTTAGAAGTAATGATTAAGTGAAATTGTTTGTTGCTTATATTGTTAGGGTTTTTGAAAAATTGTTTGTTGCTTATAATGATTAATTCGAATTAGATTAGTGTTTTGAAGAATGAAACCCTAATATTGTTAATTGGGGAAAATGATTAAGATTATATTAAGAAAAATAATTCGAATTAGATTAGTGTTTTTGAAGAATGAAACCCTAATATAAGTTTAATTGGGGAAAATGATTAAGATTATATTATGAAAAATAGAAAAATACTTGCCTTTAAGAAATTTGGTAATAGTCAAATGTTTAGCTTTTTTATGGCACATGTTATTTCTAGAATCAAAAGAATTAAAACTTTCTAAAATTATTTTTGTTATTGTTAGTAACTTTGGCTCTATATAATGTGTTTATGTTATGCGATTTTTTCACACATCATTCTTTTCTCTATTCACTTTGATCCTATATAATGTGCGTAGGCTATGTGTTTTCTCATTTGACCATTCTAAAATTATTTGTGCTTATTTTTTAGTAACTTTGATCCTATATAACGTGCGTAGGCTATGTGTTAGTTGCACACATCAACCTCACAAAACCCATGGCTACATAGTTTATAGCGGCATTGTGTTATTGAGTGGTTGAGTGTTTCATTGTTTTTTAAAGTTATGAAATCGCCGGTTGTTTTGTGACATTATGTTTTATGGCGCTTAATACAGGTATTTGTTTGATTCATTGTTTAACGTAGTAGCCTGTGGTGGTTATGTACCCTTTGAGACTCGGTAAGTAAGATTCCGTATAAAATAGCATTATTAAATTTTATATGTTAAAATTGATAGTTTCTCAAACAGTATGTGTTGTTGATTGATGCTTAATTGTGAAAATGTTTTAGTTATTTTAGTATCTCATTTACTTGATGCTATTTAAAAAATAGTGAGTATTGTTATTATGAGCATTTCTTTTATGAGCTGTCGCTAAACTTTTAGTTAAGATGTGTCTATTTTTTTAAGGAGCAATGTGAGTGTCATGATTTGCAAATAGTAAACAATGTTACATGTGTGTCAATTGCTGATGTTTGACTTTTGTTAATAAGTAAACCATAGTTTTTTAAAGAGGGCGGTTTGAAGGATTAAAATTTGCTTATGTTGGCATAACAGGTGTGAGGTTTGGTGAAGGACATCTCTATTCGTTCAACTATTTTGTTACGACGAGAATAAAGAATATTGTTGCTACTAATAGTACGATAACTTCTGGAATTAATCTACAAATGTTTATCTCAGGTGATGTGTTTATTCTCATTATAATATGTCATGTCTTTTTGGAACTAATTTCTAAAATGCCCGTTCGTTTAGTTGCTGATGCTCTTTAATATATTTCTTCAATGTTGGTCTATGATGAAAAGTCTTGGTCTTGTGAAATTAGTATAGTTTTGATAGTGCAACAGTAGATCTTGATACTGCTTAAAGATAGGGCTGCAAAATTGATGAATTAAAATAGAGGTCTTAAATCTTCAAAATATCAGTGAATGAGGCTTGGGTGCCAAAGTGAACAAAGACTATGTACGTTCTGATTAAGAAGAGTTTGTGTGTTGAGTATAAGAGTGTTAAGATGAATCAGGTGAAGTGTGTGAATCAGAGGGCATGACAGTGTTGGTTAAAACCCATATATGGTATGAACCAGAGTATGTAAGTGATAGATCAGAGCGGATGCTTGTGATTTACAGGGTAAAAGAATCAGTGTAAGGTTAAACCAAAGTTGGGAGATGGAAATGGGAGTTAACAATCACGTGATAATACCAAAACAAAACCTTAACCGTAGTCGCTTAAATGCAAAAACTACTACTGATGTGTAGTTTTTGAGTAGGAGATTAGCATTTAAGTTCACTAACCTAACAAAGGCAAACTGAGTACACAAACTGAACCTAAGATTAAAATCCTTAACCTCCACAAACCCAAAACCTGAACTTGTGTGTATGAATCAGAGAGCTCAATACCACAACATAATCACAACCCGACACTAAACCATTCACCCTCCAACAAGTTATTCTTTTCCTTTGTATTTATTTGCTTCATGATTGAGTTTAATTAGTGGGTGTTTGGAATTGCTTCTTTAAAAATGCTTACCCTATTTTTAAATTACTCCGTAAGTATATATAATCTACTTATTTTAGTAATTATTTGATCTAAACTAAGTATATAAAGAGTTTAGAATTTTCTTCAAACACACATGTCTGTATACCTTTACGTATCTGTTAAATAGGCTGTCCAAAACACCTTATTAGTAAAATTTAGGCACAAAAATTTGTTTATCTGTTATCGTCTCTGTTGTGTAGACCTTTGCCATTGGATATTTGGTGTTGCTGTATTATATTGAAAGAGAAAGAGGCAAACTGTTAAGTGGAAACTCAAAAGGGAGCAACAGTTATATATCAGATTATTAGGTAATTAAATGATAACCTTATGTCCTTATCACAATGTGAAGAGAAGTATTTTGTCTATGTTTTACATTTCTTTTCTCTTCAGGTTTTATATAAAACTCGTGAGAATATATTAAAATGGAGATTTATGAACTATAGTATGATGAATAACCATGTTCTACATGCTTTACAATCCTAGAAATGTGCAAGAAGTTAGAAGGCGTCGGCTTTAAGCGGTTGTGGCTGTAATATCAAAGACAATCGATAATGACATTTGGTACATGCACTGAATTTTCTATATTCAGGCACCAATATCCCAATTAAAGTAAAACATTAAAGAATGGTCGACCCAGGTATCCAGGTAAGCACACTTGAGCGCATTCATGGAACATGAATTAATTATAAGGCAAACGGTCTATTACATATAAATAATGGGATGTCTATGTCTTGCGTCACATTTACTTAAGAACGGTCGATTCGGTTTCTTTTTTATCTCAAACGGGTCAGAGTAGTAGTGTTTCGATAATGCATAAACCTTTTAATTGAGTTTATTTAAATCATTAGCCTTTTAGCTTAAAGTATGGTAGGTTTTAATCAAACAGGTCAGAGTAGTGTTTCTACTTTCAACGTAGTTAAAAAATTTATCTACACCGGCACCCACTAATTTCTATCCTAATAGCGTTTCATCAAAATAACACAAAGATGAGTAAATGCAACATAAAAAGCTATTTGGTGGCGACTTACTATAAAATTATATGAGTTTAAGATGTTAGTAGTCATTTTGACGGAAAATGGCTCTTCAATGCCATGATAATAGCAAGGTATGATCCCTCTCACCCCTAATATCATCAGTCATATTGTTATTCGAATAATTCTGAAAGATTGTAATTTTTTCAAGTTCATGGTTTTACTAACAGATTGTCTTTTGGCAAGTTCTCAGTGAATTATTTTAAGAATTTGGTGTATAGGGTTGTTTGGATATGGGTGATGAGGCGAAAAATGATCCGTTTTTAGGGGGTCATTTAAGCCCGAATCCGAATTTATTTGATCAAATATTGCCCTAAATCGTTCCTTTTGTGATTTTAGGTACTTGGAGAGTGAATTCTGGAAAAGAAGCCATTTTGGACGTTTTTGGAGCATAAAAGTGAAGAAAACGGCAAAGTATCAATTTTCCATGCTGGAAACAGTAGGTGACGGCGTCAAGAGTACCACCCTGACGGCGTCAAACATCAAGAATAAAAATCCGTAGTTCATGAAGGCGTCAAGAGTCATTCTGACGGCGTCAAAAGCCCAAGAATAAAATACCGTGGTTGATGACGGCGTCACATAGGCCGTCATAAGTAGATCAAGGCCGTCCGAGGAGTTGTCTTGACGCCGTCACATTGTTGTCTTGACGCCGTCACCCTTATTTTCCTATATATAGTTTTCTAGTTTTTTCATCAAAAGAGAGAAGTTTTGGAGAAACCCTAAAGACGAATTTGGTGCAACTTTTACAGGTTTTTCAAGGGTTCCAAACCCTTGATACCTTGCATTGTAATTGAGATAAGTGTTCTTCTAATTCAATCAATATGTCTATGTGTTGGTTGTCTATATCTTGTTCTTGTCTCAATTCCATTATGCTAGGCTAGATCTCCTTTGTGTTTGCTTAGATCTAATGAAACCTAGATATTGATTATGTGTTGATTACTTGTTTATTCTTGTTCTTGGATGAATGATTTATATGTTAGGCTTAAGAAAACTGGCAGATCTCCAAATGGTAACATGCATGAACGTCTTAAGAAACATGAACCGAGGCGTACTAGGTCTTTATTGGTTGTATTTAATGCATGAGCCACTGTTTACAATCCCTATAGTTGTGCTGGGCATGGTGTAGGAGGAGATAAGAGCTCATAGAATTGGGGAGTTATGTATGCCACCCCATGAATGGTATTAAGGAATACGATCCGTCATCCATGCAATTATAACAAGTAATTAACATGTAAAAGATATCTAGGGAGTAATGAAATCTAAGTAAACACATTTTCTCCAATTACTGTTCACAGCCTTAGTATAAATTAGTTTATTTTCATTTTTATTATTTTATTTTGATTGCATCTTAGTTTTGGGTTAGTTGAATAGCAACTAATTCCGCCCACTCCTTCAAAACCCGAGATTTTACTTGCTTTCATAAAAACATAAAAATACAAAAATAATCACCCCTCACCTTTAGAACTAGTAATTTAGGCTTTCTAATCCTAGTGACACTATTCCTAAGCTGAACGATCAATCCCCCGGTACTTGTCACTATACTATACTACAACGATCAGGTACACTGCCTGGTGGGGGTTGTAAGCTTCTCGAGATCCCTTGAGAGGTAAAGCCTGTTGCGATTCCCACGCATCAAGTTTTTGGCACCGCAGCCCGGGGAATAGTTATTGTCTAGGTTAGAATTTCTTTTTATTAGGTCTACTTGCTAGATTCCTTTCTAATAAGATTTTATTTTTATTTTTAGGTCTTCTTTAGTCTATCTTATTTCTTCGTGCCTTTGTTCGTAACTCTTCACCGTCCGCCATCATGGCAACCAACGAATTCTCCAACCTTAGGATCACTAGGAGTCGTAGTACCACTAGAGACCTTGTCTTGCCTTATGCAGAACCCGAAAGAGAAATGTGTAGGTTAAGACGAATTCACTCAACTCCTGAACCATCCAGCATTGCTATCGACTTTGATGCACCTCTTTCTGAGGAAAATTCAGAGAATCACATCACAACCCCTAGCTCCCACAACGAGATGAGTACCCCTATAATACCTCCTCCTAAGCGTCTCAAGGACTACTCTTCCCCAACTCCTCGTGGCTTTTCAAATGCCATTGTTTACCCAAATGAACACACCAACGAGGTCTTGCATGCAAACGATGTTTGGCTTGTCAAAAGTGTGTGTAAGTTCCACGGACTTGATGAGGAAAATCCAATCCAACACATCAAGGATTTCCTGAAAATAGTGGACACCATCCATACGGATGGGGCTACTAGAAACACATCCCGATTGCGATTCTTTCCTTTCACCTTATACGAAAAAGCCCAAGAATGGTATGACAAACTCCCTTCTGAATCTATCTTCACATGGGAGCAACTCATATCCAAGTTCTATGAGAAGTTCTTTCCACCTGGAAAAACCTCAGCACTTAGAGATAGGATCCTCCGTTTCCGGAAGGAGAAGGACGAGCCCTTCTATAAATCGTGGACTAGATTCAAAGATTCAATAAGACAAGTTCCCCATCATGGCATTGAGCTTTGGCTCTTGGTCCAAATCTTCTACGAAAATATCTCCTCTAATGACCGAAACAGAATTAACCAATCTAGGAAAGGAAGGTTGGCCAATCTAAGTGCCGAGGAAGGATGGGATAGGATTGAAGAATATGCTTAAGACCAGGATGACACTTGGGATGAACCTGAGTCGACTGTCAGCATTTCTGAGATCACCTCGGATCGGTTGAGCAAAATTCACAAAAGAGTGGAATACATAGCTGGATCGCAGTCACCTAAACAGCTGTCGAATCCTTACCTGATCTGCGATTACTGTGGAGGCCCGCATGAGGTAGAACAATGCGGAGGAGCAGCCACAACTGAACATGCATGCTTGTCAGGAGGGGACATTTATGCTGATCCCTTCCTCTTGCCTTTTTACCAAAATGACGATTACACCCTTTGGGGAAATCTGGTAAAGAGAAGAGAAGGGGAGGAAGGCCCTGAATTCAAAATCAGGAGCAATTTCGAAGATGACCTTGGTCACTTCACTCAAGAAAAAGACTTGCAAATGAAAGGGCTTAACGAGCTTTTCGACGAGCAGCAGGAGGGTATTGGAGAATTTTTCAACAAGCTTAACTCGGCCCTAGATAATCTCCAAATGCCATTAGTGAGAAAAAAAGACCCCATGCTCGCGATAACCACACGAGCTGGAACGACAACCAAAGACCCTCCTTACCCAGACTCGTCCCCCATCACCCTCGATCCAGACAAACGAGGGGAGGAGGAGGAGGATGTCGGCATTATCACCCCAGACCAACCGCCCGTGACGACCCCTTCCCCATCAGCCCTTCCTAACCCACCTGTGAGAATTCCATACCCATCCCGATTAAGGAACCAGAAAACTGAGAATGATAACAAGAAATTCTTGTCATACCTAAAAGACTCAGTTGTCACCATACCTCTCCTTGATGCTTGCTATCACATGCCAAAGTATAGCACATACTTCAAAAAGCTGCTCGCTAACAGGAAGAAACTCGAGGGTCTTGTAACCCTGGGGGAAGAATGCTCAGTGGTAACCCATAGAGGGCTACCAAAGAAGGTAGACGATCCGGGAAGCTTCACCTTGCCTTGCTCCATAGGACCTCTATCAATCAAGAATGCTCTTGCCGATTTGGGAGCGAGTATCAATCTCATGCCTCACTCTATGTTCCGTAAACTAGGATATTCTGGATTGAAGTCTACCCGTATGAACATCCAACTAGCCGATAGATCAGTCAAGTACCCCGTAGGGATATGCGAGAATGTGCTAGTCAAAGTTGGGAAATTCAAATTCCCGGTCGACTTCGTAATCCTGGATATGGAGGAGGATGACTTGGTACCTATCATCTTAGGTAGACAATTTCTTGCTACCGCTCGTGCAGTCATCGATGTCTACGATGGCAAATTGACCTTACGAGTGGGAGACGATAGCACAACCTTTGACATTAAGGATTCTATGGACCTCTCCCTCGAAGCAGCTAACCGGCTCTACTTTATCGGGGAAGTAGATGAACTCACAGATGTCATTGATAGTTGCGTCGATGAACAAATCGATGAAGGCTGGCTACGGGACGAGAGTTTTCTGCTTGTGCTAGAGGTGGAAAAGACGGAGGATGTTAATGCAGTCTCCTTCTACCCCAGACAAGAGGCAACGGAGCATCTCGAGCTCCGAAAGCCCGAAAACAAGCTCAAACCTTCTATTATCGAACCTCCTAACGTTGATCTTAAAGAGCTTCCTAACCATTTGGAGTATGCCTTTCTTCAGGGGGAGGACCAACTCCCGGTAATCATAAACTCTTCCTTGGAACATGAACAAAAAGTTAAACTCTTAGAGGTCCTAAAAAAATACAAGGGGGTACTCGCATGGAGTGTGGTCGACATCAAGGGGATTGACTCAACTTTTTGCACACATAAGATTCTTATGGAGGAAGATTATAAACCTACTGTGCAACCCCAGAGGCGAGTGAACCCTAACATTATGGAAGTGGTAAAGAAAGAAGTTATCAAACTTTTGGATGCAGGACTGATTTACCCGATCTCGGACAGCCCATGGGTCAGTCCTGTGCAGGTTGTACCTAAAAAGGGTGGAATGACTGTAGTAAAGAATGACAAGGGTGAGATGGTGCCCCAGATAACTGTCACTGGATGGCGGGTGTGTATTGACTATCGAAAGCTCAATGATGCCACGAGGAAAGATCACTTTCCCTTACCCTTCATTGATCAGATGTTAGAGAGATTATCTGGACACGAGTACTATTGCTTCTTGGATGGTTTCTCTGGATATTTTCAAATCCCCATAGCACCCGAGGACCAAGAAAAGACCACGTTTACTTGCCCCTATGGAACATTTGCTTACAAAAGGATGCCTTTTGGGCTATGTAATGCTCCCGCCACTTTCCAACGTTGCATGACCGCAATCTTTCACGAACTCATGGAAGACAGCATGGAAGTGTTCATGGATGACTTTTTAGTCTTCGGAAACTCCTTCGACCACTGTCTTGCTAATTTAGAAAAGATGCTTAAACGTTGTGAGGAAACCAACTTGGTGTTAAACTGGGAAAAGTGTCATTTCATGGTAAAGGAAGGGATTGTGTTAGGGCATAAGATCTCAGGGAACGGAATAGAGGTGGACCAAGCTAAACTTGAAGCCATATCTAAGTTACCATACCCCACGACTGTTAAGGCAATACGCAGGTTTTTGGGGCACGCCGGATTTTATCGGAGATTCATAAAAGACTTCTCCAAAATTGCCCGGCCAATGACTCAATTGCTTGTGAAGGATGCTCCATTCGATTTTTCCCAAGAATGCAAAGATGCTTTCGATCTCTTAAAAAGGGAACTCACTCAAGCTCCAATCATGATCACACCCAACTGGGAGTTACCATTCGAAATCATGTGTGACGCTAGCGACTTCGCTGTCGGAGCTGTATTAGGTCAACGACGTGACAAGCTTTTCCAACCTATTTACTACGCTAGCAAAACCATGAATCCTGCTCAAGAGAACTACTCCACCACCGAGAAAGAACTATTGGCCGTGGTATTTGCATTTGACAAATTCTAACAATATCTTGTCCTTTCAAAAACAGTCGTCTTCACTGACCACTCGGCTCTTAGATACCTCTTCGCGAAGCAGGATGCTAAGCCACAACTAATTCGGTGGATCTTATTGCTACAAGAATTCGATGTTGAGATTCGCGATAAGAGGGGGGCAGAAAATCTAGCCACAGATCATCTATCTCGTCTTGAAAACCCCTTGGATAAGCACGATAGAAGTAAGATTAGGGATTCGTTTCCTGACGAACAACTGATGTCAATGATTGATTCGGAGCCATGGTACGCCGACTTTGCTAATTACTTCACAAGTAGATGTAGACTTGTTCCTGAACACCTGACTAAGTACGAGAGGAAGAGGTTCTTTTCCCAGCTAAAGTACTACTTTTGGGATCAACCCTTTTTATTCCGAAGGTGTCCTGACCACATTATAAGGCGTTGTGTTTCAGAAAATGAGGCAGTTAAGATTGTGAGGGAATGTCACTCTGGTCCCTCGGGCGGGCATCATGGGATAAACGTTACCGCCCGAAAGATTCTCGATGCAGGATTCTATTGGCCGACAATTTTCCGTGATGTAAAAGAAATTGTGCAGGCATGCGATGCATGTCAACGATCTGGAAATATATCACATAGGGATGAAGCACCTCAGAACTTTATACAAGTTTGTGAGGTATTCGATGTTTGGGGGATTGACTTCATGGGACCCTTTCCATCCTCAGGGGGAAACGAGTACATCTTAGTCGCCATAGACTATGTTTCAAAATGGGTTGAGGCACAAGCCCTTAGGACCAATGATGCAAGAGTAGTTATTCATTTCCTGAAAAAGCTTTTCGCAAGATTCGGGATTCCGAAAGCTCTCATCAGTGATAGGGGAACACATTTCTGCAATGCACAAATGGAAAAGGTCATGAAGAGGTATGGAGTACCCCATCGATTCTCCACCGCCTATCATCCACAGACCAATGGCCAAGTCAAAAACACCAATAGAGCTATTAAAAGAATACTTGAAAAAACGGTTAGTCAAAACAGAAAGGACTGGTCATTTAAACTCGACGAAGCCTTATGGGCATTCCGAACTGCCTACAAAACACCTATTGGAACAACCCCATTCCGCATGGTGTATGGTAAGGCATGTCACTTACCAGTAGAATTAGAACACAAGGCTTATTGGGCGCTTAAGGCATGCAACTTAGATTACACAACTGCTGGAAATAATAGGTTTTTGCAATTACACGAGCTTGATGAGCTTAGACTAGAAGCCTACGAATCCTCCATCACATATAAAGAAAGAGCTAAAAGATGGCATGACCAGAGAATTAAGAAACCTAAAGAGTTTTCAGAGGGGGACAAGGTCCTATTATACAATTCTCGGTTGAGATTATTTCCGGGAAAACTTAAGTCTAGATGGTATGGACCGTTCACGGTAAAGAACTCTTCTAAATTTGGAGCGGTAGTGTTAATAGATGATGAAGGTAGGGAATTCACGGTTAACATACAACGTGTAAAACACTACCAAGAAAATAACAATGAAATGATTAGTGAGGAGGATGTGACGTTTGATGATGAAATCACGTAGTAACCCATGACCTTGAGTCTAGCTACAAGACTCGTAAATAAAGAAAAGCGCTTCTTGGGAGGCAACCCATGTTTTGTGTGATTTTATTTGTTTGATTGTTATTTGCTTCCATATGCATGTTTAGTTTTTATTGTTGGTTGATCATGTTTCTAAACTAAAATGTGGAAATACTTTACTATGTTGTTTGGCCTAGTCTTAAGTCCAATCTAAAAGTATTTTTGCAAAAGATAAGTGTAAGGGGAAACCCCAAATATGTTTTTAAGAAACAAACCGATCATGATTCTCCACAATAATAAATGAGCATGTATATTCGTAATTGTTAGAGTCAAATGCTTGTATTGAGTCATAATGAAGTTTTGCAGGATTTTCCAGGAAATAGGACCAAGTTTTTCCAGAAATTTTCCGGAAACTTAACATAAGAATTTCTGCAGGTCCATTCTGACGGCGTCAGAGGATCACTCTTGACGGCGTCAAGAGTTAAAATCTGGAAATTTTACCGGTTTTGTTTTTCTAACGGAGTCTTATGGTTTTTGTGAATTATTAAGTTTTATAATCTCCAGGAAATCTGCAAACTTCATTCCACAAGCATTATATCTTACTTTGTTTTCTAGGATTTAGTAACTTATATAGGATGCCGTCGATTTTACGCGAGGTTGTCTTGTCTATTTTTGTAAGGATTTACAGGTTATGTTCGACAAGGAGATGATTTATATTCTGGAAGGGAAGCTTTGATTGTTCGTTTTCTTGGAAGAAGATTTAACCTGGCCACCTATAATCCATACCGAGCGAATCAGGGGAGTATTTGATTTCATTCTCTTTACTTTTTCACTTTTACATTCTTTACTTGAACATTGGGGACAATGTTCATCTTAAGTGTAAGGGGAGGGTAAAAAGATGATACCTTACATATGCACTTTCGCTTGAGTTTGTTTTGTGTGATAGTAGATGTGTAATAAAACTATGAGAAATACTTGTTAGTGCAATTTTAGCGCCAAATTTAAATTTTTTTACAACATTTAGGAGTGAAACTTTAGCCATAGCAAGCGTCTCATGGATAGGAGATTGTATGACTAGCACATAACCGTATATTCAGAAAAATTTTCCACCCAAAAATGTGAGGTTCGCCTTTAGATTTGATAGGAAAAGCATTTACTATTAGTGCTTATGAGTGTACCGGTAGCATTTAGATTCTAGAACTTGCGTTAGTGATGCATCCCGAGACCGCTAGTGAGACTACATTCGTGTAGTAGGATTTACTACATGATAAGAGGCATTAGGATCACCCTTGTGTTAAACCCGTATCATAATTACTTGACTATTTAAGTCATATTACTTGACTAGTTAAGTCAACTAATTTTCCCACACCCTTAGCGTTGTACTCATTTTTAGTACACGAAACCCCTAGTACACCCTTCCGAGCCTATCTTTTCGTTTCTAACTTTAAGCATTTTACTTAAAGGAAGAATTTGTTACACCCCACTTAAATGTACAACCAAATCGCCTTAGCCTTCCGTGTATGCGTTCATTTTTAGTGCATTATTGTTATTTGTTAAACCCTAAGTTAACTTTCTAATTGATTACATGGTTGCTAAGTCGAGTCATATCTTGTACATATTGTTTTGGGACGATTGGGACTCATGGGTAAGTACTTATTTTATGAAGTAATGGGGAAGAACATCACTTATTACCCCCATATGTACGTTAATCTTAAAAGTGCTCCAAGTGTTTTGATTTTCTTAATTCGAGTCATTAGAATAGTTTAATGTAAAGTATGTAAAGATTCAAGTGTAAGGGGAATTCTCATCCCCTATGATGTATTATTTTGGATGGTAGGGTAAGAGTGTATGCAAAAAAAAAAAAAAAAAAAAAAAAAAAAAAAAAAAAAAAAATCGAAAAATCAAGAAAAAGAAAAAAAAAATAGAAAAAGGAAAAAGAGAAAAAACATACGGACTACCATCCCTTTTTATTCTATGTTCATTTTATGTTTTTGTTATTTTTCATTTATTAGCTTAAGTCGAGTCGAGTCTTGGCTTAGCAACGCCACATTGTACATGTAATTAACCAAGATTGTTAACTCGCCACCAGTAAAACTTCCTTTATCCAACAAAACCGTGTAATTCATATCATTATACCTAACGTTACAACCCTTTAAAAGACCTCTTTGATAGTTTATCCTAGGTGCTTACGCCATGTGGTGGAGGTTAGATCCTTTCCCAAGCCTATGGTAATCTATTTTGCTATGACAGGTAGTGAGAGATATCTTCCATTTCCATAATGTTATATTACTTTATTACACCCGAGAGATGTGAGTATCTAAACACTATTTGTGAGGTGCTTGTGTATGACCTCCGTGCTTGTCTATTGGTCTTTAGTGGAACGATTATTTGTTGTAATTACTTTTATATTAGTGTTAAATGACCCCTAACTTGTCTTTTTAGTAGAATAAAAGCGCATTTGCTTGAGGACAAGCAAATCTCAAGTGTAAGGGTATATGATGAGGCGAAAAATTATCCGTTTTTAGGGGGTCATTTAAGCCCGAATCCGAATTTATTTGATCAAATATTGCCCTAAATCGTTCCTTGTGATTTTAGGTACTTGGAGAGTGAATTCTGGAAAAGAAGCCATTTTGGACGTTTTTGGAGCATAAAAGTGAAGAAAACGGCAAAGTATCAATTTTCCATGCTGGAAACAGTAGGTGACGGCGTCAAGAGTACCACCCTGACGGCGTCAAACATCAAGAATAAAAATCCGTAGTTCATGAAGGCGTCAAGAGTCATTCTGACGGCGTCAAAAGCCCAAGAATAAAATACCGTGGTTGATGACGGCGTCACATAGGCCGTCATAAGTAGATCAAGGCCGTCCGAGGAAGTATTTGGCGGCGAGGTGACGGCGTCACATTGTTGTCTTGACGCCGTCACCCTTATTTTCCTATATATAGTTTTCTAGTTTTTTCATAAAAAGAGAGAAGTTTTGGAGAAACCCTAAAGACGAATTTGGTGCAACTTTTACAGGTTTTTCAAGGGTTCCAAACCCTTGATACCTTGCATTGTAATTGAGATAAATGTTCTTCTAATTCAATCAATATGTCTATGTGTTGGTTGTCTATATCTTGTTCTTGTCTCAATTCCATTATGCTAGGCTAGATCTCCTTTGTGTTTGCTTAGATTTAATGAAACCTAGATATTGATTATGTGTTGATTACTTGTTTATTCTTGTTCTTGGATGAATGATTTATATGTTAGGCTTAAGAAAACTGGCAGATCTCCAAATGGTAACATGCTTGAACGTCTTAAGAAACATGAACCGAGGCGTACTAGGTCTTTATTGGTTGTATTTAATGCATGAGCCACTGTTTACAATCCCTATAGTTGTGCTGGGCATGGTGTAGGAGGAGATAAGAGCTCATAGAATTGGGGAGTTATGTATGCCACCCCATGAATGGTATTAAGGAATACGATCCGTCATCCATGCAATTATAACAAGTAATTAACATGTAAAAGATATCTAGGGAGTAATGAAATCTAAGTAAACACATTTTCTCCAATTACTGTTCACAACCTTAGTATAAATTAGTTTATTTTCATTTTTATTATTTTATTTTGATTGCATCTTAGTTTTGGGTTAGTTGAATAGCAACTAATTCCGCCCACTCCTTCAAAACCCGAGATTTTACTTGCTTTCATAAAAACATAAAAATACAAAAATAATCATCCCTCACCTTTAGAACTAGTAATTTAGGCTTTCTAATCCTAGCGACAATATTCCTAAGCTGAACGATCAATCCCCCGGTACTTGTCACTATACTATACTACAACGATCAGGTACACTGCCTGGTGGGGGTTGTAAGCTTCTCGAGATCCCTTGAGAGGTAAAGCCTGTTGCGATTCCCACGCATCAATGGGTCTTTAAACAAGTTATTTGGTTATTTAGGTGCATTTTTTTTATTTGAGTAAAGATATATAGATTATTATTAATTATAGATTCAGTTAGTTGTTTGTAATATTTCTTAATAAGTTAGATGTGTACCGATTTGAGCACAAATTAGGTCAATAAATGGCTATTTGGATTTGTTTGGATCAGCTATTATAAGCCATTCTAAACAGACTTGTGTTGCCACTTTATGCTTATTTGGGTATATGCCATATTATGCAGAATTTTGTTGCCACTTTATGCTCAATTCTAAGATGTTTGGATCAGCTATATTGAGTTGTTTTATGCAGACTTTTGTAGCCACTTCATGCAGTAATTAATGCTCAAGTTGAAAAATGATGAAATGAATGCATGATGTAATTAGGTCGAAAATGAGTTTAGGACTTGGGTTACCTGTGCAAGTATGTTTTGTAATGCAACTATCAAATTTATGATGGATAATGTATATAGAAAAGAATTCACCTTTTTAAGTAGTAGTTATTTTATATGATCCATTTGATTAACATGAGACAACTCGAATCTTCTTCATTCTTACTACTTTATTGATTTTAATCGGTTAATATTTCAGACATATTGCTTCATATTTTGCTTGAATCGGTTCCTCTCTAAAGAAATTACCTAAATTTATGTTTCTTTTGACTTATTTGGTTCATCTATTTTCGTGTATTCATCTTAAAACTAAAATGTGTACTGGATGACAAATGCTTAAAATGGTAGTAGTAACTAGTGTCAAGTATTATATACTTGATTAGATTGATTAAACAAAATGAAAAATATATTTGAAGATAAGATAAATTCACATACCTGTGCATTAGAACTACTTTAGATGAAATTCTGAGTTTAATAGTTTGATATGGATTTGTAAATCTTTGAAGCTTTACTTTGAAAAAACCATTATGTACTTTGAAGTTTGAAGGTGTTAGCTTATTTCAAAAAGACTAATGCCTTTTCAGGGAATAAGCCTAAAAAAAATAAGGGTTTTGCTAACCACAACCTATAGGATGGTGGTTAAGCATCATCATTTGTGCGGTTGGAGACAAAGTGATGCTGAAAGTCTCGCCTTGGAAGCAGCCAGAGATAGGCAGAAAAGTAGCTCGGATTCGTGATCGGTTGCAAGCAGCCAGAGATAGGCAGAAAAGTTACGCCGATCGAAGACGTAAACCCTTAGAGTTCCAGGTTGGAGACAAAGTGATGCTGAAAGTCTCGCCTTGGAAGGGTGTGATACGTTTCGGGAAACGTGGAAAACTCAACCCACGCTACATTGGACCATTTCTTATCTTAGAAAGAATTGGGCCCGTGGCTTATAGGTTGGAATTACCACATGAATTGAGTAAAGTTCATGACGTGTTTCACGTTAGTAATTTGAAGAAATGTCTTTCTGATGAGATGCCTATTATTCTGATGAAGGATATTTGTGTTGATGAGAAATTGAATTTTGTGGAAGAGCCAATTGAAATTTTAGATCGTGAAGTTAAACGACTCAAGCGAAGTCGCATTCCGCTCGTCAAGGTTCGTTGGAATTCCCGACAGGGACCAGAATGTACGTGTGAGGAAGAGTTCCGGAAGAGATATCCGAAGCTTTTCACTTCGTAGACGAATTGTTCCGAGAGAAACCCGGGACGGGTTTCTTCTGAGACTGGGAGGATGTGACAACCGGCAATTTAGGGAGCTATTTTAAAAACCCGCATTACGTTAAAGTTCGTTTATAATTTTTATTTGGAAATTTTATTCACAACGAACTTGTAAGACCAATATTTATGAATAATTATATTTTATGACGTTATGGAATTCGTGAATTATTTTAATAATTCATTTTGATATTATGCTCGGTAATGTATTCTTAAATTCTCACTTGGTACTACGTTGACTCCAGCACTAGGAAACTGAAAAGTTTAAAAACTTACGAGTTTTAATACGTTGGACTTTTAGTCACGTATTTATTATAAATTTCGGTGGAATAATATATATAGTCCGTCAAATGGTGAATATAACGAGCTTCGGGGACATTTAATATTTTATTCGTAAGTTTTCACTTACGTAAGGGGACGTTTTATTAATTAAACTTGGGGGTAAAAAAAAAGGTTTGGTGTGCAAAATAATAAGAAATTTAGTTGAGGGACCAAAAGTGAAAAATACCCTATTTTAACCCTAACCCTAACCATTCATAATATCATTTTCACACTAACAACTCACCCACTCCCTCTCCTCTCTTTCTCCACCGCCGGCCACCCAAGAACCGGCCACCACCGCCGCACACCACCGTACACCGCCACTCCCAAAACACTCCCCACCACTTCCTTGTTATTTTGTGGTGATTCACGCGCCTAAAAACCACCCTCCCCACCTCGTTCTAACACCACCGACGCCACCCACCTCACCACCATCATTTTTCTTGGTTGATTTTGTAGATCCACGGGTAAGTATGCACGAGGTGCATTGAACTTGTTGAAAAACGAACCCAAACCCATGAATTTATTATAACTTGGGTCGGATTTGGAAGAAATGGATAAAAATAATAATGGGTTTTGTTAAAAACTTGGTAAATCTTGGTTTGGTATCCGGGTATTGAAGTTTGGTTGGGTTTTCTTTGCGTGGTCGACCCCTAGCCGAGGCCTCACCCTCGACTTTCATTGATTCCGGGTCATGGTGGTCATTTTTGACCCAATCTCTTTATTGTTGACCACTATTGGTCCTAGTGATTATTTGTTTTATTTGGTTTGATCTTTAGTTTGGATTTGGTTTGATTATTGGTGTTGGTCGATTCATGTTGGAGCCGAAGACCCCGTATGGGTTGGTTTGTTTCATTTGGGTCGAGCTCATGTGAGCTAGCCGCGACCATGGTGGTCTCGGGTGGGACCCACGTGGCTCTTGGTATACGAATTTGACTTGGGTTGACTTAGTAATTGACCCGAATACGGTTAATTTTTGAGAACCGTTGTTGATGTCGAAATATATATATTTCGGCTAAGTTTGTTTGATGGTCATTATTTATTTATTTGGTTACACTTATTATGACTCATTTGATTCTTTTTAGAGGTTGACGAGTACTATGGACTCGTGGTATTATTGGAGTTGTGTTGACGAGAAGTGGTTTTGGGGACCGATTGTGAGACGGTCATTTAGATTGACGGAGATAGGTTAGTCGGGTGCCGTAGTCGGACCCTATTGTTGTAACACGTGGATTGGGATTATGTTGGATGGAGATATATTGATTTTTATGACATTTGATTATTACTTTGGACTTGGACAATGAGCCGAGAGTCATGACTCGGACATGTGACCATTTCGTGTAACTCGATAACTATTTACAATTAAAACATAAATAATAAAACTCGTAATAATAATTATTAGTAATATAAATGTTTATATGAATATGTAGACGTGAATAACTGATATATAATTATATAAACGCGTATATTAATAATAACAAAAATCACGAGTCAAATTATAAATAATACGACTAAATATATATTAGGCTACGAGAGTAGCGTAATATTATTGGAAGTATTATTATTATAAAAATGTGTTATAAAACGAGAAACTCTCGACGATTACTAAACATTAAATAAAATGTCATTTATATATATATAACGAGTAAACTTATCGAGTTATACGGAGTCGTGGTCACACGAGTTCAGGTAAGTTTTATTTGTGACTTTCGTGTTGTCACGGATATATGACGATTAATATAAGCGTTTTCTATAACTAAATAACTACTTAACCGAAGGGTTGAACCGGGTTATTTGGCTATACGAAATGAATATATTAATGGGCATCGTATCCTACGACGCCCATAGGTTGTGGTATATGTAAAGGGTAATCATTTGCGAATATATATATATATCGGGGAATCTGGCCAATTTGACGATGTATACAAGGAATTTATTAAACTACGATATATACCATATAGTGTTTATGTGCTATGTGCTCTAGGAATGGGTGTAATCTTGGAACGGTATATTACGTAAGTAAATATGGGGTTTATCAAATCGACGGATTTGATAAACTTCGGCGATTTATTTAAATGATATATTGGGCTAATATTAGATCTATAGTTTATGTTTATTATTCTTTGCGTGACCTTTTTGGTTTGTTTTGTGTCGACCCACCACCCGTATGGATACCAAACGCAAATACATCAAACTCTTACGAAATGGATTTTCGGAAAATAAAACGGATCACGCTTGGGTTTGGGAATATTTTGAATTTGAGGAAATGATTTCTGAACGAGTTGATATTGTTAGGTCGTGCCGAGTCCGTAGTTGCTGTCATGTGAGTTACTATACCTCTTATTTCTACCGACTTCTTCTTGCTATTTTCTGGACTTGAGGTGAGTCATAGCCCTACTTTTTACTCTTGAACTATGTTTTCAATACTTGGGGTGAGAAACGTGCAAATTATTTTATGTGGACTATCTATCGCTTCTATATGCTTTATAAAACTTGCTATGCGTATAGACTAGGATGTAATGTCAGCTTTAGTCACATATATTCTATGTGCACTATTCAAGGTTGGCTTATTTGTTATTGTCAGCTTTAGTCACACAGTTTCGTGTGTACTATTCAAGGTTGGCTTATTTAGATATTGTAGTGTGCACCTATAGGTTATTAATACTTCGGAGGTTATCCGAGTGTTTATTGGTATTGTGGGGGTTACCCGAATATCTATGTTAGAACGGAGGGTATCCGTGTGTTATGATGGAGCGGAGGGTATCCGCAGGCTTTTAGTGAATCCTTAGTCTAGCTAGCAAGCGTTTTGCGTATATGTCCACTATATTGTTAGATGAATTTAAACCTATGACCTCACCAGCGAAAGCTGACTTTTAGCACGTTTTCTCAGGTAATTAAGCGATGATATGGATGCATGGTTTGGAAGGCTCAGCTAAGGCTCTTGGTTTATGGATCTATTTTTCTAAACTCTGATATTGAATTATGGACCTACTGTTATTTTATTTTGGGCCTGACTCTGGATGATGTTGGGATAAATGTAAACTTTAAAACCCCGTTTTGGTTGCGTTTTTATTATGTTTACTTTATCTCGTTCTATTATGTCTTGTGTTGGATACCAATCCCCGTAGCACCCCGAAAGCTTGTTGAGACTTCCGCTGTATCAAATTTTGGGGGTGTTACAGATTGGTATCAGAGCCAAGGTTATAGAGAAATAGGTAAATAAACACCTAAACTATAACCAAATTTTTATAGAAAATGATCCTTGACCACTGCCCGCCAGCTCGCCAAGCCGAAGCATCTTTTATTATTTTGAGGTATTATGAGATATCTGAGATGATTATTAGATTTGGGATTTCTTGAGATGATTTGAGGTTTATGGATTTAGTAATAAGATGGCGTTTCAAGGAATTATATGGTCTAATTGTTTTATAAACATTTTAGTAATGCGGTATTTGAAACTCTTTATTTAGATTATATGATTGAATTATTTGATGAGGATTTTTGGTATGGTACTTTGAGTTGTGATTTAGTTGTTTTGAAATACTTACACCTACCCTACGCCGTTGTCACAGACCATGGCCTCCCATATGCCGATGTTGTCGAGGATATTCTTACTGCACCGGTATTACCTGCACAGTTCGCTATGGCATCTGATGACCCTTACCAGATTGCTATGCTTTCAGCTACTGTTCCGCAGGCAGCTTCTACTTCAGCACCACTTGCTGCATCTATGCAGGGACCCTCATCTTCTCTAGGGCTCCCTGGTACATCGAGGCAGCTTACTCTTCATCAGGCTTTGGCTCGTGTGGCCCTATGCTTTGCCCACCAAGCTACGGCACGCATGTCGGTACGCCCTACTCCATTACCTTTACAGATTGATGCTCACTCTCTCCTGTCAGAGGCGCCACCCACATCATTGCGTCGTCGTCCTAGATCACCTACCACATCTCCACATGGTTCACCTGTTAGGAGACGATGATTGATGAGGTACTCTTCTGATGAGGAGGAGGAGGAGTACGAGGGTGCGGATGAGGCTGATGACCCTGAGGAGGAGGATGACCCTCAGGAGGCTGAGCAAGGTGATGATGATGACCCTCAGGAGGATGAGATGCCTGACGATGATGATGTGTTGGTACCACCAGCTCAGGCTAAGGAGCCTGATGCACCTATACACCCGATTGAGCCTGTCTCACCTGATCATCCGTTTCTGTTAGATTCACCAGCTGGTAGTCCAGTGGCATCAGATGCGTCATCTGTGGTTTCTGCTGAGCAGGCCGAGTTAGGTGAGAGTGGCAGGTTGTGGGCTCAGATTACTGCCCAAGGCGAGAAGATCTCGCGAGTATCTGATCGACTTTAGAGAGTTATTGGAGAGTTTTTAGCGGATTTGAGAGTTGACATGACTGTTGTTGAGGGCAGGTCTATTGAGATGAGGAGAGTTTTGATGGAGATTCATGAGCAGATTGCGAGTTTACAGCGAGGTTTTGTCACAGCTCGAGAAGCCGAACGCAAGCTATGGTAGCGGAACACCGAGCTAGAGAAGGAGGTGGCAGACCTCATGAGAGACAGCGATACCCACAGTGTGGAGCTAGGATCATTATGGAGGGATCTTGATGGCTTGAGGCAGGAGTTGAGGAGCCTCCGCCAGCAGCGTGGCTAGTTACTTGGGTTATGTTGTCTTGTTGCTTTCTACACCGAGGAGTGTTCAGTTAGAAAAGCTAGTTATCATATTTTGATGTATTTTGTTCAGGATTCGTCTCTTTTGGAACGATTAGTATGTTTTGTGTTTTCCAGTAGTCGGAACGATGTTAGATCGCTATTGTATGGTTGATGGTTATTAGTATATGGTATTATGTGATTATTGGGTATTATGGAAATTGAGTCCCTATCCGTTTTATTGATGTTTCGTGGTGTATTGTTGCTATTCTTTCCATGACTTGGCTTCACTGAATTACTTTTGTTGAGCATATTGATAAGTTCTATTGAAGACTCATGAACTTGTATGATGTTTCAGATCAATGGCCCCACGACGAAACCCTGTTAGAGCTACCAGAACTGGTCCTGCAGTGACTACCCCTGGTCGTCGAGGACGCCGACCTACTCGAAATGTTGAAACCCCTACTCCTGACAACCTGGACACTACTAACTGCAACAACAGGAATCAGAATGTTGATTTTCAGGGAGACAATGATCATGTTCCACTTAATGCACCTACTGTGGATCAAGCAATGATCAATCAACTTGTGGAGCAAAGAGTTGCTGAACTACTAGCTGAGTCAAATCATTCCAACAATTCTGCTGGAACTTTTCCACCCGTTCGTGCTAATGGATGTCAATACAAGGAGTTCAAGATTTGTGGACCCATCGAGTTTGGTGGAACTGAAGGAGTGGTTTACTTGGTCAGATGGATTGAGAAGACTGAGTCAGTGTTCAATGTTAGTGGTTGTACGGAGAATGCGAAGGTAAAGTTTGCTTCTTTTACTTTTAAGGATGAAGCTTTAACTTGGTGGAACAATTACTGAAATTCCGTTGGGAGTGAGGTAGCTTATGCCATGACCTGGGAGCAATTTAAGTCTCTGCTGATTCAGACTTATTGCCCAAGGAATGAAGTTAAGAAGCTAGAGATTGAGTTTTGGAACCACAAAGTGAAAGGTAATGATATGACGACTTACAATCGTCGTTACCAGGAGTTGGCCTTGCTTTGCCCAGATATGGTAAAAAACGAGACTCAAAAGATCGAGAGGTATACTGATGGGTTGCCTGTAGCTACAAGGAACGATGTGATTTCTGCTAGGCCTGCAAACATCCATGAGGCAATCACAATTGCTCAACAACTTATGGATTCGTTGGAATTGGAAGGAGCTGATAAGGAGAAGAACGGAAAGAGAAAGAGAGACCAGCACTCTAAGGGTAATGATCACCGAAGCAAGAGACAAGCTAAGGCTTATGCTATTGGGAATGGAGATAAGAACAACCAGAACGGTGATGCACCCAAGTGTGGTCGTTGCCACCAGCATCATACTGGATGGTGTAGTGTGAAATGCCAGAACTGCTCAAAGAAAGGACACACAGCTAAGGACTGTAGAGCTCAACCTCTCGCTATGGTTCAAGCTGCTCTTGAGATGAGAAATAAGGCAGACGTTACTTGTTATGGGTGTGGAAAGAAGGGACACTATAGGAATGAGTGTAGAGAATCGTGGAACCGTGGAAATCAAGGCTCGGGTGGTAATGGGTACAATCATGGAAACCGTGGAGCTGGAGGAAATCGTGGACGACAAGATAACGGGGACCAACGTGTGGAAGCTGGAGCTGCTCAGGGAAGAGTGTATGCACTCGGGAACGAGAGAGGAGAAGATCCGAACATCGTTATTGGTACGTTCCTTCTCAATAATCGTTATGCTTCCATACTATTTGATACTGGTGCCGATGGGAGTTTTGTGTCCACTACGTTTGCACCCTTACTAGAGAAACCCCCGATGGCCTTAGGAATTGGATATGATATAGAGTTAGCAAATGGGAATATAGAAAGGATTAATACCATCATTCGCGGTTGCACGCTAAATTTCTTGAACCACCCTTTCAACATAGATCTTCTACCCGTCACGTTAGGAAGTTTTGATGTCATCATTGGTATGGATTGGTTGTCGAAGTATCGTGCTCACATACTTTGCGACGAGAAGATCGTGCGTGTACCTTACGGAAAGGAAATCCTAAATATATTAGGAGATCGAAAGGATTCGAGGAGCCCATCCCGATTAGCAGTTATTTCTTGCACTATGTTACCAAAGCTAATGGAGAAGGGATGTTACCTTTTCTTAGCTCAAATTTCTGAGAAAGGAGGGACGAAGAAAAAGGAAAGGTGCATTGGAGATGTGCCTATAGTTCATGATTTTCCTGATGTGTTTCCCGATGATTTGCCGGGAATCCCGCCGACTAGACAAGTGGAGTTTCAGATTGAGTTGATACCTGGTGCTGCACCTGTAGTACGAGCGCCTTATCGTCTTGCACCTACCGAACTAGAAGAATTTTCAAAACAATTGGCGGAGTTAGCCGAAAAAGGATTCATAGACCAAGTTCTTCACCTTGGGGAGCCCCAGTCTTATTCGTGAAGAAGAAGGATGGATCGTTTCGTATGTGCATTGATTACCGAGAGCTGAACAAGTTAACGGTGAAGAATAGATACCCGTTACCGAGGATCGACGACTTGTTCGATCAACTTTAAGGATCGAGTGTGTATTCGAATATGGATTTGAGATCGGGATATCATCAACTTCGAGTTTGCGAGGAAGATATTCCGAAAACGGCTTTCAGAACCCGATACGGGCATTATGAGTTTCAGGTGATGCCGTTTGGGTTGACTAACGCACCGGCGATATTCATGGATCTCATGAATCGGGTGTGTAAGCCATACTTAGATAAGTTCGTGATTGTGTTCATCGATGACATTCTGATTTATTCGAAGAGTGAGAAAGAGCATGAGGAACATCTAAGACTTATCTTAGAATTGCTCAGGAAGGAGAAACTCTATGCCAAGTTTTCGAAATGCGAATTTTGGATTCCGACGGTACAATTTTTGGGTCATGTGATTGATAGACAAGGAGTCCATGTGGATCCTGCTAAGATTGGGGCAATAAAAGATTGGGCTGCACCTACAACCCCAACAGAAGTTCGTCAATTTTTAGGTTTAGCCGGTTATTACCGAAGATTCATCGAGGGATTTTCGAAGATAGCTAAACCATTAACCAAATTGACTCAAAAGAGTGTTACGTATGAATGGGGAGATAAAGAAGAGGAAGCGTTTCAGTTACTTAAGAAGATGTTGTGTAGTGCTCCGATCCTAGCGTTACCTGAAGGTAACGAGGATTTCGTCGTCTATTGTGACGCCTCACATAAAGGATTGGGAGCCCTGTTAATGCAACGAGAGAAGGTGATAGCTTATGCTTCCCGACAGCTCAAAAAGCATGAGAAAAACTACACCACTCATGATTTGGAGTTAGGTGCTGTGGTTTTTGCCTTAAGGATATGGAGGCATTACTTGTATGGAACCAAGTGTGTTGTGTTCCCTGACCATAAAAGTTTACAACACATCTTGAATCAAAAAGAGCTCAATATGAGGCAACGACGTTGGATTGAGTTGCTAAGCGATTATGATTGCGAAATTCGCTACCATCCTGGTAAAGCAAACGTTGTTGCTGATGCTCTTAGTCGAAAAGAAAGAATACCACCATTACGAGTTAGGTCATTGGGAATGACTATTGTATCGCCATTACCGTCTCAAATACTTGAAGCTCAAACGGAAGCGTTGAAAGCAGAAAACCGATCTGCTGAGAATATATTTGGGATGGCTGAGAATGAGAAAGGATTTGTTAAGCGTTCTGATGGATTACTATGTTTTGGAGATCGGATTTGGGTACCTTTATATGGGGGAATTCGGGAGTTAATTATGCATGAGTCGCATAAGTCAAGGTACTCTATTCATCCGGGATCTGACAAGATGTACCAAGATCTTAAGAAGTTATATTGGTGGCCAAACATGAAGGCAGATATAGCATCGTATGTTAGTAAGTGCTTGACATGTTCTAAGTTTAAAGCCGAACATCAGAGACCGTCAGGATTACTAACGCAACCAGAACTTCCAGTCTGGAAATGGGAGCGGATTACAATGGACTTCATTACCAAATTACCGAGGACAGCTAGCGGTTGTGACGCTATCTGGGTAATTGTGGATCGTCTGACAAAGTCTGCTCATTTCCTAGCAATTAGTGAAGATGATAGTGTGGATAAACTTGCGAGGTTGTATGTGAAGGAAATTATTTCACGTCATGGAGTCCCGATATCGATTATTTCTGATCGCGATAGCCGCTTTACGTCAGCGTTGTGGCGATCACTTCAAACGGCTTTGGGGACGAGACTTGATATGAGTACTGCATATCATCCCCAAACCGATGGTCAAAGTGAGAGGACCATTCAGACGTTAGAGGATATGCTTCGTGCATGCATCATAGACTTTGGTAAAGGCTGGGAGAAGTATTTACCCCTTGCGGAATTCTCCTATAATAATAACTACCACACAAGTCTTAAAGCTGCACCATTTAAAGCTTTGTATGGTCGAAAATGTCGTTCGCCTAGTGGTTGGGCAGAAGTTGGAGATAGCCAACTCACCGGACCTGAACTTATCTTGGAAACTACAGAGAAAGTAGCTCAGATTCGTGATCGGTTGCAAGCAGCCAGAGATAGGCATAAAAGTTACGCCGATCGGAGACGTAAACCCTTAGAGTTCCAAGTTGGAGACAAAGTGATGCTGAAAGTCTCGCCTTGGAAGGGTGTGATACGTTTCGGGAAACATGGAAAACTCAACCCACGCTACATTGGACCATTTCTTATCTTAGAAAGAATTGGGCCCGTGGCTTATAGGTTGGAATTACCACATGAATTGAGTAAAGTTCACGACGTGTTTCACGTTAGTAATTTGAAGAAATGTCTTTCTGATGAGATGCCTATTATTCCGATGAAGGATATTTGTGTTGATGAGAAATTGAATTTCGTGGAAGAGCCAATTGAAATTTTAGATCGTGAAGTTAAATGACTCAAGCGAAGTCGCATTCCGCTCGTCAAGGTTCGTTGGAATTCCCGACACGGACCAGAATTTACGTGGGAATGTGAGGACGAGTTCTGGAAGAGATATCCGAAGCTTTTCACTTCGTAGACGAATTGTTCCGAGAGAAACCCGAGACGGGTTTCTTCTGAGACTGGGAGGATGTGACAACCGGCAATTTAGGGAGCTATTTTGAAAACCCGCATTACGTTAAAGTTCGTTTATAATTTTTATTTGGAAATTTTATTCACAACGAACTTGTAAGACCAATATTTATGAATAATTATATTTTATGACGTTATGGAATTCGTGAATTATTTTAATAATTCATTTTGATATTATGCTCGGTGATGTATTCTTAAATTCTCAATTGGTACTACGTTGACTCTGGCACTAGGAAACTGAAAAGTTTAAAAACTTACGAGTTTTAATACGTTGGACTTTTAGTCACGTATTTATTATAAATTTCGGTGGAATAATATATATAGTCCGTCAAATGGTGAATATAACGAGCTTCGGGGACGTTTAATATTTTATTCGTAAGTTTTCACTTACGTAAGGGGACGTTTTATTAATTAAATTTGGAGGTAAAAAAAAAGGTTTGGTGTGCAAAATAATAAGAAATTTAGTTGAGGGACCAAAAGTGAAAAATACCCTATTTTAACCCTAACCCTAACCATTCATAATATCATTTTCACAATAACAACTCACACTCCCTCTCCTCTCTTTCTCCACCGCCGGCAACCCAAGAACCAGCCACCACCGCCGCACACCACCGTACACCACCACTCCCAAAACACTCCCCACCTCTTCCTTGTTATTTTGTGGTGATTCACGCGCCTAAAAACCACCCTCCCCACCTTGTTCTAACACCACCGACGCCACCCACCTCACCACCATCATTTTTCTTGGTTGATTTTGTAGATCCACGGGTAAGTATGCACGAGGTGCATTGAACTTGTTGAAAAACGAACCCAAACCCACGAATTTATTATAACTTGGGTCGGATTTGGAAGAAATGGATAAAAATAATAATGGGTTTTGTTAAAAACTTGGTAAATCTTGGTTTGGTATCCGGGTATTGAAGTTTGGTTGGGTTTTCTTTGCGTGGTCGACCCCTAGCCGAGGCCTCACCCTCGACTTTCATTGATTCCGGGTCATGGTGGTCATTTTTGACCCAATCTCTTGATTGTTGACCACTATTGGTCCTAGTGATTATTTGTTTTATTTGGTTTGATCTTTAGTTTGGATTTGGTTTGATTATTGGTGTTGGTTGATTCATGTTGGAGCCGAAGACCCCGTATGGGTCGGTTTGTTTCATTTGGGTCGAGCTCATGTGAGCTAGCCGCGACCATGGTGGTCTCGGGTGGGACCCACGTGGCTCTTGGTATACGAATTTGACTTGGGTTGACTTGGTATTTGACCCGAATACAGTTAATTTTTGAAAACCGTTGTTGATGTCGAAATATATATATTTCGGCTAAGTTTGTTTGATGGTTATTATTTATTTATTTGGTTACACTTATTATGACTCATTTGATTCTTTTTAGAGGTTGACGAGTATTATGGACTCGTGGTATTATTGGAGTTGTGTTGACGAGAAGTGGTTTTGGGGACCGATTGTGAGACGGTCATTTAGATTGACGGAGATAGGTTAGTCGGGTGCCGTAGTCAGACCCTATTGTTGTAGCACGTGGATTGGGATTGTGTTGGACGGAGATATATTGATTTTTATGACATTTGATTATTACTTTGGACTTGGACAATGAGCCGAGAGTCATGACTCGGACATGTGACCATTTCGTGTAACTCGATAACTATTTACAATTAAAACATAAATAATAAAACTCGTAATAATAATTATTAGTAATATAAACGTTTATATGAATATGTAGACGTGAATAACGGATATATAATTATATAAACGCGTATATTAATAATAACAAAAATCACGAGTCAAATTATAAATAATACGATTAAATATATATTAGGCTACGAGAGTAGCATAATATTATTGGAAGTATTATTATTATAAAAATGTGTTATAAAACGAGAAACTCTCGACGATTACTAAACATTAAATAAAATGTCATTTATATATATATAACGAGTAAACTTATCGAGTTATACGGAGTCGTGGTCACACGAGTTCAGGTAAGTTTTATTTGTGACTTTCGTGTTGTCACGGATATATGACGATTAATGTAAGCGTTTTCTATAACTAAATAACTACTTAACCGAAGGGTTGAACCGGGTTATTTGGCTATACGAAATGAATATATTAATGGGCATCGTATCCTACGACGCCCATAGGTTGTGGTATATGTAAAGGGTAATAAATTGCGAATATATATATATATATATCGGGGAATCTGGCCAATTTGAAGATGTATATAAGGAATTTATTAAACTACGATATATACCATATAGTGTTTATGTGCTATGTGCTCTAGGAATGGGTGTAATCTTGGAATGGTATATTACGTAAGTAAATATGGGGTTTATCAAATCGACGGATTTGATAAACTTCGGCAATTTATTTAAATGATATATTGGGCTAATATTAGATCTATAGTTTATGTTTATTATTCTTTGCGTGACCTTTTTGGTTTGTTTTGTGTCGACCCACCACCCGTATGGATACCAAACGCAAATACATCAAACTCTTACGAAATGGATTTTCGGAAAATAAAACGGATCACGCTTGGGTTTGGGAATATTTTGAATTTGAGGAAATGATTTCTGAACGAGTTGATATTGTTAGGTCGTGCCGAGTCCGTAGTTGCTGTCTTGTGAGTTACTATACATCTTATTTCTACCGACTTCTTCTTGCTATTTTCTGGACTTGAGACCTCAAGTCCAGAAAATAGCAAGAAGGAGTCGGTAGAAATAAGATGTATGGTAACTCACAAAACAGCAACTACGGACTTGACACGACCTAACAATATTAACTCGTTCAGAAATCATTTCCTCAAATTTATAATATTCCCAAACCCGGACGAGAATCCGTTTTATTTCCGAAAATCCATTTCGTATTAGTTTGGTGTATTTGCGTTTGGTATCCATACGGGTGGTGGGTCGACTCAAAACAAACCAAAAAGATCACATAAAAAATAATAAAGTAAACTAGGGGTCTAATATTAGCCCAATATATCATTTAAATAAATCGCCGAAGTTTATCGAATCCGTCGATATGATAATCCTCATATTTATTTACGTAACATACCGTTCCAAGATTACACCCAACCTAAAGCACATAGCACATAAATATTATATAGTACATATCATAGTTTAATAAATTCCTCATATATATCGTCAAATTGGCCAGATTTCCCGATATATACACTTGCAATTTATTACACTTTACATATACTACAACCTATGGGCGTCGTAGGATACAATGCCCATTAATATATTTATTTCATATAGCCAAATAACCCGGTTCAACCCTACGGTTAAGTGGTTATTTAGTTATATAAAACGTTTATATTAATCGTCATATATCCGTGACAACACGAAAGTCACAAATAATAACTTACCTGGACTCGAGTGACAACGATCCCGCATAACTCGATAAGTTTATCCGTTATATATCCAAAATGACATTTTATTAAACGTTTAATAATTGTCGGGAGTTTCCCGTTTTATAACAAAATTTTATAATAATAATACGTTCAATAATATTACGCCACTTTCGTAGCCTAATATATATATCTAATTGTATTATTTATAATACGACTCGTGATTATTATTATTATTAATATACGCGTCTATATAATTATATATACGTTATTCACGTCTATATATTCATATAAACGTTTATATTATCAATAATTGTTATTACGAGTTTTATTATTTACATTTTAATTGTAATAGTTATCGAGTCATACGAAATGGTCACATGTTCGAGTCATGACTGTCGGCTCATTGTCCAAGTCCAAAGTAAATAACAAAAGTCATAAAACAATATATCTCCGTCCAAATCAATCTCAATCCACGTGCTACAACAATAGGGTCCGACTACGGCACCCGACTAACCTATCTCCGTCAATCTAAGTGATCGTCTCACAATCGGTCCCTAAACCACTTTTCGTCAACAACTTCACAATACCAATATCCATTGTCGAGACCAAACGTGGTCTCGACCCACAAGAATTCGGCCGAAATATCAACCAAACCAAATTCAAAACCAAGTTAACCAATCAATATATACCAAAAATAATCATCACAAATAAAAATTAGTCGAAATATATATATTTCGACACCACAAACGGTTCTCAAAAATAACCGTTTCCGGGTCAAGTTACCAAGTCAACCCGAGTCAAAACTTCACCACAACTCGTGTGGGTCCCACCCGAGACCTTTATGGTCTCGGCTAGCTCTAAACGAGCCAAACTAACCATACGACCCACTTGGGTTGTCGGCCAAAAATCCAAGCGACAACAATGGTCAACCATGACCAACAAGAATCGGTCAAACAACAAAAACGAGAATCCAAACATCCTCAATCGAACACCAAGAATCAACAAAGATCAAATAATCGAAGAAAAAGCACAAACCGAGGGTATCACCCTCGGGTACGCCTCGACCCAACAAGAATAAGCCAAACCCGGATACCAAACGAGTATATATGTCAAAACCATTAATTTCCCAACATGTTTAATTCGTATTTCATCAAACCCCATTAATTTAAGCCATGTTTCCACGGACTTAGGACCATATCGAGGCACCCAAGGTGCCAAACCATCGATACTCACCTTCTTGAACCTCGAGACACGCGGATCTAGTGAAAATAATGATACTCCGTTCGGATTTATAAAGATTTCGTGATGTTAAAAGGTGTTTTAGGGCGCGTGTTATAGTTCAAATGAAAGAGGAGAAGATAAGGGTTAAGATGGTGGGGGTGGTTTTGTTGTGGAGGCGGTGGTGCGGCGGTAATGGCCGGAAAAAGGGTGGCGGCGGCTAGGGTTGATGGTGATGAAGGGGATGAGTTTGGAGAGAGAGAGATGGAAATAGTGAGGTGTTGGTTTGTGTTGTTGTGTACCGAAAAACCACAAGGACCGGATTTTGTAGTTTACTCTTTTATTATTTTTTTTTAAAAGTTAATAATAATAATAATAATAATAATAATAATAATAATAATAATAATAATAATAATAATAATATTACGGTGTGGAGCGGGTAACGTGGGTAAATGTAAAAACATGTGGCCCGAACCCGAACTCATTTCAAACTTCAATATCTCTCGAAAAACATCTCGTAAATAATTAAAATATAGTCAGACTCGTAAGACGAATCATAAAATTTTCGTTAGGTAATCCTAGTGCCAGAGTCAACGTAGTACCAAGTGAGAATTCAAGTATACATCACCGAGCATTAAATCAATAATGAATTATGAACATAATTCACGGATTCCATAACGTCGTTAATTAAAATTTATCCATAAAATAGATCTTACAAGTTCGTTGTGAAATAAAATTTCAAATAAAAATTATAAACGAACTTTAATCGTAATGCGGGTTTTTAAAATAGCTCCCTAAACTGCCGGTTGTCACATCCTCCCAGTCTCAGAAGGAAACCCGTCCCGGGTTTCACTCAGAAAAATTCATCTACGAAGTGAAAAGCTTCGGATATCTCTTCCGGAACTCGTCCTCACGTTCCCACGTAAATTTTGGTCCATGTCGGGAATTCCAACGAACCTTGACGAGCGGAATGCGACTTCTCTTGAGTCGTTTAACTTCACGATCTAAAATCTCAATTGGCTCTTCCATGAAATTCAATTTCTCATCGACACGAATATCCCTCATTGGAATGACGGGCATTTCATCGGAAAGACATTTCTTCAAGTTACTAACATGGAACACGTCGTGAACTTTACTCAGTTCATGTGGTAATTCCAACCTATAAGCCACGGGCCCAATTCTTTCTACGATCAAGAATGGTCCAATGTAGTGTGGGTTGAGTTTACCACGTTTCCCGAAACGTATCACACCTTTCCAAGGCGAGACTTTCAGCATTACTTTGTCTCCAACCTGGAACTCTAAAGGTTTACGTCTCTGATCGGCGTAGCTCTTCTGCCTATCTCTGGCTGCTTGCAATCGATCACGAATCTGAGCTACTTTCTCTGTAGTTTCCAAAATAAGTTCAGGGCCTGTAAGTTGGCTATCTCCAACTTCTGCCCAACCAATAGGCGAACGACACTTTCTGCCATACAAAGCTTCGAATGGTGCAGCCTTAAGACTTGTGTGGTAGCTATTATTGTAGGAGAATTCCGCAAGGGGTAAATACTTCTCCCAGCCTTTACCAAAGTCTATGATGCATGCACGAAGCATATCCTCTAACGTCTGAATGGTCCTCTCACTTTGACCATCGGTTTGGGGATGGTATGCAGTACTCATATCAAGCCTCGTCCCCAAAGCCGTTTGAAGTGATCGCCACAAAGCTGACGTAAAACGACTATCACGATCCGAAATAATAGATATCGGGACTCCATGACGCGAAATAATTTCCTTCACATATAACTTCGCAAGCTTATCCACACTATCATCTTCACTAATAGCTAAGAAATGAGCAGACTTTGTCAGACGATCCACAATTACCCAGATAACGTCACAACCGCTAGCTGTCCTCGTTAATTTGGTAATGAAGTCCATAGTAATCCGCTCCCATTTCCAGACTGGAAGTTCTGGTTGCGTTAGTAATCCTGACGGTCTCTGGTGTTCAGCTTTAACTTTAGCACATGTCAAGCACTTACTAACGTACGATGCTATATCTGCCTTCATATTTGGCCACCAATAGAACTTCTTAAGATCCTGGTACATTTTATCGGACCCAGGATGAGTAGAGTACCTTGACTTATGCGACTCACGCATAATCAATTCCTGAATTTCTCCATATAAAGGTACCCAAATCCGATCTCCAAAACATAATAATCCATCAGAACGCTTAACAAATCCTTTCTCATTATCAGCCATCCCAAATATATTCTCGGCAGATCTATTTTCTGCTTTCAACGCTTCCGTTTGAGCTTCAAGTATTTGAGACGGTAATGGCGATACGATAGTCATTCCCAATGACCTAACTCGTAACGGTGGTACTCTTTCCTTTCGACTAAGAGCATCAGCAACAACGTTTGCTTTACCAGGGTGGTAGCGAATTTCACAATCATAATCGCTTAGCAACTCGATCCAACGTCGCTGTCTCATATTGAGCTCTTTTTTATTCAAGATGTGTTGTAGACTTTTATGGTCAGTAAATACAACACACTTTGTTCCGTACAAGTAATGTCTCCATATTCTTAAAGCGAAAACCACAGCACCTAGCTCCAAATCATGGGTAGTGTAGTTTTTCTCATGCTTTTTGAGCTGTCGTGAAGCATAAGCTATCACCTTCTCTCGTTGCATTAACACGGCTCCCAAACCTTTATGTGAGGCATCACAGTAGACGACGAAATCCTCGTTACCTTCTGGTAACGCTAAGATAGGAGCACTACACAACATCTTCTTAAGTAACTGAAACGCTTCCTCTTCTTTATCTCCCCATTCATACGTAACACTCTTTTGAGTCAATTTGGTCAATGGTTTAGCTATCTTCGAAAATCCCTCAATGAATCTTCGGTAATAACCAGTTAAACCCAAAAATTGACGAACTTCGGTTGGGGCTGTAGGTGCAGCCCAATCTTTTATCGCCTCAATCTTAGCAGGATCCACATGGACTCCTTGTCTATCAATCACATGACCCAAAAATTGTACCGTCGGAATCTAAAATTCGCATTTCGAAAACTTGGCATAAAGTTTCTCCTTCCTGAGCAATTCCAAAATGAGTCTTAGATGCTCCTCATGCTCTTTCTCACTCTTTGAATAAATCAGAATGTCATCGATGAATACAATCACAAACTTGTCTAAGTAAGGCTTACACACACGATTCATGAGATCCATGAATATTGCTGGTGCGTTAGTCAACCCAAACGGCATCACCTGAAACTCGTAATGCCCGTAACGGGTTCTGAAAGCCGTTTTCGGAATATCTTCCTCGCGAACTCGAAGTTGATGATATCCCGATCTCAAATCGATCTTCGAATACACACTCGATCCTTGGAGTTGATCGAACAAGTCGTCGATCCTAGGTAACGGGTATCTATTCTTCACCGTTAACTTATTTAACTCTCTATAATCAATACACATACGAAACGATCCATCCTTCTTCTTCACAAATAAGACTGGGGCTCCCCAAGGTGAAGAACTTGGTCTTATGAATCCTTTTTCGGCTAACTCCGCCAATTGTTTCGACAACTCTTCTAGTTCGGTAGGTGCAAGACGATAAGGTGCTCGTGCTACAGGTGCAGCACCAGGTATCAACTCAATCTGAAACTCCACTTGTCTAGTCGGCGGGATTCCCGGCAAATCATCGGGAAACACATCAGGAAAATCACGAACTATAGGCACATCTCCAATGCACCTTTCCTTTTTCTTCGTCTGTCCCTTCTCAGAAATTTGAGCTAAGAAAAGGTAACATCCCTTCTCCATTAGCTTCGGTAACTTTGTGCAAGATATAACTGCTAATCGGGATGGGCTCCTAGAATCCTTTCGGTCTCCTAATATGTTTAGGACTTCCTTTCCGTATGGTACACGCACGATCTTCTCGTCGCAAAGTATGTGAGCACGATACCTCGACAACCAATCCATACCAATGATGACATCAAAACTTCCTAACGTGACGGGTAGAAGATCTATGTTGAAAGGGTGGTTCAAGAAATTTAACGTACAACCGCGAATGATGGTATTAATCCTTTCTATGTTCCCATTTGCTAACTCAATATCATATCCAATTCCTAAGGCCATCGGGGGTTTCTCTAGTAAGGGTGCAAACGTAGTGGACACAAAACTCCTATCGGCACCAGTATCAAATAGTATGGAAGCATAACGATTATTGAGAAGGAACGTACCAGTAACGACGTTCGGATCTTCTCCTCTCTCGTTCCCGAGTGCATACACTCTTCCCTGAGCAGCTCCAGCTTCCACACATTGGTCCCCATTATCTTGTCGTCCTTGGTTTCCTCCAGCTCCACGGTTTCCATAATTGTACCCATTACCACCTGAGCCTTGATTTCCACGGTTCCGCGATTCTCTACACTAATTCCTATAGTGTCCCTTCTTTCCACACCCATAACAAGTAACATCTGCCTTATTTCTCATCTCAGGAGCAGCTTGAACCATAGCAAGAGGTCGGGCTCTACAGTCCCTAGCTGTGTGTCCTTTCTTTGAGCAATTCTGGCATTTCACATTACACCATCCAGTATGATGCTGATGGCAACGATCACACTTGGGTGCATCACCGTTCTGATTCTTCTTATCTCCATTCCCAATAGCATACACCTTAGCTTGTCTCTTGCCTCGGTGATCATTACTCTTAGAGTGACGGTCTCTCTTTCTCTTTCCATTCTTCTCCTTATCAGCTTCTTCTAATTCCAACGAATCCATAAGTTGTTGAGCAATTGTGATTGCCTCATGGATGTTTGCAGGCCTAGCAGAAATCACATCGTTTCTCGTAGCTACAGGCAACCCATCAGTATACCTCTCGATCTTTTGAGTCTCAGTTTTCACCATATCTGGGCACAACAAGGCTAATTCCTGGTAACGACGATTGTAAGTCGCCATATCATTACCTTTTACCTTGTAGTTCCAAAACTCAATCTCTAGCTTCTTGACCTCATTCCTTGGGCAATAAGTCTGAATCAGCAAAGACTTAAATTGCTCCCAAGTCATGGCATAAGCTACATCACTCCCAACTGCATTTCAGTAGTTGTTTCACCAAGTCAAAGCTTCATCCTTGAAGGTAAAAGAAGCAAACTTTACCTTCGCATTCTTCGTACAACCACTGACATTGAACACAGACTCAGTCTTCTCAATCCATCTGACTAAGTAAACCACTCCTTCAGTTCCACCAAACTCAATAGGTCCACAAATCTTGAACTCCTTGTATTGACATCCATTTGCACGAACAGGTGGAAAAGTTCCAGCAGAATTGTTGGAATGATTTGACTCAGCTAGTAGTTCAGCAACTCTTTGCTCCACAAGTTGATTGATCATTGCTTGATCCACAGTAGGTGCATTAAGTGGAACATGATCATTGTCTCCCTGAACATCAATATTTTGATTCCTGTTGTTACGGTTAGTGGTGTCCAGGTTGTCAGGAGTAGGGGTTTCAACATTTCGAGTAGGTCGACGTCATCGGCGAACAGGAGTAGTCATAGCAGGACCCGTTCTGGTAGACCTAACAGGGTTTCGTCGTGGTGCCATTGATCTGTAACATCATACAAGTTCATGAGTCTCCAATAGAACTTATCGATATGCTCAACAAAACATTTCAACGAAATCAAGTCATGGAAAGAATAGCAACAATACACCACGTAACAATAAAGCGAATAAGGACTCGATTTCCATAACACCCAAAATCACATAACACCATATACTAATAACCATCAACCATACAATAGCGATCTAACATCGTTCCAACTAACGGATAACACAAAACATACTAATCGTTCCAAAAGAGACGAATACTGAGCAAAATACATCAAAATATGATAAATAGCCTTTCTAACCGAACACTCCTCGGTTAAGAAAGCAACAAGACAACATAACCCAAGCAACTAGCCACGCGGCTGGCGGAGGCTCCTCAACTCCTGCCTCAAGCCATCAAGATCCCTCCATAACGATCCTAGCTCCACGCTATGGGTGTCTCGGTCTCTCTTGAGGTCAGCCACCTCCTTCTCTAGTTCGGCATTCCTTTGCCAAAGCTTGCGGTCGGCCTCACGAGCAGTAACAAATCCTCGCTGCAAACTATCGATATGCTCGTGGACATCCATCAAAACTCTCCTCAGCTCAGTAGTCCTGCCCACAACGACAGTCAAATCAACTCTCAAATCCGCTAAAAACTCTCCAATAACTCTCTCAAGTCGATCAGATACACGTGCAACTCTCTCACTAAGCTCAGTAATCCGAGCCCACAACCTGCCAATCTCACCCAACTCTGCATGCTCAGCAGAAATCTCAGAAGATGCATCCGACTCAACGGGACTACCAGGTGGCAACTCAAACAAGAACGGATGATCAGGTGAATCAGGCTCAATCGGGTGTACAGGTGAATCAGGCTCCTCAGCCTGAGCTGGTGGTACTAACTCATCATCATCATCATCAGGCATCTCATCCTCCTGAGGGTCATCCTCCTCCTCAGGGTCATCATCATCACCCTGCTCAGCCTCCTGAGGGTCATCCTCCTCCTCAGGGTCATCAGCCTCATCCTCACCCTCGTACTCCTCCTCCTCCTCATCGGAAGAGTACCTCATCACTCGTCGTCTCCTACTAGGTGAACCATGTGGAGATGTAGTAGGTGATCTAGGACGACGACGCAATGATGTGGGTGGCGCCTCAGACAGAAGAGAATGAGCATCAATCTGTAAAGGTGATGGAGTAGGGCGTACCGACATGCGTGCCGTAGCTCGGTGGGCAAAGCGTGGTGCCACACGAGCCAAAGCCTGATGAAGAGTAAGCTGCCTCGATGTACCAGGGAGCCCTAGAGAAGATGAGGGTCCCTGCGTAGATGCAGCAGGTAGTGCTGAAGTAGAAGCTGCCTGTGATACGGTAGCTGAAGACATGGCCATCTGGTAAGGGTCATTAGATGCCATAGTGAACTGTGCAGGTAAAACCGGTGCAGTAAGAATATCCTCGACGACATCGGGCATATGGGAGGCCATGGTCTGTGACAACGGCGTAGGGTAGGTGTAAGTGTTTCAAAACAACTAAATCACAACTCATAATACCATACTAAAAATACTCATCAAATAGTTCCATCATATAATCTCAATAAAAAGAATTTCAAACACCGCATTACTAAAATGTTTATAAAACATATAGACCATATGATTCCTCGAGAACGCCATCTTATTACTAGAATCCATAAACCTCAAATCATCTCAATAATTCCCAAATCTAACAATCATCTCAAATATCTCATAATACCTCAAATAATAGAAGATGCTTCGGCTTGGCGGGCTGGCGGGCGGTGGTCAAGGATCATTTTCTATAAAAATACGGTTATAGTTTAGGCGTTTATTTACCTAGTTCTCTATAACCTTGGCTCTGATACCAATCTGTAACACCCCCAAAATTTGATACAGCGGAAGACTCAACAAGCTTTCGGGGTGCTACGGGGATTGGTATCTAACACAAGACAATATAGAACGAGATAAAGTAAACATAATAAAAACACAACCAAAACGGGGTTTTAAGGTTTACATTTATCCCAACATCATTCAGAATCAGGCCCAAAAATAAAATAACAGTAGGTCCAAATTTAGTTATCAGAGTTTAGAAAAATAGATCCATAAACCGTGAGCCTTGGCCGAGCCTTCCATTCCAAGCATGCATCTCAGCACTTAATTACCTGAGAAAACGTGCTAAAAGTCATCTTTCGCTGGTGAGATCATAGGTTTAAATTCATCTAACAATATAGTGGACATATACGCAAAACGCTTGCTAGCTAGACTAAGGATTCGCTAAAAGCCTGCGGATACCCTCCGCTCCAACATAACACACGGATACCCTCCGTACTAACATAGATATTCGGGTAACCCCCGCAATACCAAAAATACTCGGATAACCTCCGAAGTATTAATAACCTATAGGTGCACACTATAGTATCTAAATAAGTCAACCATAAATAGTACACACAACATATATGTGACTAAAGCTGACAATTCCAAATAACCAAATAAGCCAACCTTGAATAGTACACACAACCTATATGTGACTAAAGCTGACAATCCACCAATAACCAAATAAGCCAACCTTGAATAGTACACACGACATGTGTGACTAAAGCTGACAATAGATCCTAGTCCATACGCATAGCAAGTTTAGAAAGAATATAAAAGCGATAATAGTCCACGTAAAATGATTTGCACGTTTCTCACCCCAAGCATTGAAAACATAGTTCAAGAGTAAAAAGTGGGGCTATGACTCACCTCAAGTCCAGAAAATAGCAAGAAGGAGTCGGTAGAAATAAGATGTATGATAACTCACAAAACAGCAACTACGGACTTGACACGACCTAACAATATTAACTCGTTCAGAAATCATTTCCTCAAATTTATAATATTCCCAAACCCGGACGAGAATCCGTTTTATTTCCGAAAATCCATTTCGTATTAGTTTGGTGTATTTGCGTTTGGTATCCATACGGGTGGTGGGTCGACTCAAAACAAACCAAAAAGATCACATAAAAAATAATAAAGTAAACTAGGGGTCTAATATTAGCCCAATATATCATTTAAATAAATCGCCGAAGTTTATCGAATCCGTCGATATGATAATCCTCATATTTATTTACGTAACATACCGTTCCAAGATTACACCCAACCTAAAGCATATAGCACATAAATATTATATAGTACATATCATAGTTTAATAAATTCCTCATAAATATCGTCAAATTGGCCAGATTTCCCGATATATACACTTGCAATTTATTACACTTTACATATACTACAACCTATGGGCGTCGTAGGATACAATGCCCATTAATATATTCATTTCATATAGCCAAATAACCCGGTTCAACCCTACGGTTAAGTGATTATTTAGTTATATAAAACGTTTATATTAATCGTCATATATCCGTGACAACACGAAAGTCATAAATAATAACTCACATGGACTCGAGTGACAACGATCCCGCAGAACTCGATAAGTTTATCCGTTATATATCCAAAATGACATTTTATTAAACGTTTAATAATTGTCGGGAGTTTCCCGTTTTATAACAAAATTTTATAATAATAATACGTTCACTTTCGTAGCCTAATATATATATATCTAATTGTATTATTTATAATACGACTCGTGATTATTATTATTATTATTAATATACGCGTCTATATAATTATATATACGTTATTCACGTCTATATATTCATATAAACGTTTATATTATCAATAATTGTTATTACGAGTTTTATTATTTACATTTTAATTGTAATAGTTATCGAGTCATACGAAATGGTCACATGTCCGAGTCATGACTGTCGGCTCATTGTCCAAGTCCAAAGTAAATAACAAAAGTCATAAAACAATATATCTCCGTCCAAATCAATCTCAATCCACGTGCTACAACAATAGGGTCCGACTACGGCACCCGACTAACCTATCTCCGTCAATCTAAGTGATCGTCTCACAATTGGTCCCCAAACACTTTTCGTCAACAACTTCACAATACCAATATCCATTGTCGAGACCAAACGTGGTCTCGACCCACAAGAATTCGGCCGAAATATCAACCAAACCAAATTCAAAACCAAGTTAACCAATCAATATATACCAAAAATAATCATCACAAATAAAAATTAGTCGAAATATATATATTTCGACACCACAAACGGTTCTCAAAAATAACCGTTTCCGGGTCAAGTTACCAAGTCAACCCGAGTCAAAACTTCACCACAACTCGTGTGGGTCCCACCCGAGACCTTTATGGTCTCGGCTAGCTCTAAACGAGCCAAACTAACCACACGACCCACTTGGGTTGTCGGCCAAAAATCCAAGCGACAACAATGGTCAACCATGACCAACAAGAATCGGTCAAACAAAAAAAACGAGAATCCAAACATCCTCAATCGAACACCAAGAATCAACAAAGATCAAATAATCGAAGAAAAAGCACAAACCGAGGGTATCACCCTCGGGTACGCCTCGACCCAACAAGAATAAGCCAAACCCGGATACCAAACGAGTATATATGTCAAAACCATTAATTTCCCAACATGTTTAATTCGTATTTCATCAAACCCCATTAATTTAAGCCATGTTTCCCCGGACTTAGGACCATATCGAGGCACCCAAGGTGCAAAACCATCGATACTCACCTTCTTGAACCTCGAGACACGCGGATCTAGTGAAAATAATGATACTCCGTTCAGATTAATAAAGATTTCGTGATGTTAAAAGGTGTTTTAGGGCGCGTGTTATAGTTCAAATGAAAGAGGAGAAGATAAGGGTTAAGATGGTGGTGGTGGTTTTGTTGTGGAGGCGGTGGTGCGGCGGTAATGGCCGGAAAAAGGGTGGCGGCGGCTAGGGTTGATGGTGATGAAGGGGATGAGTTTAGAGAGAGAGAGATGGAAATAGTGAGGTGTTGGTTTGTGTTGTTGTGTACCGAAAAACCACAAGGACCGGATTTTGTAGTTTACTCTTTTATTATTATTTTTTTTAAAAGTTAATAATAATTATAATAATAATAACAATAATAATAGTAATAATAATAGTATTACGGTGTGGAGCGGGTAACGTGGGTAAATGTAAAAACATGTGGCCCGAACCCGAACTCATTTCAAACTTCAATATCTCTCGAAAAACATCTCGTAAATAATTAAAATATAGTCAGACTCGTAAGACGAATAATAAAATTTTCGTTAGGTAATCCTAGTGCCAGAGTCAACGTAGTACCAAGTGAGAATTCAAGTAAACATCACCGAGCATTAAATCAATAATGAATTATGAACATAATTCACGGATTCCATAACGCCGTTAATTAAAATTTATCCATAAAATAGGTCTTACAAGTTCGTTGTGAAATAAAATTTCAAATAAAAATTATAAACGAACTTTAATCTTAATGCGGGTTTTTAAAATAGCTCCCTAAACTGCCGGTTGTCACAGACAAGCCTTCATAAGGAAAGATCGAGCTTGGCTCACAAAGCTCGGTTTATATACAACGATGCGTTGTTTAAACCTATTATAATTGAAATATAATATATAACATAAGACTTAAATTTGGTTTGAACTCGGCTCAAAAAGCTCGATAAATAGATAATTACATTCAATGCATTCACATATAAGCCTTTGAAATATACATAATATATATATGGGGCAATTCCATATATATCCAAAACAAAAATCATAATTTCATATTTCCTCAACACATGCTTTAAAAGCATTGTACTCATGCATTGAAAAATTGTCATTTGAGTAAATATGAAATTATGAAATTTCTTTTGGATATATATGGAATTATGAAGATATTTTTGTAGTTGGCGCCAATAACTGTTAAAAAAAATTAAAAAAAAAATAAATAAAAAAACCGGTCGCATTGGGATGGCAATAATAACACGGATGTCACGGTATTTCATTGTAATGGTATTTCATAAGGTGATCGACAATGTACACCCTAGCCACAACCTCCATCAGATCCTTCATATTCTACGTTCTACCGCAAACATCATATATAAACAGCATAAGCCGATACATAATATCAAACTATCAAAGCCCACTACAAAAGCTAGCAACATGGACTTCGATTTCTTCAGCTTCCACTCTCATCAGGTTGCTTATGGTACCATTTCCTATTAGAATTCAAGTAAAGGGTATGAATGCATGTATGACGATAATCTTGGATATCTACTTGGATTGTGTAAGATTACTTTTTGAATAAAGTATTTCGACCCTTCAATTCTTGGGTAGCACAAAATCCTCATTGGGATAATTCAAGAGAGAACAAAGCAAACACTTGTGTTGAATCATAGATATTGTGCTTCTGAATCTGTTTTACATCACCTGCTTAATAAGCGACGCAATAAGCAACCATCAGTTACCTTTATACGATCAACAGCACTAAGACGTGTGAAAATGATATCTAAAGGCAAAAATACGCACATTTCACAAAGGACATATGAACCTAGCTGCAACACCCATAAAAAATTGAGATGAGGTATTATATGATAGGTTTGGTTAAATAGCTCATCGCCACTTTACAGTGTGATGGTAACCAAACCTATCTTCTAATAGAAACACCATTATATGCGGAAATTTCTCATTTACTTATGAATGGGTCAGTCCATATCATGTTATATCTGATATATAAAACGGGTAAATATGCAAAGATTAATAGGTAATTGATCAAATGGAGATGAAAGCCGCTTTAAGTGTAATAATTTAAGCATAAAACCTTCTAAATCAGATTATTCACAAACTAATAAATTTTGAATACAACTTTTCTAAGCATATATTTGACACACTTGTTATTTGTAAGAAATTCAAACATTTTGGAAGTCAACACAATGTTTAACAAATTACCAAACACGTGTGACACTTTATTTTTCACATTTACAATAACCAATATTCATGACACACGCGAAAAAGTACCTGAGCAAAGGATAAATGTAACACAGAGGATGTTACCTTCCACCCATATGACCTATTATTACCTGCAGACTGGACCCGCACACTTATCAAAAATTACCCATTCGACCTAACTGACTAGTCGTGGTTAGGAAAGGGTTTATGACCCGCCGACCAAACTTTTCACCCCTAAAAGTTATATAAAATGTGTTTTTTGTGTGATCTTAACTGCAATATTATAAACTAATCTCTAGCTTTTCGGTGCTCCTCCCCCCATATCTGAAAATCCTGAATCTTCGCAGAAAAATGGCCGATCATGTCACTTTTGAGTCGGTTGTAGATCATCTCACTTTTGAGACAACTATGTTGGCTTTTGAACTGCCACAACATTACCACATCACCAAGACTCTCATAAAAAAATGGAACTTTTTCCAAGTGTGCGTGGCCATTTTCATTATGCTCCAATAATTAACCAATAAAAAAATCGTAAAAAAAGATTGCTAAAACATGCGGAAAAGGGAGGAAAATAATGAGTTCGACAAGAACAAATACCACTATTAAAACCACCAGAGACAAAGCATTACAGTTTAGTAGTATACTAGAGATAGGCTGCAATCATACTTAGTAACTACTTCAAAAAAAATTGATGGTAGTCGCAACTTTAAAACTTTTTATCTTTAGTAAATTCTTGTGTGCACCAGAAGATTTAAATAAATATGAGCCTCATGAGCAAAGAATTTATATATTGACAAATTTATAGAAGCTACAGATGGGATTTTATGGATCTCAAGAAGTAGCATCTTCATACGATATAAAATTTTCATGACACAATACACGTAAGCACAATCCCTGCACTCACCGAACGTAAGGTGAACCATGATAATTTTTTGTTTACATCTTGCTTGCGCTACGTTTATAGTATTGGTGAAAAGTATTCAATACAAAAATTACATAGAAGTTTTGTTAAAAAAAAGAACAAATAATGTATTTTACTTTTCACCAATATTAAGAATGCAACTCAAAAGTGATGATGTAAACGACGATGATGATCATGGTTTAGCTTACTTTCTGCGAGCACAGGCATTGTACTTAAGTGCATTATGTCGCAATGAGGAGTATACCTTTATGGAAGTGCTACTTCTTAAATATATGTGAACTCTTATTCAAAGCCTTTTTGAATATGCCACTCTATAAATCCTCACTCATGAGACTCGTACAAACTTGTGTTTTTTGGTGCAGATTGATTCAACTAAATTGGCCGCTAAGTATAGATGCATATCAGCATGTACGACTACTAAGTTTTTATGATTTCAAAAAAGGTATTTATATTTGTTGAAACTTTTTTTTGTGTGTGTCATGTATTAGAAAGAATTCTATCTTTTATTAGAAGATTGGTAGTGATGTGGAGTGTTATAGCAGTTAACCAGCCTCGATACCCTTCCAAAGAGATTGTTTGATAAGAAGGAGGAGGGGGGGGGGGACATAAAAAAACTAAAGATAATGGTTACGAAAAACATATTTGCATAGTATCTTTATAAGGGATGAAAGTTCGAGTCGGGTTCTCACAGCTGGATTAATCGCTTTAGGAATACATTCAATAATAAATCAATAAGTTGTATGCAATCTAAAGTCTAAACATGGCTGCCCAATCCGACAAAAATAACAAGCGACAAACACTAGGAAACAAATACGTAAAAACACATAAGTTTTATTAATCAAAACCTAATGAAACATAGGTAATGGATCTATATTTATAGGAGACAACTATGGTGGCTTTTGGACTACCACAACATTACCACATCACCAAGACTCATAAAAAATGGAACTTTTTCTAAGTGTGCATGGCCATTTTCATTATGCTCCAATAACCAAAAAAATCATAATACAAAAGATTGCTAAAACATACAATACCATTATTAGAACACCAGAGTCAAAGCATTATAGTTTAGTAGTATATTCAGGATAGGCTGCAACTATACTTAGTAACCACTTAAAAAAATCACTGGTAGTTGCAACTTTAAATATGAGGCTCATGAGCAATGATTTATATATTGACAAATTTACAGAAGCTATAGATGGTATTTTACGGATTTCAAGAAGTAGCATATTCATACGATATAAATTTTTTTCATTACGACACAATGCACTTAATCACAATCCCTGCACTCACTGAATGTAAGGTGAACCACGAAAATTTGTCTTTTACATCTCGCTTGCGCTACATTTGGTGAAAAGTATTCAACGAATGCAACTCAAGCGATGATGTAAAATACGATGATCGTGGGTTAGCTTACCTTCTGCGAGCACAAGCATTGTGCTTACGTGCATTATGTCGCAATGAGGACTATAACTTTATGGAAGTGCTACTTCTTAGAGATCTGTGAACTCTTATCCAAAGCTTTATTGAATATGTCACTTTATAAATCCTCACTCAAGGCTCGTACGTACAAACTTGTATTTTTTGGTGCAGATTGATTTTTTTAAATTGGCCGCTAAGTATAGATGCATATCAATATGTACTACTAAGTTTTTATGCTTTGTGTTTTATAGATTTCTAAAAAGGTATGTGTTAGGCTGTTAGCACTACTTTTATAAAGTTTTTTCGTTTTTGTTACAAGAGCATAATGAAGATAGTCATGAACTCTTTGAAAGAATTCTATCTTTTATTAGAATAGTGGTATAGCAGTAAACCAGCCACCATACCCACCTCAAAAGCGAGATGATTCACAATCGCCAAGATAGTAAAACATGATAGATCATTGTTTCCCAAAGAGATTGATTAAAAAAGGGGGAGACATAAAAAACTAAAGATAATGGTTTCTGATATCGCCAATGATGTATGATCATACGAAAAACCGTATTTGCATAAAATCTTTGTAAGGGATGAAAATTCAAGTCGGTTTATCTCCGTTGGAGTAATAGGGTCATTCATTTTAAACTACAGTAGTTAATCGTAGCCAATGCTAGGCTAAGAGATCTAAGAGTGATTCACTTGTTTCAACAAAGTTATGATAAAGCAACTATATATAATACCTGTATTTAGGAATACATTCAAAATAAATAATTGTTGAGATTCGGCTGGTCTTCGTATGATTGAATCCATAAGTTGTATGCAATCTAAACATATGACATTAGGGTCGTTGACTATGAGGTTCCTCAATCCCTGTTAACCTTGATTAATTAAAAGTATGTATATGTAATACAGATTTTTACATGTAGATTGAGTTAAAGCTCAAATACAAAGACTTGTTAAGTCATGCCACGTTTGACTTAAGAACACGAGTTTAAATAACTTGATTAAGAACTTAAAATTTGGATTAGCTTCAAATAAAAACCTTAACTTAATTTTAACTCATCACAGCCAAAATCATCCGATCATCATCATAACATGTCAATAATTACTAATCTAAGGCCGCAAGTAAAGTTAATAAACTCAGACTAAAAAACCCTAATAGTAAAAATACTAACAAATATCATATCTACAAAAAAGAGAAAAGGTTTAGAATTAACCAAACGAGATTATGGATAATCGAATGTGATGTCGAGATCCTCCTCAAATCTCCAAAACGCCATGCATGCATGGCTGCCCAATCTGACAAAAATAACGACCGACAAACCCGTTAGGAAACAAATACCTAAAAACACAGAACTTTTATTAATCAAAAACCTAATGAAAACATACGTAGTGGGTCTATATTTATAGGAGAAGTGGGATAATTCTAGAAGCCTAAGTTATCTACTTTCCTAAAATATTATTTATAGAGTCCTAATTTGCATAAGAAACGATTCTTAATTAATCCTTAGAAGTTAGAAAATAATATCCTAACCATATTAAGGGGATGTTTGATAGCCTTTTAATGGGCCTTATCATGAATCATTAAGTGGGATTGATTGTTTGATAAACATTTTTCCTTCTTTTAATCATTCCACTAGGTGCTGAATTGGTCAGCATTAAAGACATGCAAAATGATTAAGCACCACAAAAATTACATGAATGTCATCTTCGAGTGTGTTCAATTGTTAACTTTTATATATGCTTTTGATCATTTCTTTAACAGTAAACTAGTTCTCGTGATTTCATAATCAAATTGATGAATTATTTTTTAAATGATAATGATTTTTTTTAATTAGTTCGTAATTAATATTGTTTTATGATATTTTGATAAGTCTACTTAAATTTTATTGCTTGCTTTAACATTGTTTTCTTTATATTATATTTCTATTCGAGTAAAAAAAATTATTTATTTATTCTTTTTAATAAACTATATATTTTGCTCAGTACATATCAAAAAACAAGGTTAAATTGGTAGTTTAAGGCAACTCAGATTGCTCATTCAGAATAATTATCAAACAATAATTTTCACACAGAATTAGTTTCACTCAGCATCTTGGTATCATTCAGCAGCTTTGATTCATTCAGCGCTAAATCATATTTTTTTTTTTTATCAAACAACCCCTAAGTTCAATTACTTACAACTATTACTTTTATATTGGTTCAAAACATGTACCTTATGGGCACATTTTAGAAAATCCGTTTATATATATATATATATATATATATATATATATATATATGGTAAAGTTACTATAAAAAAACAAATATCCGTAAAAAGAATAAAAAGAAATTTTTTAAAAAAAAGTTCTTGAAAAATTCCAAAAAAATTCCACAAGATCGGGTATGGTGGTGCATAAAACTTTTGTGAAAGAAGTTTTTCTAATTTTGAGTTTTCACACGTTTTTCTTAATGCACAAAAAACGAATTTTAATGCGCAAAAAAAAATTTAATGCATAAAAAAAATTTTAATGCACAAGATTTTCAACTTGTTTTTGTTAGTTGCGCAATGTTATTTTGATGAAAAAAGTCAAAAGAAGTTGGGTCCAAAAACGATTTTTTGATGCACAAAAAAGCGATTTAATGCACCAACGTATTTTTTTATACTTTTTTTTTTCGGATAAAGTATCCACTTTTAGATAACCTTCCTTTAGAACTTTTTCATGCACCAACATACCCGATCTTGTAGAATTTTTCGAGAACCTTTTTAAAAAAAATTTCTTTTTACGAAAATTTGTCTTTTTATTTGATCTTTACTATATATAGATATATATATATATATATATATATATATATATATATATATATATATATATATATATATATATATATATATATATATATATATATATATATATATATATATATATATATATATATATATATATATATATATGACTGTGGTTTAATATTTTAGTCGGCTAATTCATTCCAAAGCCAGGGGTGGGCGACTGCTAAAGGCATCATATAAATTGAGGGCATCAAATTTCCCTTTCTACCCTTCTTATCCGTGTTGTTTACTTACCTTTGCCCTTTCTACCCTTCTTATCCTTGTTGTTTCCTATTACTTTCTTGCTTTTCACTTCCTGAGTGTCATCGTTTAACACCGCTTTCCTCAGTGAATCGTCATCACCTGTTTCCTCATCATGATTATTCTTCTCAGTTTTTTCTTCATCTGATACTACCATTTTCTCAGCCATTGATTCCTGACACATAACTCCAGGATATCATTTATCTTTGGCGAATTATTTTTCAGCCACTTCAAGACTTCTTGAAATTCTTCTCCAAAACCGAATGCTCCTCTACTTTTTTGTGAACTGCAAACACCTAAAAATAAGTTTAAAAAAAAAGAAGAAATGTACACAAACACTTACAATGTAAAGTATTCCAAAATTAATCTTCTAAAAGGCTCTTCAATAGCCTTGAATTTACTTAATGCATTGAATACATATGCCATATCTTCTTTAGCCCGCGATTTTCCATTTGTTAAAGCAATAGCTAATGTGTTTATACTTCCATCAAGTTCTCACTGAAAACATGACATACAATTAGAAGGAATCATAGTTTAGATCAATTATAATAAAACTAAAATACCATAATTATCTTACCTGTGTCATAGATTAACAAATAATAAGCTCGGCAAAAAATGGAATGAGGAAGCAACTGTCCAAAAACTGAGTGGTGAGAGTAACTTGATCCATAAAGAGATTTCTGGTGTTAACAATAGTATATCGAAGTAATAGAGTATACTCTTATCACTCACCGTTAAATTACAAATTGCAAAACTATGCATTATGTTTTCCTTAACTTTATTTTGTCATTATTCTTTGGGGATGAATAGAGAATATCTGTGATATCAATTACCTGACTAACCTTCTTTAAAGATTCAAGCAACCTTGCAAGCGGTCCTGGTAAATGTCTTGTGATCGTTAATGAAGCGCATTCATCTGTAACTACAATTTATTTTTAGCAAAACACACAAGTTTACAGTAAAGTGAAACCTCTATTTAGCACTTAAGCACTGAGCATATACCTATAATGGTACATCATGATAGCTTTAACAAAAAATTTCCAAATAAAAATAATAGAAAGATTGCTAGACATATGCTACACAACTTGTTTTAGAAATTATATCAATTTTGTAAGGAACTAAACTATACAATCCATTATAATATAACATGCTAACAAAAACATATTAGTTATACAATATGTCACATATTGTATAATTAAACTATACAAAATCCCACTTAAAACATATTCAGTTTTACCTATGAAATGTAGTGCAGACAGGCATTTCGCAAATGCATTATGAGACCTCCACTTCTAAGCTTATCAAAATAGTCCTCATCAAGAAGCATTGCTTCGGTCATCTCGGCTAGAACGTCCTGACTATCGAAATCGTGGACAACAACCGGGCTATAAAGGAATTCCATCCCTTCTCGGAAAATGAAATCGATTGTTTATGGATTTACTTGAATGTCATTGTTAAGAACTTGATATTGAACATGATCCTCGTGTTCATCTTGTATCATACCGCTTAATTCTTCATCACAATAAAGATTCAAATCCGCCATCTTTCTTCAAAGCTGATAACAAAATTGCAAAATGAAAAATTGAATGACTTGAAGATTTGTACAATTATTTCAAGAACGTATGTAAAAAGATTGTTAATTATATGGTTTAAGTAAACTTAAAAACAAATACAACCAAAGACTCACTTGAAGATTTAAACAATTGAAAGATCCATTTTCATCAAACATTTTGCATAAACCAGTTTTGAAAATGATGATTTTCGTTAAACTTTTATTTATTAAAGATGACTCATGCTAATAATTTATGGGTTTATGACTGTAATTCTTATGACAAATCAAACAAATCACGTAGACGAATATAGCAGTTATTTTCTAAGCTTTTAGACTATGAGTTTAAATATATTTGGAAACATTTTGATCCATGCTGAATGCAATAAAGCTAAGATTTGGGAAATAATATTTGGTAATCTAACCGTGAGGTGTTTGCTCATGCCAAAATAATAAGACATGTTCATGAAATTTAAACCAATTTCTTAATATGCAATAAGAATTTCCATTAATGATACGAGGAAATGAAAGCTTAGGTAATGTGTTTGCTCATGCCAAAATAATAAGACATGTTCATGAAATATAATCCAATTTCTTAATATGCAATCGGAATTTCCAACAATGATAAGAAGAAATAAAAGCTTAGTATATAACTGCAAAATTCTTCTACGTGATTTGTTTGTTTTGTCAAAAGAATTCATGTCATAAAATTGAAAGAACCGTTTTTCATCAAACATTTTGCATTAGCCAGTCTTGAAAATGATGATTTTCGTTTGACTTTAATTATTAAAGATGAGTTATGCTAATAACTTATGACAGGAATTCTTATGACAAAACAAACAAATCACATAAACGAATATTGCAGTGATTTACTTAGCTTTTATTTCATCTTATCATTATTGGAATTCCATATCGCACATTAAGAAATTGGTTTAAATTTCATGAACCTGTCTTGTTATTTTGGCATGAGCAAGCACCTCAGGGTTGATTACCAAATATTTTTTCCCAAATCTTAGCATTATTGTGTTCAACATAGATCAAAATATTTCCAAATATATTTAAACTCGTAGTCCAAGAGCTTAGTAAATAACTGTTAAATTCGTCTACGCGATTTGTTTGATTTGTCATAAGAATTACTTTCATAAACCCATAAATGAGTCATCTTTAATATATAAAAGTCTAACGAAAATCATAATTTTCAAGACTTGTTTATGCAAAATGTTTGATGAAAAATGGTTCTTTCAATTGTTTAAAGTTTCAAGTTAGTCTATGGCTGTATTTGTTTCTAAGTTTTCTTAAATCATGTAATTAACAATCTTTTCACTTACGTTCTTGAAATAATTGTACAAATCTTCAAGTCAACTGATTTTTCTTTTTGCAATTTTCTTATTGGCTTTGAAGAAAGATGGCGGATGTGAATCTTTATTGTGATGAAGAATTAAGCGGTATGATACAAGATGAAGACGAGGATCATGTTCCAGATCAAATTTTCAACAACGACATTCATGATCCAGAAACAATCGATTTCACTTGCCGAGAAGGGACGGGATTTCTTTATAGCCCATTTGTCCATGATTTCGGGAGTCAGGACGTTCTAGCCGATATGACCGAAGCAATTCTTCTTGGTGAGGACTATTTTGATAAGCTTAGAAGCGGAGGTCTCATAATGCAAATGCGAAATGCCGGTCTGCACTACATTTCAGAGGTAGAATTAAATATGTTTTAAGTCAGGTTTCTGTTTTAAGTCGGATTTTGATATCCGAATAACTATAACAGCTTAATTTTTTAGTATATTACCAAAATGATTTATGATGCAACAAATTTTAATCAAAAATGCACTTTCTTGTTGTGTAATAAAGTGATGTCGTGAAACGTATCGCAATTGTGTCGCAAAAATTCATTTTTTCCGTAACCAAAAGTTTAGTTGAATTACAAAATAGGTAAAAAACATTACACACGTTTCGGGTAATTGAAGTAAAAACCAACAGAGGTGGTATTCTCGCTAAGTAAAACTACCTTTTTGTTTCATACGGGTTCAAATTCCTATATTAATTTCCTTAATTATAAGCCATAAAAATAATACAGTAAAATCTTGCATTACTACTTTGCTTATTGTTTACGTATAATACGTATTGAGGGTGAAGGTAGCGAACCGTTTGGTTTCCCACATTTGGTAAGGACCCCAAGGTATGACCGGATTCAAGAGTTGGGGTAACGTTCACGATGTGGCTAAGTGTGTGTGAATGTTAGAATTCACTATGAGTGGCTTGAGTTATTTCAAGGAAATGACTTAAGTATTTATAAGAATGGTTTTAGGGCTTCGTGCCTCCCTAAGAAACTGTCCATGGTTGAGGATGGTCCACGTGAAGGTGGACATCCAATGGAGGAAATAGGAATGACACATGGTGTGTCATCCTGGGCTTGGCTAGATGCAGGGAAGCATCCATGCTCAATTGCAGCATTAACTCTCTGTGAATGAGGTAGTGACACATATTTGTACGTTACAACGGCCCTCAGAAGTCCACCCAATCCTGTCGTTGCTTGCCAAGCCTTGAGCCTGCCCTGGAAGTCTGGCTTCCAAGTATGTGATGACGAGTTGTGGCCGTGATTGGCCTGTTGAGGGTGTGACCTGGAAATACGATTTTTAGGCTCAATTCATTGGTCCTTAGCCTCGTTGGGCTTGTGTAAGGCCAATTTTAGAGTGTGTGGGTCTTATCCATTTAGGTTGAAGCTCCCATACGCTATCACTTAATTATGATAGAAATCGCGAAAAAATGGGCGGGTTGAACTGTTGTTATGGAAGTTTGTTACTTTGATAATTAGGCTAGTGTTAAAATCTGTTAAAAAAAAAAAAAAAAAAAAAAAAAAAAAAAAAAAAAAAAAAAATCCTCGAAATGTTTGTTGAACAGGCTTCAAAGCATTTAAATCTCAAATTTTGGGTCGGCTTAGGAGTTTTTATTCAAATTCAAGTCTGTTTTTGACCTGGGATTGAACATTTTTGCACCTAAACCACCCGAATAAAAGAGCCTAGCCAAAAATCGTTTGCAGACTTTTGACACTTGTTTTTATTATCATAAATAGGCTTCTAGGCAGTTTGGTTTGCAGCCCTCCACTGTTATGCATGCAGTCAACTACCTAGATCGTTGCTTGTCGACAGTTGACGTTAATGGTATCCATGAGGAGAGGGAATACTTGTTTGTTAGTTGCCTAATGGTTGCAAGCAAACTTGTAGAGGTTAGCCCACCTAGAGCTTACCAGTGGTGCAAGGAGTTTGGTTTAGAAATACGGGCGTTGATACGTATGGAGGCTAGACTAGCGATACTGTTAGAGTGGAGACTCAATTGTTCATCACCTTTGTTGTTTTTGAATCACTACCTTGAAAAGCTAGGGCTGCCAATGAAGCCTAATTTGATCGAAAAGTCAACAGAGATTATTTTGTACGCGATCAAAGGTTAGATCAAGAATACAAGAGAGTCAATGTATTTTCCAAATTAGCAACTTCTCTAACCAACTTTTATTTGTGTATGTAGATATACAGTTTCTAGTGTTCAAGCCATGGGAAATTTCGTTGGCAATAGTGATTTCAGTTTGTTTGGATGAAGTGCAATGCGAAGCCATACCAGATGAGGTTTTCCAGTATGCTGATAAGGTACTAAGCTATATATAAATCCAATTCAATTGGGATTACTGCTACTTCAAGTTTTAAAATAAAATTTGTGTTTTTGCTGCTTGAAAGTTTCTTAATTAACTGGTTCTTGCTTCTTTATGTAGAAGAGATGTATCCAAATTATCGAAGCTCTGCAAAGGTTTACTCAGAACTATACACTTTATCATGTAAGCAAGTTAATCCTAAATACAGAGTACTATTGACATCTAAAAATGTGGAAAATTCCAGGAAAAATTTTTACAATTAAAATATGCACAAATTACTAAAACTAAACGCTTTCAAATTCACTTTTTTTTTTTCAAAATTGTTTGATTATATGATTTACGTAAGCAAAAATAAATGTACATTTTTTACTTTGTGAAGGGATGATTGCACATGTTGTAGAAGGTAGCAGCTGTCGTTGAATGAAACAATGGTGACACGGTATAACACAATTTCAACAAGTTTTAAACGCGACTTTGTTTTTTAAGATTTGGTATGATTAATTTTTAGCGACTTTTGAATGTTCTTTTGAAGTATTTCCTTAAATAGGTCCTTTTTTTTTGTTCTCAAGTTGTTTTTATATTTCATAAATGAAATGATGCAGGAAACGATCAGGATAGATAGATTGAAAAATGGATATGAAAATATGGTAGCGTTTGGCTGTTGCATGGAATCATTATGGATATGTTTGATTATGTAAATATTTTAAAGGAATGGAAATGGGTATGAAATTTTGATATCAGTTCTAATCAGGTTGTTTCGTTTGATGATTGGTTCTGGATATCATTTTTTCACACCAAGATAATTCTTTGAACCCAACAAAACCCACCCCTATCCATACACATATCTATGGGTTCAAGACATTGTTTGTAAACCCATTTCTAGTAGCCAAACACCATACTTGGGATTAAATCACCTTAATTGATTCCTATATCCACAAACCAAAATCCCCTAAAGTATCAACTGATATCAACCAAGATTAACGGGGTGTTTGGTTTGTTAATAGGAATCATTATGGGTATGGATATTGTAATGGGTTTGTAAACGCACCATTCTTGGCGGGTATGAGATATGCCTATTATTTTTATGAGATTCGAGATTTAATAACTCGCCAACCAACCAAACAATTACAATATAATGGGAATGAAAGTCATTCCCCTAATCCCATACCCTCAAACCAAACACCACCTAAATCATCCACATTTTGCAATGGAATGAAATATCAATTTAGGCAGGCTAACCTCCTTTAATAATCTCGTAATAATGTATTTTTATTTTAGTATTAAACATTTGACAACTGAAACGAAGAGTAGTAACATAATAAAATACTAGAAGGGTACCCGCGCAATGCAGCGACGGGTACCCGGTGACTGTTTGTGGCGAGCAAATATTTTTCATTTTAAACCTTCTTTATTTAATATTGTCTCAAATATTTTAAAACGTAATAGATATATGTTTTTTTTTAAATACAACAGCATTTAAATTATTAATAGTGTAATATGTGTTTATAAGTTGAGATGAAACTGTGTTAGTTTGTTGGTTAGTTTGTAGGCTTTATATATATATGAAATATGCATTAAAAGGCAGTTAATTTGTCTGTTATAACACATTGATTAAATTAACTATTGCAAGTTAATGAGGTTTACAATTAAAAATATTAAAATTCATAATGTAACTTAACTCCTATATATATATATATATATATATATATATATATATATGTGTGTGTGTGTGTGTGTGTGTGTGTGTGTGTGTTTGAAATCATTCTAATTAAAGAAATATTTTTGGTCTTATTTTTTTAAGACTTCTTTTTTAGCAATGGCCTAAATGCAATGTAGTTAAGATAATTTTGAGAAGTGATTCAATGAGAATAAAAAATAAAATAAAAAGAATAAGAAGTATTAAGATAATACCATCCCAAGTTGCCCAAACGGGTGAAGGTTGACATTGATGAATGCTGACTATCGAACGAGCTGGTGGAAACAAAGGAGCAATGACATGAGGGAACCTCGAACTGTAAATAGAAAATATTATATCAACTCTTGACAAATGTGAGCTAAGGGAAATCAATAACTTACACTTTGCTAACAAGAAGTGAGCCATGCAGTAGAAGTATCTTGAATTATGTCTATATACTACTTAAGCAGCACCTGTATACATATAAAAAATGAAAATATTATCCCTTTATAAGCCATGAATTCTCAATTACAAGTTCAAAAACATAAACGGGAAAATACAAACATATACACCCATGTTTTTTCACAAAAAGTCTTGTACAAAACAAGGAAAACAGAAGATTTCTATTTCCTACCTTATAAAAGAAAATATAAAACACATTTTTGATGTTTTCCTTGTTTCCTTTGTAACTGAAAACTCCCATTTCTAGCCTCCTTCAAAATGAAAAATTACAAAATCATGTAAAGGCGTTTTCTAAGTTTTCAACTAAATGAACAATTGATGGTTTGCATTAAATATAATTAAACAATTAAGACATTAATTTCAGCAGTTCTAACTTGTTTAATGGTTTAATAAGTTTTCAACTAAAATTTAAACAATTGATGATTTGTATTGAATATAATTAAACAATTGAGACATTAATTTCAGAGTTCTAACTTAAAGTACATTATTAAATTTTTCGTTATAATGGATTGTATAACTAATACTAGTATGTGACATGTGTGCACGGTTCGGTTTGGGTCGGTTTTTGGCTAAAACCGAAATCGAACCGAAATCTTCGGTTTTTATAGAACCTAAAACCGAAATCGTTCGGTTTTCGACTGTTCGGTTTTTTCGGTTTATTATCGGTTTCGGTTTGGTTTTTTTGGTTTTTAACAGTTTATATTTGGGCATGGCAAATTTATACCAACAAACAACAAACTCGTATTACATAGATTTTTTTTTTTTTTTTTTTTTTTTTTGTCAATCTAAGTATAATAATGTTTATTGCGTAATTTCATAATTATACACATATAGATGAGACACAAATATGCAAGTGAACATACAAATAGTATGATTATCGTCAAATATTTATTGATATATTCTCAAGTAAACACACGATACGACAAACACGCATATAAACATAAACCTTAAGATAAATATATTATAAATCTCGCCACAAAATGAATATGAATTTATAAATTTGATTTATTTAGTTATTTATTCATATTATATTAATTATATAATAAAATCGGTTCGTTTTGAGTCAAAACACACTGGTTCACTCAACCCGCAACCGGTTTGAAAACCGTTTCGATTTGAAATTGGCACTCCAAAAGAGACCTTGAATCACGGCGGATGTTAAATATACATTTATAATCATCATCGTCAGAAAATTCAGAGGGGAAATTTGTTGTTGTTTCCTTCATTTGATTCTTCTTGTTGGAAACGAGTCTAACTCCAAACCCACGAATAGAAATAGGGGATGTTTGGCCAATGGAAACGGCAAATCTAGAAAAGTCAATGGAAACGTCAACAGAAGCTGTGGACGTTTCGTCCCACCAAGCGGTGTGTCTCAATGACTCAAATGGAACATACCCCACCCATGTTTGTATAATATCAAGAAGATACTCATTCTCCTTCTCCTCCCAAAGCACTTGTTCTTGAGAATCCATGCCGCCATTCCTCTCCATAGTTATGTTTACGGATTCCATAACACCGTAGGATTCTTGGTCCATGTAAACACAGCAGAATAAGAATCCAGCATATTCATTGAACCAATTCTTTGGAAGTTTCAATCTACATCTCCTTCCTCCAACCAAACGAGGTTCAAACCCCTTTGGAATCTCTATCCCTTTTAGATGGAGCCTCATGCACTGGTGACCCATTCCCTGATTTAAATCAAACAATTCATATATGTTACGAGTACTACGGAGTATATATATATGTATAAACAGGTGGCCAGGTGTTAATTAATTAGCTCAACAACGTTGTACCTACATACAACATACCTGAAGCATGCTTTCTAATAATCTGTCACCACCAACTAAGCTCCAACATCCTTCTTCGTCATATGATTTAGTAATTGAGACTTGACATAACCATTTACAGTTTCTATAGACATCATCTCTAATGGCTTCAAGTTTGCCGCAATCGTCTGCTTTGAGAATAGATAGACTTGATGGAAGCTTGGGCAATTTATCAAGTTTGTTGCAACCATACAGGTTGAGGAGTTTGAGCCGAGCAAGCTGTGAGATCAGGTTGAAATCTAATTGTGTAAAATCATTATGACATAGATGTAGCTCTCGTAAGTTGGATAACTTACCAATCTCACGGGGTACTTCCCCATTTTTCAATCCACCGAGATTCAACTTTCTTAACAAACGTGGCAACTGAGAAGGACCAAAAGGTGGTAAAGTATTCGACAGGTCTAAACAAAGCTCCTCCAGGCAACATTCTTCAGCAAACAGATCTTTTGGCAGATATTCAAGTTGTGTACAACCAACTATTTTAAACTTCTGCAGATGTTCTAAGGCATGAAAGTTGCCTTCTATGCTCTTCAGCTTTGAACACCCCTCCAACTTCAGCGAAATAAGGTTTGTACAATATCTTCCGACTGATGAGGGGAGAACTGCTATCGCAACATCATGTAAATGTAAGTTTACCAAGCTATCCATGTTTGCTTCGATCTTTGGAAACTCAAGAAGAGCTTTGCAAAATGAAATTTCAAGAATCTCCAGTTTTTCCATCCGAACAATGGATGGAAACCTTGTAAGCTTCTCACAATCACTTACGGATACGTAAACAAGGCTTGCATGATTTCCAAGTGATTGATGGATCTCTTTTAAACGTTTACATTTTATGATTATCAACTTCAGAAGACATGAGAGTCCACCAATATCAGGTGTCCTAACTAGTGAGTTCGAAAAAGTGAGTTCTAGCTGTTTCAAACACGGCATATCCTGATGCACAAACAAGGATCAGAATTAGCAACATATGGATATGGAATAACATCTCATATACGTATCTTGTGGTCCATGGTTCAAGGGAGTCTTATTTTTTAAAACAGGGGATAGTGGTTTAACAGATGACTTTTTGGTTTACGGATAAGATTACAGTTTAGATGCCAAATAAACTTATTCACTTAATTTCTAAATTTTTAATCACACCATCTTAACAGCCGTATTTACATATCTAAGAAAACATTAAGGTGTAAGTCACTCAGTATCCACTAATTATATATGTAAATCAAAGGAACAGATTATTTACCTTATAACCCTTCCAAAGTTCTTTTTGCAAGCTATCCTCCAACTTTAGAACAACAAGCTTCCTTAGTTGGAAACTTTTAGGGAACAGACTTGGAGGATACAAACACCAATTAATATATTTCAACTCATCTGAAAGAAAACTAGGCCCTTCATCAAAACAGCTGCCACCCCTATTATTAGTCACATCAAGGAATTTTAGTTTCTTCAAGTTTGAAACAAGCGTCATAAAGCCTTGCTTTGGAAAATGAAAATCATCATATCCTATGGCTTCAATCTCATAATTTTCCTGCAATAAAAAGAAAATGGATACAAGGATTAAGTTGGAGTGTCTTATATATCAGTATGTAGATGCATTCAGTGAACATCTTTCAAAAATAGCATAACCTATACCATTGTTGCATTCCCGGAACACATGTCACTAATTTCTTTAGATCGCCAAACCCTGCTATGTTTTTCAGGATTGTTGGGATGTTCCCCTCTGACAATGTGGTGTCCCATTTCTTGAATCAGATCATGCATATCAAACTTACCATCGGGAGAAATAGTTATGAGGGACTTTTCTATCAACACCTTTACGCCTATATCAAAGTGAAACCCGCAAGCATCAAGTATCTCCTTTGCCTTTTCTTTGCTCTTCCCCCTGAAGATACATGCAATATCTAAGAATAGCTCTCTCTCGTCGAGGTCGAGTCCGTCGTAACTTATTTTGAGGATCTCCATGACCTTTCTATTTGGGATGTCTTTTAACTTCTCCAAGGCACTGTTCCACTCAATCTTGTTTTTTCCCTTAAGAAAAGACCCTATGATTTTAAGTGCTAACGGGAGCCCATCAACATAAGAAATCACACGTAATGAAAGGTCATCATAATCTTCTACAGGGTTATCTTCAAGATATGCATACCTTCTAAAGAGCCGAATAGCCTCGGGCTCTGATAATAAACTGATGGAAGAGACCACATCTACCCCGTGAGATTCCAGCACCTGTTTATCCCTGGTTGTGATTATTATTCGGCTCCCAACACCGAACCATTCACTTGATCCGGCCAACGCCTCCAGTTGCTCAACATCATCGACATCATCAAGAACAATCAACACATTCCTACTACATAACCTATTTTTAATTATGTCTTGTCCTATATAAACACTCTCCACCTCCACTTGTGTTTTCAAGACTTTGGATAGAATTTTTTTTTGCAGATTTTTTAAACCATTGTGTTGGCTGGATTCCTCCCGAATATTTTCAACAAAGCAACAGCTATCAAAATTACCAGAGATCTTCTTGAAAAGAGAAGTTGCAAGAGTGGTCTTACCACCACCCCCAACACCCCATATCCCAACCATAAGCGCAACACCTGACCTGATTTCTAACTGGGATTCCAAATCCTGCAATCGAGTCCCCATTCCAACAAGCTTTTCATTCTCAAAGACTGAGTTAAAGGATAACAATGTATCTAAGACTGAACCAACAATCTCTTTAATACCTTTTGCTTCATGCCTGTACATTGAAAATATATCGATAACTAGTAAGACATATATGCTCGCATTCACGTACGATTTACGCATTTTAAAAACACACGAAAAGTTGTCGAAAATCATACAAAAAAATATAATGAAGAAACTATTACGTACCCATTAGCTACGAACTTGGTTTCCCATCCAGCGATGTTGCTTGCACCAACAAGTGCTGTTCTCCATTCTTGGAATTTTTCATTGCTAGTTGACTTATTATTATGTTTGGAAAAAGCTTTACCAAATTGGCCTTTCAGTTTTCTAACATCCGAGGGATCCACGTCGTAAAATATGGGGATAACGATTTTGCCCCTCTCGTCCTTGCATTTCATAATATATGCAAGCTCATCCAAACACCATGATGAATTGGCATAGTTTTCGGAGAATACGATGAGGGCAATATGCGATTCTTGGATAGCCTCCAAGAGAGATGGACCGATGGTATCACCCCGGGCAAGTGTTACATCGTCCTTGTAAGTACATATTGTTCGTTCCACAAGAGCATAGTAGAGATGGTCTACAAAAGTCTTGCGAGTATCTTCTCCTCTAAAACTCAGAAACACATCATATTTCCATGATGACCGGCCGGAAGACAAAGATGATGTGTTTGGAACCGGTGAAGCACCACTGTTGTCTGGTGAGGGAACAATTGACACCGCCTTAAACATCTTCATCACTAGTAATATTATTTTTGTTTTTTTTTTGAAAAGCAGTAATATTATTATTGTTGCTATAACCACAACTGCGGCTGTAACCATGTGATCAGCTCCCATGGTGATTTCTAACAACAAATAATTTTTTTCAAAAATCCTAAATTATTGTAACCTGCTTTATGTCATACAAAAGTACACAACCAAGGAATTTTTGACGAAATTTAGTTGCCTACTGCTATTATAATAAATATCCTTATTGAAAGAAAAAAAACAAAACAATATCGACAAAACCACATGCAATCAACAAGTGGTCACGGTTTTTACAGCAACTGTAATGTTTAAAATCAAAAATCTAAGTTGATCAAAGACTTTTCTTGATTATGGAGACCTAAATGGTCGGATTTGTTGGCGTTCAATCTGGAGAGGAGACTAAAAAAAATGTGAAATTGTTATGGACATAATAATACATGAAAATGGGTATGTTATTTGTAAAATGGTTAATGTCGACACTACTTTTGCCTAAAAAGTCAAAGAAACAAAACAATAAACCACCTACTCTGCAAGTGGATAAGTAAATAAAGAAACAAAAACAATATATAAACTGCAAGTGGAGAAATAAATAAACTCACCAAAGCCGTGTTAGACCGCTACAATGAACGCTTAACCAATAAAAAAACCTTTAAAAAAAAAAAAGAAAAAGAAAAAAAAAATCAAAGTGATACCGTGTTGAATAAATCAAAGGGTTTTTGACTTTGAGTATTTTAAAACCTTGTTCTTCCGAATCTTGTGAGATAATACATGTGGGGATGATGTAACAACCGTGATTCTAGCAGGTTAGTTTAACTAATAATCTCGACCTATTTAATTTTTACTTGGTGTGAATTATGTGTTATTGTGGTTTATGTGTGATATAGGTGAGTTTTAGCACTAATTCCCTTTGCGTGGTGTTGTTTTTGTGAATGAATAATGTTGATATTTGGATGAGTTCATTTTGGTCACCTTAGTGGTGTGAAAATGACACGTGTGGTTTTGGTGTTTTGAGGTTTTGCGTAACAAGTCTTTGTTCTAACATTTGAGCGTTAGTAAGTTACGTAGAGTTTGAATTTGTGAGTTGTATTTATATTTTTGTGTGAAATTCTATTTTTGGAAACTTTATTTTGAAAATGATTATTTTTCGAGTCGTCGTAAAAGTGAAATTCTATTTTTGGAACTCTATTTAGACTTTATTTTGTTGTGATGATATCCATGAAGTTACACTCGCATTTTCGCCTTGGCGAGGTGTGACAGATTAGTATCAGAGACTTGGTTATAGAGAAGTAAGTGGTTGAACTTAGACTATAACCTAGGAGTTCCTCATATAGTTGCATATATGGTCTAATTATAAGTATGGTATTTCATATGACTATTTTCTTAAATTTATGAGATGTTTTATCGAGTTTTTGGACGCCTATCGAACCCCGTACTTAGTACCGTGTGTGTCATTTATAGAATGACACCTCCTGCGCGAAAGATGCTTCGATGGACCACTGTTGTCGCTACGGGTTGCAAGAGAGTTGGTAGGACGAAGAGGACCAATAGAAGGATCTTGTTTCCTGCTAGCATGCTTCCGTGTGTGATTGAGGAGAAGTTAACACTAGAGAACGTGAATGGAGAAGAGGTGAAAAAGTATGAGACGAAAATGGCTAATAAGGATGGCTACAGCACTACGTTCTTTCAGAAGTGTCCTGAATTCTCAGAAAATGATGGTGAAGGTTGGGGTAGACCACGTGTAACAACCGTGGTTTTAGCAGGTCAGTTTGCCTGATAGTCTTGACTCGGTTGACGTTTGTTTGGTGTGTCCTAGGTGTTTGAAGTGATATAAGTGTGATATAGGTGAGTTTTAGCACTAAATCCCTTTGTGTAAATGGTTTTTATTGTGATTTGGAGAGTTTGGAATTTGGAAAAGTTCATTTTGATCACCTTTGTGGTGTAGAAATGATTTGTGTAGTTTTGGTATTCTTGTGTTTTTGCGTAATGAGTCTTCATTCAAGTATTTGAGCGTTAGCAAGTTACGAGGAGTTTGTTTTTATGTGTTATACTTATAAAAGAGTGTGAAAATCTATTTTTGGAAACTTTGTTTTGAAAATGATAATTTTTCAGGTTTGTCGTAAAATTAAGGTTTATCGCGAAAGACGTTAGGTTTCATTATGGGAATACATAAAATATTAAAAGTATGAGGTTTTGAGTGTAATAAATAAATTTAATAAAAAATAAATAAAAAATATATATATAAATAAAGTGGCGGCCGATTTAGGGGATAAGGGAGAAAAATGAAACCCAATTTGAGTCCAAATATGACTCTTAGGCCCAAGGATTATCCATAATTAATATAAATACAAACCAAACAACCCTCAAACGTTTTGTTTATGATTTTGGTCGTTCAAGGGAGGCCAAGGAAGAATAAAAAAATTAGGGTTTATAATTTGGAAGCAATAATCAAGAATCAAGGTAAAATTCTTAAAATACATGTTCAATTGTTGGATTAATTAATATAATTCATGTAATAATTATATGATGGATTAGGGTTTGCGTTAACTTCTGTAAATTAATGTTATTAAACATGTTGGGATCAATAATTAGTAATAGTACGATGTTTGGTTAAGAGAATTGAGCGTAAAACATGCTAGTTATTGAGTTAGGGTTTGGGCAGAAAAGTAGTGCTGTAAAGATGTGAGTGTAATTAACAGATGGTGATGAGTTAGATCATGAATTTTTGGTCTAAATTGAATTTTAATGAAAGATCTTTCCAAAAAGTCCAGCCACGATTGATTTCAAGGTCGGGAATTTGGTCTTTTGATTTTTCTTTGTTAAGGTGTCAAAGTTGTCAAACCGGGACAGAATTTGGGTAAAAGTTTGATAGTGTTTTTTGGTTGTAAATGTGGTATTTTGACTAGCCCTTCTGGAATAGTTAAGTATTAGGTTATATTAGACTACCACGAAAAGGATTCGCGATAAAAACTTGTGAAAGTATTTTGTGTTAATTGAAACTTTTTGGTGTGCGTTCAGATCCGAATTTGAGTCGTTGACAAGTTTGATTTTCTTTTGAGTACTTGTGTGTGTTATTGGTCCATGGCCTTCTGGGATTAGCTTGTATGCTTATGAGAGACCATAGTAAATTTTTGGTGTGAGTTTTTGAACTTTATTTGTCATGATTTCATGTGGGCGAATGTACCCAAAAATTATGCGTTTTCAGATTTTAAGAGTACAAGGGATTTAGTGAGTATTAAGTTATGGTAGTGATTAGTATGGTGTCTAGAAGATCCATGGTGGGTCATATGAGTCTTAGACATCCATCATATGAGTATTACATGGGTTGTAGCTTTTAGCTTGACCTTGTGTAACGTGGACTTATTTGTGTTGTTTAGATTTGTGATTTGAGTTGTGGAAGCTGCGAGGTTTGAGGTGAGTTCATAGTCCCATATTTTTACCTTGTTTTAAACTTGGGATGGGAATGATGCTTGTCTTAAATTGTTTGAATTACCGTGATTATGTGTGTGTGTCAAAAAGCTTGGACTTATAATGTTATCGTATGTGTGTTATATGTGAATGATAATGTTATATGGTGATGCTGTGTGGTCCAATTGGGAGGGTGCTTACCCTGTTGCTCGTGCATACGACCTAATTGGAGAGTAGCATCCCTACTCACTTTTTATGCTGTGTGGTCCGATCGGAGGGTATTAATTTACCCATTTTATTTGAAGCGGGGCTCACGTTCCGGCCCAGGATATTGTGAATTCGGATCGGTGAGCACGTTCCGCCCGATGGTTGCCTTATGTGTGATGTTGCCTTGTGATACATGTAGCTTATCTGATAACTGTAATTATTTGTCCAGCTATATTTTGTAATCACAGTGATTTTGGTTGCGAGTGTAAGTGTGTCTAAACCTATGAATCTCACCAACATTATGTTGACGTTTTAAGCATCATTTTCAGGTGAGCATTCTAAGGCTATGATAGAAGGAAGTGATTAGACGAGACCCTAGTTGCATTGGAAGTGGTTTATCATCTATGCTTGGATTTTTGGATTATTTTGGATTATGTTTTGGTTATGTTGTTTTGGGGTATTGTTGCGACACTTCGTGTCTGTACTTGCTCTATTTTATGCATGTAGTTATTCTCTATATAGACACCATGTGTTGTGATGATATCCATGAAGTTTAGCCGCGCGTTTTCGCCGTGGCGGGTGTGACACCACGCGATCTGTATGAGTTCGCGGATCGTGTATATGAGGAGTTAAAGAATCGTAGGGATGGTTCCATCATTTTCTGAGAATCGAGGACACTTCTGAAAGAACGTAATGGTGTAGCCATATAAAATACCATACTTACAATTAGACCCTATATGCAACTATATGAGAGACTCCTAGGTTATAGTCTAGGTTCAACCACCTACTTCTTTATAACCAAGTCTCTAATTTCAATTTGTCACACCTCGCCAAGGCGGAAATGCGAGTGTAACTTCATGGATATCATCACAACACCTGGTGTCTAAATAGAGAATTTCTACATGCACATAAGTAGAGCAAAGTACCAACACAAAGTGTCGTAACAACACCCCAAAAGAAAATAACCAAAACAAACCTCCAAAGGTATCCTCAATAAAACATAAAGTACTAAGCGCAAAACATTTAAGTATCACAATCGAATTCCAACAAATTCATATCCAAACATAAAGATAAATAGTTCTTAAATGCAACTAAGTCTCGTCTAGTCGCTTCTCTCAACCTTAGCCTTAGAATGCTCATGATTCGTTGTGTTTTGGTGTGTGCAAACAACAATTTATCAAAATATCAACAAACGTGAGGTTTAATTCGTCGTGAGACAAATAAACGTGAAGTAATATGAGTAAACCGTTTAGGAAAACGATTACCTCGTAAAACTTGTGAAAGTGATATTCAAATTGTGAGACCGGGAAGTGATTTCTCGGGTCGTACCCCAACGAGGTGTGAATGGAAAGCTTCGAATGAGATTTGGATTAAAATCTTTTATGTTGAGAAAGTTATTTGGTGTTGTGAATATGTTTACGAAAATTAAGAATTATTAAACGAAAATTGGTTAAACGCAACCTAAATGAGAAATGAACTAAGGTATGCTAATAACTATTTAAAATCACTTAAAAAGCTACGGGAGAACAAAGTTAGGTATCGGGAATCCTAATTCACAAATTAAACAAGTAAACGTAACGTTCATCCTAAATAAACGTCACGCGCAAATTAAAACGTAAAATTTAAGCTACGAAGGTCCTACGGGTCTAAAAATATTTTTCTTATGAACTAAAAGTTAAAAGGAAATTTTTTTTTAAAAAAAAAGAAAATTAATTTTTGAATAAAAATTTTATTTATTATAATTTAATTACTATTTAACGCTAAATTAATTCTAATAAATATTAAAGCTAATCAAGAAAATCTGAAAATTTTTGGGTAATTAAACAAACTTAAATTCAACCTAGGAAAAATAAAATTTTGAGATAAGCAGTTTTGAATTAGCAATGAATAAGCAAACAAAAAGCTGAATTTTAAATAAGCAAAAGGAATAATATCATGTTAAATTTAAATCAAATGAGAACTTAACAACAAAGATTGCCTAGCACAGATGGTATAGGGGCATGGTGATGTTTGTCTGTTGTGAGCCAGGTCGTGTGTTCGAATCCCATCAGACCCCAAACTTTTTTCAAATCTAATTTTTCGATTTCCTTACTTTTCCAAACACAACACACTTCGAATTCCTCTAAAACCAAACATTACACAAAAAAATCCAAGCTGCACAATTTCTTTTGTTTCTTTCTTATCTTTCCCTTTTTTTTTTAGATTTATCACCACATAAATCAACCAAAGTTTCAAACAAACTACAACAAGTTAACGAGGCAAGATAACAACAAATGTGGACCAATTATCAAGCTTAGTAACAAGAATGAAAGTAGCAGCAGATCCGACCAAACAGATTCCAAAACCAGTTTTTTCTCTTTAAATTAGAAACATGGGAAACTATCGATCACAAATCAGAAACTTTTATTTATCTCAAACCAAAATCAAGTCCAAAATAATGAATAGAGATCAAGCTATTCTTAAACTTGCCTATTTTCTAAACAATGACTGAATATTACACAACCATACGAATAAACTTAAACAAGCCCAAGGGTTGTAAAAGCATCAAAACCAACAACAAGTAACAACAACAAGGTAGCAGACTCGGTTAAGCAGTCAAAAACAACAAATAAGCTTGAACAGAAATAGCACTCAAATAAGCTCACTGGGCTAAAGTAGGCTCGACTTAAGTAATTATAACAACTAAGGTTTGCCAACTATTATAAACAACAAAAACTTAAATAAGAATTCCAATAACAACAAGAACAAACAACAAGAACAACAACAATAATATAGCAGCAGCAGTAAAAAAATAATCAACAAACTCAGAACCATTCAAGTTATCATAAAGAAAAATGTAAGGCCTACTTGTCACCAAAGCAATGTTGTTTCGGAGAACCAGATACTCAAGGACCACCTATTTGCCCCCACGGGCTCTAAAACCAAACTCCCATTCATAGCTGCTACTGCTAATCATTTTTTTTTCTTTTCTTCTGCTCCTTTTTTTTTTTTTTTTTTTTTTTTTTTTTTTTTTTTTTTGTTTTCACTCGAATTAAGCAAGATACCAATAGCAAAGTAAAAAAAAATAATCTTAAAACTGAAACAACTGAGATAACTTTAAAATTCCACTTTCATTAAAACTTAAAAATTCATATTACACTTTTAACTAGGGTTTTAAAATAAACAACGATTACAAAAGAGATGAGATGAAAAACAGAATTCGAATGCCCCTTGGCTTACAACAAGTCATCTATTTATACTAGAACCTACGAGGGGGTAGGTACCAATTTCCTTCTCTTTGTCTTCATCTTCATACAGCCACTTTCACCCTTGTGCTTTCTTGCAATAAATCTTGACCTTTGATTAGAACTTCAATCATCCTAGCCCTATATTCCTTCTTTGGCGCCCAAACTTGGTGAGGATCGCCAGCGTGTCATTGTATGACTGGCTTGAGGTGGTAGGTATAGTTTTTGGAGGATTAGTGGGATTGGGGGAAGATATGGATGGTGATGGGGAGGGATGGTGATGGTTGGTTTTGGATGGATGTGATCAGGGGGGGGGGGAAATTGAGGGTTTGGGGAAGAAGACATAGCAGCTGTGAAGGGTTTGACTGATGAAACATTCCCCTTTGGAATCGTGTATTTGGGGAAGATGGGGGAAAGCGTATAAGATTTTTTTAGGGTTAGGGTACTGGGTTTATTTAAACGTGAAGGGGAAAAGGGCTAGGTGGGCTTGGGTGGGCTAAGAGGGTATGTTTGTGTTGGGTTTGGTTTTTGGCTTTGGGCTATTACAATCACTAGATCCGTTTGGTGTAGTAACAAGTGACAATCAAGGACCATTTTTGCAATAGTCCGAAATTTAAGGGATCATTCATGTCGTTTTCCCCAAACTCATTTCAAGGACTAAACATGCCATATTTGAGTTACCAAAGTACCTCATTTGATTATTTTCCACTTTTAAACTTCAGGACCAAAATTGTCAATTTACCAAAGTATAAGGACCAATTGTGTAATTTTCCAAACCATTTTACCCAAAGATCATTTGTGACTTATTTTTGACTTTTAAAAGCAAGGGTTGACTTTTCTTTGAAGATAATTGACCAGGGACTAGTTTTGTAAAACTTCGAAAGTCGGGGGACTGAAACTGCCAAATATGTAACTTTTGTTTGTTTTTCGTTTGTTTTCACTCGTTTTGCATAAGAAGCATATAAAATACGATCTTTGGGATTTTCTTCGCATTTTGGTGCATTTTTGAGTATTTTTGATCGTTTTGCAGCTTAGATTTGACTCAAAATGATGAGTATTTACACACTCATCAATCCCCCACACTAAACTATTGCTAGTCCCTAGCAATCTTTTTGGGAAAAATTAATGGATTTGAAGTCTCTTTACCAAAAGTCATCACTTCTGGAGTAGCCAGGTGTAAGAACTGTGGCACACCTGATAGCCGTGTGATTTTGAGCAAACCACCAGCTTTCAACGGATTTGATTTGTCTTTACCAGGAGCCGTTTGCTCCTAGACTAGCCAACTCTTGATGGAACAGTCAACATCTTGGTGAGTTGATTACCAATTATGGTTTTTCCACTGCCTTTACCACAAGCCATAATCTTGCGGGCTAACCAACTCATTAGCTTTTGAGGATGATGAGGAGTTGAGGAACCATACAATTTTTGGCAAATTGCAAGCCATCAACGGGTTTGAGTTATCTTTACCAAGAGCCGTTTGCTCCTGGATTAGCCAATCCCTTTTGTCGTTTAGACACGGCGAATTGATAACCACAAAAATTTTGAAATAAAGTGAAAAAATTTTGTTGGATCGATATACTCTGATCAAACTACTTTGTAGCTTGTAAGGGTTTAATAATATTGAATAAACTCAATACTATTAATATTGAAACACTGTTTTGACCTTGTAAAGTATGCGGAATCTACTAACACAAAGCTTAAGAAAACTTTTATATTAACCAAACTTAGAACCTGTTATTTACACAGATTCACTAACAATCCCTAACTATTAACTTTGATCGACTTCTAAGACTTGTAAAACTTCTAAAAACTCTATCGACCAATACCTCTTAAGGCTCTTTATATAGATAACCTTAAGTCGGTTTACAACATATAATCCTTGAACGACAAGTTATAATCCCTAACTAATTCTAGAACATTCTCTTAATATTACAAAATAATCCTTGTCTAATATTGCACATCAGTCCTTGAATCCTTCGAAGTACTTTAAGCAATCTTCATATCAGCAGTACTTTGACTTTATTCTTCAGCAGTACTTTGACTTTTGTTCTTCATGCAGCAGTACTTTGACATCCAGAAGCACTTTGATATTTCATATCCCAACAATCCTCCCCTAACTTGAACTTTACTTGCTTAATTTCAAGTTTCTGTGTTATCTTGAATCTTCATATCTTTATTATTCAGTGAGATTGTTTCTTTATTCCTTTTCTTCTATCTGTCATCTGTCAAAGTACTCTTTATCAGCATCATATCTTCCATAGCATCTTTTCAGCAGCTCAGCAACATTTAGGTACAAAGAATCATCAAATCTTAAAAGTTTCATACTATTCTCATCACTTCCAGGTGTGTTAACTCCTATGAGAGGTGAATCATTGAAAATTATGATTTTTAGCAAATCATCAGCTATTAACGGATTTGATATGTCTTTACCATTAGCCGTTTGCTATGGACTAGCCAACTCTTGATCACTTAGATGTATGGTGAGTTGATAACCTAGTTTTTGGTAAACTATCAACCATTAACGGATTTGATAAGTCTTTACCAGTAGTCGTTTGCTCTGGACTAGTTGATTCTTATGTGGATTAGACATGGTGAATCAATAACCATTTGTTGTGTAGTATAAATACTAACACCATGTATTTCTTTTCAAATCCTCTTTCCTTTTTATCAAAAACATTTATTTTCATTTTAAAGGACTTATACTGGTTTATATCAGCAAGCAGTACTTTGATAAAGTACTGTTTGTTTTGCAGTACTTAGAAAAATACTTTAACTTTTCAAAACAAATCATACTAGTATTATGCAATATTACTCTTCAGACTTAACCCATCTGATAAATAACTTGATAACATCCAAAGCTACTTCAGATTCCTCTTCAAGTTCCATTCCATGATCCAACATTCTTAGCATTATTTCTCTGATCAATGGATATCTCCTCTCAGCCAACATATGAATCATGGTACCATCTTCCACCTCTAATGTATGAACTCCTGATGACTCAAAGAATCTCCATCTTGTTATTTCCCAATTCTCTTGATCATTCCAGAGAGTCTCAACACTTGTTTCTTCAGTATCCCAGATGGTAAATAAATCTCCAAGCAAAACTAATCCTACTTCTGAAGCTTCATTCTTTGTATAGTAAGTCTGCACTTGCACATATAAATCATACAGATCTTCCCTTGTAATACAGTGCAACAAATCCCATAACATATAAAATGTTGTGAAGCTTTCATCTTCCCTGTGAATCATAAAATAATTACCCTCTTTAGATTCTACCACAGAAAATGAGATTATCTTGGACTTAGTTCCAGACTCTTCACTTCTTTTGTTCTCAAAATCAACAACTCTTAAATAATTTCTGAGTTCATCAACAGTATCTTCATGAACTAGCTTCAGCCTTTTTGACAATTTTTCATGCTCAGCTAATTTCTTTCTTTTCAATTTCCTTTGCTCAGCTTCTTCCTTTATAACATCTTCCAATCTTTTCTCTCTATCAACTTCCATGGGTACAAAACTTTCTACCTCTCTTCCGATATCTTCTTGTACTTTGTCCCATAAAGTTTTTATTTCTGGATACCTTTGTTTATGCAAGTTCTTGTATCCCTTCTTTCTCAAAAATTGCATCATCCAATTTCTTTCCTGAGCTTTAGTCATTGGCTTCTTTGTAATTGGCCTTCTGATTTCCTCCAAGTATTCAGCATCAAATACAGCTTGTTGGTTTTTAGCAAGCTCTAAATCACCTGCAGTATCTAATTCTCTAATCTGAGCAATAGAAAATTTCTTCTTCTTCTTCTTTGATTCTTTCTGAACCATTATACCTTTCCCTTTATCTTTTGGATCTGGTTTTTCTGATTCAGAAGTACTTTCATCATCTTTTTGTGCAGGCTCAGATATATGTATTCCTCCAGCAGGTTTTCTCAAATTCATCATAACCTGAGCAATTGTTTCATCATCACTAGCAGTATGTTCTCTTTCTTCTTCTGGTATAAAAGTAGAAGGACCAGCTTCATCTGCATAATTCATTATGGAAGGTCCAACAGCAGTTCCAATAGCAGCAGAACCTTGTTCAGCAGTACTTTGCACATCTGTATAAACAAAAGTACTTCGAACATTATTACCTTCTAAATCAATTTCTTCTGTATCTCCACTTTTTACATCCTCATTCTCAACTTCAAGATTTATTTGCTCTGTCTCATCACTTTGTCTTTCAATATTTTCTTGAGCAACATTTTCAACTTGATCATTCTTTTCCTCTGAAAATTGAATCATATCATCTCTATCCAAATTATCATCCTGATTCCTCCCCAATTTGATAGATGATGACTTTCTAAGCTTCCTTGTAGACTTAGACTTCTTCTGTTTAGATTGTTGCTTCTGAGACTGTTTCTTTTCTTTCACAAAAAGCCTAAAATGCTTAATAAGAGGCCAAACAAATTTCTTCAATCTGATGAACTTCTTTCTAAGACGTTTAATCTTTGCATCCTGAGCAGTAACAGTAGACTTGAGCTTCTCCAATTCTTCAGCCAAATCAGAAGTCCCCTCAGTACCTTGCATTCCCTCATCTCCTCCAGATGTTTGAAACCCATCTGTGGAAGTATAATCATTGGGAGTAGGTACTGGTGAATTCTCTGAAGCAGGACCTTGAGGATCAGTACTTTGAGGAGAAGTACCTTGAGTAGAAATAGATTGATCCAAAGAAGCTGTATCTGAGAAAATCTTTTCATCTGAAACATCATGGTGAGGAGAAACAATAGGTGGTGTAGGAGTATGCACTGAAGCAGAATGCTCAGTAGATGAAGCATCATGATCAGTGTGTGCAGAACCACTATTGGCTTCTTCATCCCTAACAGCTTGAGCTACCTCTAACATATAAGCATTAAGAGGTGTATTCCTACCCGAAAAATTAATCCCCTTGTGTGACATAAAAGTGAAAACCTTAGGTGGCATTGTAATGGTAGGTACATAATCCTGAGGCTTGGGTATACCATCTAGTGGATTTTCTAAAAGCAATTGAACAAACCTAGGATACATAAGAAAAGGTTTGCCATACTTAATATGAGTAAGCATGCCCTCAAGAATCATGTAAGAAAAGTTAAAAGGCTGATTAGTAATCAGACCCACAAAAGCAGAGGCTATAGAATGACTGAATTGATCCCAAGCAGTACTCTTTGGACTTAGACAATGTAACAAAACATGAATAAGAAATTTCCAATGAGGACTAACCATAGCCTTCTGAAAAGTAAGCCTATTCAAAGCACCTTCATACCCAATATCTCTGAGCGTAGTCCAAACTTCTTGTTTCCCAAATAAAACAGAGCCTCCTTCATCATCAAATAGCAAAACCTCTCGAATAGAAGCTTCTGTCACACGAATAACTCTCCCAGCAACTGTAGCAGTAATAATATCTTCTCCATTCTCAACCTGCGACTGAGCTGTATCCCAAAAAGCTTGAATCCATGGTGCAATAACCTCAGGGTTAACAAGAATGGAGTAACAGATGTTGGTACCATTGAGAAAATCAATAATTCCATGAAAATCAATGTTTGCTTGGGTTTTCGCAAGGTTTGCAATCATGTTATGTTTGTTGTTGGTTTGTCGATTAGCCATGATGATTAGGGTTTGAGTTAGAAAAGTAAGGATCGATGAACAGTAGGATGAGTTTAAATAACAAGAACGGTGAATAAGGTGAATAAAAGGAAAAGATATGAGGGTTTATATATGGATAAGATACAAAAAATCACGGTGAATTAATGATTTTACCGTTATTTTTGGAAGTAAATATCCCCAAATCTTTCGAAAGTTTGTTAGCCGCAAATCTGACCGTTGGAACAGTGTCAGACACGTCAGCATACCCTTTAATAACACCAAGCAGTACGTTCCATATAATATGGAGCAGTACCTTCCGTTATAAGCTCACACAATATGTTGACCAAAGTACTTTCCCAAACGAAAAACTTGAATGTTGACCATTTGACCAAAATATTCTAGAAAGTCAACCAAGATGAATGACTATCTCCCCACAATAAATCCCAAAGCTACCATGGTAAGTAAACATCAATACACTTCAATAAATGCCCATGTACCTTTACTTGGCTTATAAAAGCAAGTTCATCACCAACTTGCAATCACCATAACTTTCTTTAACACAAAAACTAGTAAACATCATGAGTCACATTCCAATTGTGAACATCTCTTCAGACTCGGATGGCACCACAGATGCAGAGATAAGTTACTACTCTGAGTCTGAGTTTGAAGATCCTGGATGGTCAGACTATTTTCCTCCTCATGTCCAAGAATCTTCATCAGCAATAAGTGCTGCCAACTCTACCATAACAGATGCATGTAGCACTACCAACAAAAAAACTAAGAAGAAGAAAACTATTCCTGGTTCATCTTTGGCTAATGAGCTTCCACATGCTTTGACTCAAGCCCTGGAATCAGCAATACAGAACATGAGGAGGCCTGCTCCAAGAAAAGAGAGACCTCTCAAACAGATTCTTGGCTTAGCTTGCCCAAGAAAGCAGACTTCTTTTGATGACAAGAGAAAAACTGCTCAAAAAGGAAAGCAGAGCTATGAGGGCAAGGGTAAAAGGCCTATGGAGTAGGGATATGGATCTTGGTGGTAGTCTGTGATGGTCTTTTGTGTGGTTTGTCTTGTCTGTCTTGTGTCTGAGTCTGTAACTTGATGACAATGGTGATGTATGAATCTTCGGAATAATGAATAACAAAAAAACTTTTCCTTTGTATGATACATGTAGCCTCCCCTGAAATAATGACTAACTAAGAACTACTTATGCCTCCCCTCAAAAATAGCTTACATATTAATCATGCCAATACTCACAACTAAGAAAGTAAATCTTGAAACATCAAAGCCTTTTGTGAGTAGATCTGCTACATTATCATCAGTATGAACTTTAACCACATTAATAAGCCTTTGTTCATAGCAATCTCTTATGAAGTGATGTCTAATCTGAATGTGTTTGGTTTTAGAATGATAAACTGGATTCTTAACAATGCAGATGGTACTCTCATTATCAATGTTGATTGGAGTATTCTTGAAATTGAACCCATAATCCAAAAGCTGATTTTGCAACCAAAGTACTTGTGCACAACAACTTGCAGCAGCTACATACTCTGCTTCTGTAGAAGAGGTTGCTGCAATTGTTTGCTTCTTACATTGCCATGAAACTAATCTGCTTCCAAGGTAGTGGCATCCTCCAGTTGTGGACCTTCTATCATAGTTATCTCCAGCATAGTCACTATCTGAGAAGGCATGGAGATGGAAAGGTGAATCCCTAGGATACCATAATCCCAACTTAGGTTGTTGCCTAAGATACCTGAAAATCCTCTTGACAGCATTCAAATGAGATACTTTAGGATTAACCTGATGTCTTGCACATAAACTCACAGCAAAAGTAATATCAGGTCTTGATGCAGTTAAATACATAAGACATCCAATCATAGACCTGTATAGTGTGACATCAACATCTTCTCCATCTTCATCTTTTCCCAAAGGTTTGTTAGTATCCACTGGTGTAGATGTAGGCCTAACAGTTGTAAAAGTGAATCTTTTGAGAATATCTGCAACATACTTATCTTGACAAATATAAATCCCACTACTTGTCTGTTGTACTTGAAGGCCTAAGAAGAATGTTAATTCTCCCATGGAACTCATCTGAAATTCTTTCTGCATAAGATCTTCAAATTCCTTCACCATAGATTGCTTTGTAGCACCAAAAATAATATCATCTACATATACTTGAACAAGCATAATATCCTTCTTATCTCTCTTGATAAACAAAGTTTTGTCAATAGCTCCTCTTCTGTAACCATGTTGGAGTAAAAAGTTGGAAAGCCTTTCATACCAAGCCCTTGGAGCTTGATGAAGACCATAAAGAGCTTTTATTACCTTGTAAACTTTGTTTGGATGTGCAGGATCTTCAAAACCAGGAGGCTGTTTGACATAAACTTCTTCTGTAATTTTGCCATACAGAAAAGCACTTTTAACATCCATCTGATATACAGGGAATCCCATATACGATGCAAAAGCCAAAAATAGCCTAATGGCTTCAAGTCTTGCCACAGGAGCAAAAACTTCATCATAGTCTACTCCTTCTTCTTGTCTATATCCTTGAGCCACTAATCTTGCCTTGTTCTTAATCACATTTTCTCTTTCATCTCTTTTTACTCTAAAAACCCATTTTGTTCCAATAAGTTTCTTTCCATCAGGTAGATCACATAATACCCAAACTTCTTGAAGTTTAAACTGTAGAAGTTCTTCTTGCATAGCTTCCACCCAGCTTTCTTTGGCTAGTGCTTGTTTAATATTCTTGGGCTCTTCCTGAGATAGAAAACAAGCAAATAGACACACCTTCTGATCCTTGTGATTCACCCTGTTTTGCTTATAGATAAAACTAAGTAAAGAAGTATGTTGTTGAGACATATTCTTAGCCTTAGTCCTTGTGAGCACCCCTGATGATGAGGGTCCAATTATGTTGGTAGCAGGATGAGTTTTATGAATTCTGAGTGTTGGAGTTGGTGGAACTTCAAGATTATCTTCCAAATTAGTGATATCTGGATCTTCATTAGAATATGAGAAAATGCCTTCTTGATCCAATTCATCATCAGTATCTTCTAAAGTAATGGTGTTTGGATCAGCAGTATCTTCTAAGTCAGGCATATTGGGATCATGAGCAACATCAGTAGTTTTCCAATTTGAAGTATCCATAGGTTGAAAAGTACTTTCAAATGGATTAGAAGTGCTGGCTGTTTCCTTTGCTTTCTTCTTTTCTGCTTCATAGGCTCTCCTTTGTTCATCATCATATGACTTAGCCATTGTTTCTTGAAAAAGCATTCTAGCAAGTTCATCTTGAATGACCTGATCTTCTGCAGATACTGGTATTTGTGGTGGAACAGTACTTTGAGGATCAACAGTACTGTTAGGTACAGCAGTACCTTGAGGCTCAGAAGTACTTTTCTTCTTATCATTGGCATTATCTTTTGGCTCATCTTCAGATCTTAAATTAACATCATGAACAATGTACTGTGCTTCATCATCAGTGGGAGCAGCTTGATTTTCTTCCCTTACAGGTACATAATTCATTGATGAAGACATTAAATCAAGATCAAACATCCAATCAGGACCTTTACCTTTAGAGTTTTCTTGTTCTTCCAAAAAATCAATATGAAGACATTCTTGAACCTTCTTGGTGACCTTATTGTACACTCTGAATCCTTTGCTATTTGTACAATATCCCAATAAATATCCTTCATCTGACTTCCCATCAAATTTGCCCAAATTATCAGCAGTAGTTAAAATGGTTAGGGGACATCCAAAAGGTTTCATAAACTTGATACTTGGCTTCTTCCCCATGAGTAACTCATAAGGTGTCTTCATTTGAGGTTTAGTCACTGATACTCTATTCAACACATAGCAAGCAGCACTTACAGCTTCTGCCCAAAATGGAACTGGTAGTTGAGAGTCTGCAAGCATTGTTCTGGCTGCTTCTATAAGAGTTCTATTCTTTCTTTCTGCAACTCCATTTTGTTGAGGAGTTCTAGCAATACTGAATTCTCTTTTAATTCCTTTCTTAGCACAAAAGTCATCCATAAGCTGATTCTTGAACTCAGTCCCATTATCACATCTAATGCCTCTATCCTTGAGCCTTAACTGATTTTCTAATGCTATGATTAGATCATGAATAGCATCAAAAGTTTCATCTTTAAAACATAAGAAAAAGACCCAGCTAAATCTGCTGCAGTCATCTGTTACAACCAAGCAGTACTTCTTCTTGTTCAGACTGACAACTGAAACAGGTCCAAACAAGTCCATATGCAGTAATTCCAAAGGCTCTCTAATAGTCTTTTCTTCAATCTTTTTACAGGAGGCCTTGTGCTGTTTACCCTTCTTACAAGCAAGACATGTGTGATCATTCTTAAATGTCTTAGAAGGTAAACCTCTAACTAAATTTCCTCTGACCAGCTTATTGATGTTCTTGAAATTCACATGTCCCAGTCTTCTGTGCCATTGATGTGCTTCCTCCATAGATGCTCTTGCAATCAAACATGTTGCTTTAACATCAGAATTCACATTCTTCAAATCTATGCTGTACACATCATTAGTTCTTGGTGCTCTCAGTAACACCAAATTTCTATCTTCTAACTTGAAATCAGGAGAAAGTATGAGACATTCTGTGTCAAAGAATAACACAGGATACTTCTTATCACAAATCTGAGAGACTGACAAAAGATTGAATTTGAGCTCCTTCACAAATCTAACATCTTCAAAATCAATGTTTCCTGCTTTGATTGTTCCTTTGCCAGTAATTCTTCCTCCATCAGGATCATTCCCAAATGCAACTTTTCCTCCATAATAAGCTTTAAAATCTAACAAGAGCTCCTTTTCTCCTGTCATACTGCCAGAGCAACCACTGTCTACAATAAGATGATCTTTAAGCTCCTCCTCTGGGTTGCCCTGCATTTACATGGAAAAGGTTAGTTATTTTTAGGAACCCAAGCCATTACTGACTTGTGTTCCCCTTGTGGAGTGACATACTCAAAATTTTTGAGTATGTAATCACCACTGTCTTTGAAAGCATGATCAAGAATTAAGGTTTTTGTTTCCAAAACTGTTTGTTTTTCATGATCAATTTTCCCTTTTTCACCCTTAACCTCTGAAAGTACTGGTTCTATCCCAGCAGTAATTTCTTTCTTAACCCATTTTGTTGTGACTTTAGGAGTTGGGTTCTGTGTCCTAGCATCTTTTCTTGTGTTGTAAGTCTTTCTAGGGTTGTAATGACTGTAACTCCTAGGTCTTACACTTAAGTGTCTGCTAGAAACATTAGGGACCTTTCTATCAGTACTTTGTGAAGGTACTGATGGTTTGGAGTATGATCTTTTCTGATGAGGGTACCTAAAATCTTTTGAGAAGTTACTGTGGTTGACCCTGTGTGAATAATTCCAAACTGGTTTGTTACCTCTTGGCCTATTCTCTGTATAACTTGGTTGTGCAGTTCTGGTCTTAGGATATTTACTAAGGTATTCTGAATGATAATTGCAATCTTTAATCAAATGATTAGGACTATAACAAACATAACAGACCTTTGGACCAATATCCCCAAATCCCCTTCCATAAGTGTTTCTAAAATTAGCAGAATTTTGAAAGAATTTTCTTTGAGGTACTGCTGAGTGATCAGCAGTTCTTTGAAAAGTGTTTGAAGGTACTGCTTGTTTTGGAAACTTGATCTCTTCAACCTTAGGTGCTTCAACAGACTTTTCTAAAGTTTTAGGACTAAGTTTACTTGTAAGCTTTTTCCTAAACTCTAGATTATCTACACCATAACAATCAACATCTTTTCTAGGTGGTTGAAAGCTACCTGGGGGGTGAGGAACTGCATTATAACCCTTTTCTTTCTGAAATACAGGAGGTGTTTGACTAGGGGATTCCTCATCACTAGAAGTGTTTTCATCAAGACTTAGGAACTCTTCATCACTAGTGGAGGTTTCAACAGTTAGATTTATTTCCTTGCTCTTAAATGGAATTCCTTCATTACTATCATAACCTAGGCCTGTCTTAATGTTAGATGTTCTTTGCTTTTCAACAAATTGAACATGTGACACTCCTGCCTCATTCCAAACAGCAAGTTTTTCTAACAACTTATCCCTTTCAGCAGTCACTTTCTCTAGTTCAGTCACCTTGCAACCTAGTTTCCATTCATTCAACTTAACTAGGTAATCCTGTTGTTTATATGTTTCAAGCCATGCTACTTCATTGTTCTCATGTGTAAGGATTTTGGCCTCCATAGACTCTAAAGTTAATTGATAACCTGTTATCTCAGCCCTAGCTTTTTGAAATTTATCTCTTTCAGCTACATACTCAGTAAGTAACTTTTGATACATATCATTACACTTAGAGCATACCTCAGATTTGGTGGATGGACTTGGTGAAGCAGCTACCATAGCAAGCTGAACTGTTTCTTCTTCCATACTCCAATCAAAGCTTCCTAACTCTTCTCTTGATTCCAAAGCAGCATATCCAGGCTCTTCATCAAATGCTGTGCTCCAATCTTCCAAGGCAACCATTGAATAAGTTATAGGTTCTTCATCAAACTCATTGGACCAATCAATCTCTGACAGATTCTCTTGAGCAACCAAAGCTTTTGGTTTTGGTTCAGTAATTGGAATCTCTTTTCTTTCAGGCTTGGGTGGTTCAATCATCTTGTTTGCTTGATACTTTGCAAATTTGCACTCCCTTGCAAAGTGACCAGTCCTTAGACAGTTGAAACATTCAATCTTGGATTTGTCAAATGTTATGCCTTGTTTAGCTCTGAAGTTGATGCCTTTACCAGTCTTGTTCACATACTTCTTGATCCTTGCTGTGAGCATGGCAACTTGCCATCTGATATCAATTTCTTCCAAAGCATCATCATCTATTTGCAATACATCTTCTTGATAGGTGACAGGCATAGATGCTTGTTGAGCAAAGAATGAACATAGAACTTCATCTGAGGTGGGGGTTAGTGATTGTGATGAATTGGTGGTGACCATTGTTGTGCAAGGAACCTGTGTTTCATTCACAGTACTTTGAGTAGGGTAAGCAGTACTTTTGTTAGAAGTACTGCTTCTCTTTTCAGAAGAAACAAAAGCAATGTTCTGCTGAGTACTTGAACTTGTAGAACCATTCATCTCATGCTCATACACCTTCAGATTATTGTAAAGATCATCAAAGTCCATAGTATCCAGCCCTGATTGTCCTCTAATCATAGTAGCAACAACATGCCAGGCTGATGGCAAACTTCTTAAGAACTTCAAATTTGCATCTTCAATAGATACCTCAGCATCATATAGTTCTAACATGCTCAAAAGATGTTGAAATCTTTCATATGCAGAATCAAGACCTTCTCTTTCACCAACTGTGAAAGTTTCAAATTGCTGCTTCAGCAAATTCCTATGCATCTTTTTGGAAGCATCATTACCTCCAAACTTCTTCTTTATTGCAGCCCACAATTGTTTGGCATCTTTGGCATCATGAAACTTTAGTAAGTGACCATCAGGAATAGCAGAAAGCAGTATGTTGAGAGCTTTGTCTTGATTTCTTTTGGTAGCAGCAGGTACAGGTATTTTTGGAGGTGTTGGTTGTCCAGGTACTTCAATTGGTTCATCAACTTGCATGTTACCATTGACAATCACATCCCATAAGGCATGGTCTGTGATAGCAATGTACTGCCTCATCTTCATAGCCCATAGATTGTACTCTCCCTTCTTAACAATAGGAATTCTAACAGCAGTAATTGAGGGAGCAGGTGCAGCATCAGTTGACATCATAAAAGGGTTTGTAGTAAAATCGGTTTAAAGGTTTTAAAGGTTTGTTTTCTTAATTCAGAGTTTCCAACACAAGCTCTGATACCACTTGTTGGATCGATATACTCTGATCAAACTACTTTGTAGCTTGTAAGGGTTTAATAATATTGAATAAACTCAATACTATTAATATTGAAACACTGTTTTGACCTTGTAAAGTATGCGGAATCTACTAACACAAAGCTTAAGAAAACTTTTATATTAACCAAACTTAGAACCTGTTATTTACACAGATTCACTAACAATCCCTAACTATTAACTTTGATCGACTTCTAAGACTTGTAAAACTTCTAAAAACTCTATCGACCAATACCTCTTAAGGCTCTTTATATAGATAACCTTAAGTCGGTTTACAACATATAATCCTTGAACGACAAGTTATAATCCCTAACTAATTCTAGAACATTCTCTTAATATTACAAAATAATCCTTGTCTAATATTGCACATCAGTCCTTGAATCCTTCGAAGTACTTTAAGCAATCTTCATATAAGCAGTACTTTGACTTTATTCTTCAGCAGTACTTTGACTTTTGTTCTTCATGCAGCAGTACTTTGACATCCAGAAGCACTTTGATATTTCATATCCCAACAAATTTTAAAAAAATTTTGGCCAAAAATGGGGGTACTAGACGGTATATTTTGATAAAATTCGCTAGAATTTTCCCCTCCCCCACACTTAGAGTTGAATATTGTCCTCAATATTCAAAGTCCCGGCGATTATGCCGAAATTTTGAATGAAAGACGAGAATATTAAAAGCTAACTGTGGGAATGTCACTTGTATTTTTCACTTTATTTATTCAAACACACATTTTTTTTTATTATTATTTTTTTTTTGAAATAAGATATATACAACTCAAGTAGCTGCGAGGGGTGGCCACTCCCTCACACTAGGGTGTTAGAAAATAGGGGGAAATCAGATACACGGGTGAAAATGTTTGTTGTTACTTGTTTTTGTTTGTCGAGTCGCTAGCTTGACTCGATCCCCGAATTCATTGGTCCATGGGGAAAGTTTGGAGGTCCGGGACAATAGGTGGTATGTCCCCTCCAAAATAGTGTTTCAACCGATGCCCATTTACTTTGAAATTTGGACCGTCGTCTTGAGATAATTCGACGGTACCATAAGGATAAACTTTGGCAACGGTGAAAGGTCCAGTCCAGCGGGTTTTAAGCTTACCCGAAAAGATCTTTAATCGAGAGTTAAAAAGAAGGACTCGATCACCAACGTTGAAAACGCGGTTCTTAATTTTGGAGTCATGGATCTTTTTGGTTTTCTCTTTATAGATTAAAGATTTTTCGTAAGCTTGATCACGAAGTTCATTGAGTTCATTGAGTTGAACTTTCCTATGATCACCTGCAGACTTAAGATCAAAATTAGCATTCTTCAAAGCCCAATAAGCTTTGTGCTCGAGCTCAATCGGTAGATGACAAGCTTTTCCATACACGAGCTTATAAGGAGTACACCCAATGGGTGTTTTATAAGCCGTGCGAAAGGCCCATAGAGCGTCGTCTAGCTTATCCGACCAAGAGGCACGGTTTTCGCCTACGGTTCTTTCAAGAATTCTTTTCAAACCTCGGTTTGAAACCTCCACTTGCCCACTTGTTTGTGGGTGATAGGCGGTAGCAAGTCGGTGAGTGACACCATACTTGAGCATGACTTTTGCAAATTGTTCGTTGCAAAAGTGAGTACCGCGATCGCTTATGATAGCGCGGGGAGTTCCAAACCTTGAGAATAACGATTTTAAAAATTTTACAACTACTCGGGCATCGTTGGTTGGGAGAGCTTTTGCTTCGACCCATTTTGACAAGTAGTCAACGGCCACGAGTATGTACTTGTTCCCTCGTGAAGACGGGAATGGCCCCATAAAGTCTATGCCCCAAACATCAAAGATTTCACACACTTGGATGACGTTTTGAGGCATTTCATCCCATTGTGTGATCTTTCCTTGACATTGACACGAGTCACAAGATTTGACTAGGTCATGGGTGTCTTTATAAATGGAGGGCCAATAAAAACCGGACTCAAAGACTTTTCGAGCGGTGTAGTTCGGGCCATGATGTCCCCCGGTGGGTCCATTATGACAAGCCTTAAGGATTTCCATGGCTTCTTGGCCATGAACACACCTTCGAATAACCTGATCCGCACAAATTTTAAACAGATAGGGATCGTCCCAAAAGTAGTGATTAACATCTTTGAAGAACTTGCTCTTTTGGTGGGACGACATCCCTTTGACAACGAAGTTCCCCGCATGATAGTTTGCAAAGTCGGCAAACCATGGGGTACTAGAATCACCACGAGAGGAAATCACATTGAGTGTCTCGAGAGGAAACGTTTCGTTTATTTCCTTTTTCTCGAGAACTCCTTGATGAGGATTCTCCAATCGGGAAAGATGGTCAGCAGCGAGGTTCTCGGCTCCTTTTTTATCACGAATTATGATATCAAATTCTTGTAGGAGGAGAACCCAACGGAGCAATCTCGGCTTTGCGTCTTGCTTGGCAAAGAGATATTTAAGAGCCGAGTGGTCCGTGTACACTATGCACTTAGTCAAGATCAAATATGGCCAAAACTTCTCAAACGCATACACCACGGCAAGTAATACTTTTTCCGTTGTGGTGTAATGAGCTTGAGCTTCGGTCAAGGTCTTGCTTGCATAATGAATCGGCTGAAAGTGTTTGGTTTTTCGTTGCCCCAAGACCGCACCTATTGCAAAGTCACTTGCATCACACATGAGTTCGAAAGGTAGGTCCCAATCGGGGGCAACTAAAATGGGTGCTTCGGTAAGCTTTTTCTTGAGATTTTGAAAAACTTCGATGCACTCATCGGAAAAGACAAATGGAGTCTCTTTTTCAAGAAGTCGGGTCATAGGCCTAGCTATCTTCGAGAAATCTTGAATGAATCTACGATAGAAGCCGGCATGACCCAGGAAACTCCGAACACCTTTAACGGTAGTGGGAGGAGGAAGCTTAGCAATGACGTCGATTTTAGCTTTATCGACCTCAATCCCACTCTTAGAAATCTTATGGCCAAGGACAATTCCTTCCTTGACCATGAAATGACTTTTCTCCCAATTTAGACTAAGGTTGGTGTCTTTGCACCTTTGAAGCATTTTGTCTAAATTGGCGAGACATGATTTGAATGAATTCCCAACGACCGAAAAATCATCCATGAAGACCTCCATTGTTTTCTCGATCATGTCGTGAAAAATGGCCATCATGCATCTTTGAAATGTGCCCAGAGCATTGCATAAGCCAAAAGGCATGCGTCGATAAGCAAATGTTCCGTATGGGCACGTAAAAGTCGTTTTTTCTTGATCTTGAGGATCGATGGGAATTTGGAAATAACCCGAAAAACCGTCAAGGAAACAATAGTATTCGTTTCCCGCCAATCTTTCGAGCATTTGATCCATGAAAGGTAATGGAAAGTGGTCTTTACGGGTGGCGTCGTTTAATTTTTGATAATCAATACAAATGCGCCAACCCGTTACCAATCGAGTCGGAATTAACTTGTTATCATCATTTTTGACAACCGTTATGCCACCCTTTTTGGGCACGCAATGAACGGGACTCACCCAAGGACTATCCGAAATCGGGTAAATCAAACCGGCATCAAGAAGTTTAATGACCTCTTGCTTGATAACCTCATGAATCTTAGGATTTACCCGTCTTTGTTGTTGAACCGCCGGTTTAAAGTCATCCTCCATCAAAATTTTGTGCATACAGAATTCCGGGTTAATACCCTTGATGTCGGAAAGTCTCCAAGCAACGGCTCGCTTGTGTGACTTTAAAACCTTGAGAAGAGCGGCTTTGTTTTCCTCATTCAAGTCTTTAGCGATTATGACGGGAAACTTATCGTCACCCTCCAAAAACGCGTACTCGAGATGAGGCGGAAGTTCCTTGAGTTCTACTTCAAGGAAGTCATCAGTTTCTTCAACATCTTTAACTTCCACATTATGAAGTTCTTTAGGAGGAAGAGATGAAGGATCATCATTGAGCAACTTCTCAAGGAGAAGTATGTCTTCTTTGGGATTGATAGAATCATAATCAACATGAGAATCACACGACAAACAAGCTTCGATTTCTTCCAAAATGAAGTCACCTCCCAAAAATGGAGTAAGAGAGGGGGGAGAGACATCATTGGAAGGATTGATTGATCCTTGCACATGTAACACTTCTTCAAGGTAGTCATCGCATGCGACATCGATGACATCAATTTGGTTAATTGCTTCTCGTTCAAGTTCGAGAAGATCTTTTGAAGTGTTTTTGATGTTTATGACCAACTTTTCATCGCCAACTCTAAGAGTCATTTCTCCTTCGAAGACGTCGATTAATGCACGAGCCGTTTTTAAGAATGGTCTTCCCAAAATAAGGGGGACACGAGGATCGGCATCAAAATCGACGACTACGAAGTCGGCAGGAAAATAGAACTTGCCAACCTTCACAAAGACATCCTCAGCGATACCCTTCGGAATCGTAACCGAACGGGTTGCTAATTCGAGAGTCATTCGTGTTGGTGTAAGCTCGGGAAGTGAAAGTTTTTGCCAAATAGATAAAGGCATGAGGTTTATGCTAGCGCCAAGATCGGCCAAGGCAAAGCATTCCTCAAGCTTTTGGAAATCACATGGAATAAGAAATTTTCCGGGATCTCCTAATTTCTCAGGAAGTTTCTTTAGGAGAACCGCCGAACAATTTTCGTTCAAACGGGTTTTGGTGAGTTCAAATAATTTCTCTTTGTTACTTAGAAGACTCTTGAAAGTGGAAACAAACTTGGGCATATAGAGAAGAGCATCCGCGAAACTAATATCGAAGTGTAATTTTTGAAAAATTTCAAGAAATTTCTTCATTTGATCATTAGTTTGCTCGCGGAGTCTTTGATCATTTAACCGCGAAGGATATGGTATTGAAGCTTTTTGTTGAACAGGATTTTCCGATGGTTCAAAAACAATTCCAGGTTTTGATTTGGTTTTTGGGACAACATGAGGTTGGACTTGTGCGGTACTTCGTGTACTTGTGATTTGCACCTTGTCCTTTGTAGCCTCGTGTTCACGTTCCACTACCTCGGGAGGAGAAGAAGTTGAGGTAGTAGGAACCGTGGGTCCATCATAAGAAACTCCACTACGGGTTGTGATCGCCTTTACATCGCCCTTTGGGTTGGCGATCGTGTTGCTTGGTAGCGTTCCCGATCCCGAAGGTCGATCATTTAAAGACTTCTTAAGTTCAGAAATTTGACCGATCAACAACCTATTAGTTTCTTCTTGAGCTTTCATAAATTGCTTCAACAATTCATCGGTCGATGATTGAGGTTGAGCAACGGTTTGATTTTGAGGAAAGTTTTGAGCTCGGTTGTTTTGATTGAAACCTTGATTTTGAAAATTTCCATGGTTTTGATTACCATGAAAATTGTTTCCTTGATTGAAATTACCATGACCTTGGTTTCTATTCAAGTTTCCTTGATTTTGAGAACCTTGGTTGTAATTTCCCCCTTGATTTTGATATTGATTCATAGGGGCTTGAAATTGGTTTTGAACATTCGGGTTTCTTTGTTGATTTTGATTGAATCTATTTGGATTATTGGGTTGAGAAAAACCGGGTGGTCCACTTTGATTGTTAGTACGGTAATTTTGTTCCATTTGAGGACGGTATTGGTTACCTCCTTGGTTGGAATTACCGACTATTGCATTGACTTCAAAAGGATTGCCATCGGTGGCAGTACAATTGTAGTAAGCGTGTGGACCACCACAAGTAACGCAAGTGTCAACCTTTTTGACTTCAGCAGGTTGAGAAGAGACTTTCTTTGTTTTGGTGAGAACCAAAGCATGAATTGCTTCCGTGAGCTTGTCAAGTCTAGCATCGGTGCTAGATTGAGCCACGGGTGATGAGGAAGAAGGACCAACATTAATTTGCGAAACAACCGATTTGCTTCGTGGAATGCGGACCTTGGATTTATTTTCAATGATCATCAAAGCATCTTTGGTGGTGCGATTCAAGAAGTTGCCTCCCGCGGAGGCATTAAGAGAGTCTTGATCGACTTGGCTCACACCATTATAGAAAGTGTCGAGTTGCATCAACTCGGAAAAACCGTGATGAGGACATTTACGAAGCATGTCCTTGTAACGATCCCATGCCTCACCGAATGATTCATCAAACTTTTGAGTGAATTTTATGATCTCATTCTTGAGGGCGGTGGTTTTGGATGGAGGAAAGAATTCGTTCACAAACTTCTTGACCAAATCTTCCCACGTTTCAATCGATCGAGGGGGTTGTTTGTCTAGCCAATTTTTGGCAGCCCCATCGAGGGAAAACGGGAAGAGAAGAAGTTTGATAGCCTCCTCAGGGATATTTTTGCATTTGATGGTCGAGTGATTTTGTTGAACCATCGAATGTGATCTTGAGGATCGTCCCTCTCGAAACCATAGAATTGACGCGAGGTGACTAAGTTAATCAACCCCGTCTTAAGTTCGAAATTGTCAGCCACGATGGCTGGAATGATGATAGCATCTCCGTAACCCTCGATGGGTGCTTGGAGAAGCTCATTCATAGTAGGCTCGGCCGCCATGATTGGAATAGCACGAAACTCGGGTTCGGCTATTCGATTAGTACGTCGTCGATTACGCCTTCTTCTTGGAATGTTATTTAGCGATTGCAAAGGACTCGTTGACGTAGACGAACGTGTGCGCATGCACCACAAAAAATATCAATTAAAACAATACCACTTTAAAGACAAGGGAACTTAAACCAATAATCAAGAACGCAAGGTTAACTTCTAAAGAGAAACGCACAAAGGAGCGGGAGAGAAGAATGGATCTCTCACTGGGCGAAGTTCATTGGATCGCCACATACCGTTTCGACTCCTCTTAGGTGTGAATCTCGTTTAAAAGTTTTCCAAAATGCAAGTGATACAAAGGCAAGTTTTGATCTTTGGTTTGGGAACTTATTATGGTCACACCCCCAGTTGGTAGGTGTTCTGCCTTGGTTTGCGGTGGTAAGATTTTAACTTTGTATTTATTAAACAATGAAACGGGAAAATCTTTTTGTGTTTTTCTTTAACTTATATAGATATAATACATATACTAGAAACAAAAGAAAAATATTTTTGGTTTTTTATAAGTTTTATAAAAGCATAACTTCTTGCGAAGGTTCTACAAGACTAATCGTCTAAACCTTATCGAGACTTTCGACACACAGCCTCCCCGGCAGCGGCGCCATTTGATTCGTTGTGTTTTGGTGTGTGCAAACAACAATTTATCAAAATATCAACAAACGTGAGGTTTAATTCGTCGTGAGACAAATAAACGTGAAGTAATATGAGTAAACCGTTTAGGAAAACGATTACCTCGTAAAACTTGTGAAAGTGATATTCAAATTGTGAGACCGGGAAGTGATTTCCCGGGTCGTACCCCAACGAGGTGTGAATGGAAAGCTTCGAATGAGATTTGGATTAAAATCTTGTATGTTGAGAAAGTTATTTGGTGTTGTGAATATGTTTACGAAAATTAAGAATTATTAAACGAAAATTGGTTAAACGCAACCTAAATGAGAAATGAACTAAGGTATGCTAATAACTATTTAAAATCACCTAAAAAGCTACGGGAGAACAAAGTTAGGTATCGGGAATCCTAATTCTCAAATTAAACAAGTAAACGTAACGTTCATCCTAAATAAACGTCACGCGCAAATTAAAACGTAAAATTTAAGCTACGAAGGTCCTACGGGTCTAAAAATATTTTTCTTATGAACTAAAAGTTAAAAGGAAATTTTTTTTAAAAAAAAAAGAAAATTAATTTTTGAATAAAAATTTTATTTATTATAATTTAATTACTATTTAACGCTAAATTAATTCTAATAAATATTAAAGCTAATCAAGAAAATCTGAAAATTTTTGGGTAATTAAACAAACTTAAATTCAACCTAGGAAAAATAAAATTTTGAGATAAGCAGTTTTGAATTAGCAATGAATAAGCAAACAAAAAGCTGAATTTTAAATAAGCAAAAGGAATAATATCATGTTAAATTTAAATCAAATGAGAACTTAACAACAAAGATTGCCTAGCACAGATGGTATAGGGGCGTGGTGATGTTTGTCTGTTGTGAGCCAGGTCGTGTGTTCGAATCCCATCAGACCCCAAACTTTTTTCAAATCTAATTTTTCGATTTCCTTACTTTTCCAAACACAACACACTTCGAATTCCTCTAAACCAAACGTTACTCAAACAAATCCAAGCTGCACAATTTCTTTTGTTTCTTTCTTATCTTTCCCTTTTTTTTTTAGATTTATCACCACATAAATCAACCAAAGTTTCAAACAAACTACAACAAGTTAACGAGGCAAGATAACAACAAATGTGGACCAATTATCAAGCTTAGTAACAAGAATGAAAGTAGCAGCAGATCCGACCAAACAGATTCCAAAACCAGTTTTTTCTCTTTAAATTAGAAACATGGGAAACTATCGATCACAAATCAGAAACTTTTATTTATCTCAAACCAAAATCAAGTCCAAAATAATGAATAGAGATCAAGCTATTCTTAAACTTGCCTATTTTCTAAACAATGACTAAATATTACACAACCATACGAATAAACTTAAACAAGCCCAAGGGTTGTAAAAGCATCAAAACCAACAACAAGTAACAACAACAAGGTAGCAGACTCGGTTAAGCAGTAAAAAACAACAAATAAGCTTGAACAGAAATAGCACTCAAATAAGCTCACTGGGCTAAAGTAGGCTCGACTTAAGTAATTATAACAACTAAGGTTTGCCAACTATTATAAACAACAAAAACTTAAATAAGAATTCCAATAACAACAAGAACAAACAACAAGAACAACAACAATAATATAGCAGCAGCAGTAAAAAAATAATCAACAAACTCAGAACCATTCAAGTTATCATAAAGAAAAATGTAAGGCCTACTTGTCACCAAAGCAATGTTGTTTCGGAGAACCAGATACTCAAGGACCACCTATTTGCCCCCACGGGCTCTAAAACCAAACTCCCATCCATAGCTGCTATTGCTAATCATTTTTTTTTCTTTTCTTCTGCTTTTTTTTTTTTTTTTTTTTTTTTTTTTCACTCGAATTAAGCAAGATACCAATAACAAAGTAAAAAAAAATAATCTTAAAACTGAAACAACTGAGATAACTTTAAAATTCCACTTTCATTAAAACTTAAAAATTCAGATTACACTTTTAACTAGGGTTTTAAAATAAACAACGATTACAAAAGAGATGAGATGAAAAACAGAATTCGAATGCCCCTTGGCTTACAACAAGTCATCTATTTATACTAGAACCTACGAGGGGGTAGGTACCAATTTCCTTTTCTTTGTCTTCATCTTCATACAGCCACTTTCACCCTTGTGCTTTCTTGCAATAAATCTTGACCTTTGATTAGAACTTCAATCATCCTAGCCCTATATTCCTTCTTTGGCGCCCAAACTTGGTGAGGATCGCCAGCGTGTCATTGTATGACTGGCTTGAGGTGGTAGGTATAGTTTTTGGAGGATTAGTGGGATTGGGGGAAGATATGGATCGTGATGGGGAGGGATGGTGATGGTTGGTTTTGGATGGATGTGATCAGGGGGGGGGGGGGGAATTGAGAGTTTGGGGAAGAAGACATAGCAGCTGTGAAGGCTTTAACTGATGAAACATTCCCCTTTGGTTTTTATTAATAAATCGTGTATTTGGGGAAGATGGGGGAAAGCGTATAAGATTTTTTTAGGGTTAGGGTACTGGGTTTATTTAAACGTGAAGGGGAAAAGGGCTAGGTGGGCTTGGGTGGGCTAAGAGGGTATGTTTGTATTGGGTTTGGTTTTTGGCTTTGGGCTATTACAATCACTAGATCCGTTTGGTGTAGTAACAAGTGACAATCAAGGACCATTTTTGCAATAGTCCGAAATTTAAGGGATCATTCATGTCGTTTTCCCCAAACTCATTTCAAGGACTAAACATGCCATATTTGAGTTACCAAAGTACCTCATTTGATTATTTTCCACTTTTAAACTTCAAGGACCAAAATTGTCAATTTACCAAAGTATAAGGACCAGTTGTGTAATTTTCCAAACCATTTTACCCAAAGATCATTTGTGACTTATTTTTGACTTTTAAAAGCAAGGGTTGACTTTTCTTTGAAGATAATTGACCAGGGACTAGTTTTGTAAAACTTCGAAAGTCGGGGGACTGAAACTGCCAAATATGTAACTTTTGTTTGTTTTTCGTTTGTTTTCACTCGTTTTGCATAAGAAGCATATAAAATACGATCTTTGGGATTTTCTTCGCATTTTGGTGCGTTTTTTAGTATTTTTGATTGTTTTGCAGCTTAGATTTGACTCAAAATGATGAGCATTTACACACTCATCAGCTCACCTGAAAATGATGCTTAAAAACGTCAACATAATGTTGGTGAGATTCATAGGTTTAAGACACACAAGGAAACCGGTTAGCTGTGATTATAAAACATAGCATGACAGTAAGACTAGTTATTATACAATCTAGCATGCAATATCCATCAATCAACCAACAACACATCTTAAGGCAACATATGAGAACTGAACGCGCCCACGATCCACAATAAGAACAATGGGTATTCATCACCCTCTGATCAGACCACACATAATCATAGTGAGTAAGATTACTTCCCTCTTATTGGAGTTTCACATACGAACAACGGAAGCATAACTACTCTCCAAACAAACCACCCAGAATATCCGTACATTTACAACATAGCATGCATACCACTTACAAGTCCATGCATTTATTTGACACATAATCACAGTAACTTAAAAATATTTCAACATAAGCATCATTCCCATCTGGAGTTTTAAAAAAAGTAAAAATGTGACTATGAACTCACCTCAGTCTTTGCAGCTTCCAGATAAACAATCACAAATCTATACAACAAAAATAAACCCACATTACACGCGACCAAGCTAAAAGTTATAGTCCATGTAACACACATATGATGGATGTCTAAAGGTCATATAAACACTATGGTTCACCTAGACTCCATACCAAACACTACCTATCATTTACACTCACTAAATCCCTTGCACAAATTATATCAGAAAACACAGAATTTTGGGGTACATTTACCCACATGAAATCACGACAAAAATAGATCCACAACTCACACCAAAAATTCATCATGGTCTCTTATAAGCATACAAGCTTTTCCCAGTAGGCCATGCTCTAAAACCACATACAAGTACTCCTGGAAAAATCAAACATAAAAACTATCCAGATTTGGATCTGAACGCACACCATAAAGTTTTGACCTACAAATCATATCTGTACAACTTTTTAACGTCCCTCCTTCTTGTGGAAGTTAAATGGAATATAGAACTCAACTCTAATAGAAGGACTAAGCCTAAATCCACTTTTTAATCCACTTTTAACCTCAATATTTTTATACTAATTATGTCCCGGTTTAACAGCTTTGACACCTTTTCTCGCAAAAATCATTAGGCTGCCATCTGGACCTCGAAATCGATCGTGGATAGACTTTTTGGAAAGCTCTTTCACTGAAATACAATTTAGACTCAAAATTCATGATCTAACTCATCACTATCTATTAAATATCGTCGTACCTTTACAGCCTTACAAATCTGCCAAAATCCTAACTCATAAACTAGCATGTTTTACACTCAAATCTCTTCACCAACCTAATCAAATCAATTCTAGGTTTCCAATATGCATGTAATCAATTAAGGCCTTCCCTTCTTAGTTGAAGTGGGGCCACATACATTTACGAATCAATTGCGTAAGCCATAGTCAATATACACACCACATAGCACATAAATTGATTTTAATTAACCGAGGTCTTCCCCAATTTTAGATCTACCTAAATAACATGTGATAAAGCAAAACAATTAAACAATCAATATAATCCATGACTAACATGCATGTTTCGTCACGAATTTTATGCATAACAATTACCAATTACGGTTACAAGATACGTCCAATTAACGCATAAATTTATTTATAACCTAGGGTTTCTAATCAAAATTAATATTTAACACAAACTCTAATATTTGGATAAGGAGGTAATCGACCCCCCCCCCCCCCCCGCCCAACTCTTAGGGTTTTGAAAAACATAAAAACTCTAGATCTATAAAATCATCTAAACATGTATCTAAAACATTAAAGATTCGATTTTTATGTGTTTTAGTAATCATTAACATGTAATAGCAAGCTCGTGATACAACTGTTAGAATAATAAAATCATGGAAATCATATAATCAGGTAAACACATGGGTGAAAATAAAGGAACATCTATAACATATTAAAGATTAACATAAATTAAATAGGAACGCACAGTGGGATTCTAGCTGAACAAGAATCACTTCAATAAACCTTGAATAATATGATGAACCCTAATTAGGTTTATGTGAATCAATGATCAACCCCTTACCTTTTTATTGGTCGATTCATTGATAATAACTATAGTGAGTTATTACTTCGTTTTTGTACACACAAACTACTAACAAATTTTTGTAGAACCAAGATCAAGCCCAATCTAGGATATAAATAACATTGATTGAATGCACAACGGAATAATAAAAAACAATCAAAGTTTTAACAAGGTTTTTCTCTAAAGAACAATGATCCTCTATGGATCTCTATTATTTTCTCTCAAAAATGTTTTTCCTCGAGTTTTTATTCAAGAGGCGTGTTTAATACAAAAGCCTATGGTTCCTTTTATACACAAGGAACCCTAATTAGCAATAAAGAATATAAAATCAAAACATATCACATCCTAACAACTTACTAAAATTACGGGTTTGACTTTTACTAACTCCCGCACAAACAATACTAATAGCAGAAGGGAGGTGATTTGTACACCACTAAAATTAGTGTGTACACCACTAAGTATGAAGTATATAGTTGTACTATATGCATTATCAACACAATTTAGTGGTGTGCACATCAATTTTAGTGGTGTACAAATCACCTCCCATAGCAGAAACACTCTGTCAGCAGTAACCAGTATATCAGCAGAAACCATCTATAGCTTCAGCAGGAACCTGTCAGTAGATCTTTATCAGCAGGAACTTCCAAAATTCCCAACAATCCTCCCCTAATATTGAATTTGACATGGTTAAGTTCAAGATTCCAGATAGAGCTTTAGCTTCGAAAGTGTGAGGATTGAAACTTTAATATTTGCATCAACAATAAGTAACTAGCAGCAACCAATCTATATATCAGCAGCAACAGGAACCAGCAGCATCATGAGTAGATTTGATATGCCTTTACCAAGTAGCTACTCACTCTTGGGCTAGCTAGTCCTTTGGTGGAATCATGACATCACCCTGGCGAACTAGGAACCAGTCCAACACTTAGAACGTGAATCATCGGTGTGTTGAAATACCCTAATGATTTTTGGCAAATCATCACAGCCATAAACGGATTTGACATGTCTTTACCTGTAGCCGTTTGCTCAGGACTAGCCAATCCTTTTGTTACCTAATAGGGCAGCAACCATGGTGAATTGATGACCATATCAACTCTCAGCAATGAAGCATGGGTGAGTTGAGTACCCTATGGTTTTGAGCAAACCATTACAGCTATCAACGGAATTGATGTGTCTTTACCAAAAACCGTTTGCTTTTGGACTAGCCAACTCTTTGATGGAATGTCGTCATCATCATGGTGAGTTGATTACCATTTATGGATTTCCGCTGCCTTTACCACAAGCCATAAACTTGTGGGCTAGCCAACTTTTGTGTCAGTAAGAAATGGTGAGTTGAGAACCATTCGTTGTGTGGTAATTAACCAAACACCAAAACCTGCAAACAAAAGAAAACAAAAACTATACAAAAATATGTTAGTTTTAGTCTATTTATTTATTTATTATTTATTTATTTTTTATTTTATTATTTTATTTATTATTTTTTTAATGGAAAATAAAGAAAGACTAAAAAAATACAAGACATGTAAAATATACCATTAAGCAGCAACAGAAACCAAATAAATATGTAGTGTCAGCAGAAACACTAAGCCTCCCCTTAGGCTTATGAGGATCCAACAACTGCAAAAATGGTTAGAATACACAGAATACACCAATCTTACACCCTTTCAATCAAGAACAACCAAAAACAATGCCTAGAACAGATGATGAATCTGATGCAACTCAGAACCAAAACACCACTTCTCTCCAATAACTCACTCTCTCAAACAGTAATGCCAAATTCCCATACCTTAAGAATGCAGAGGAGTATGAATTGTGGTCCATGAAGATGCAAAACTGGATCACAAACATTGACTGGAATATTTGGGAAGTTGTCCGTAAGGGTAACAGCTTGAAGAAACATGTTAAAGATGCTGATGGGATTGTTACCATTGTAGGTCCCAAAACTGCTAAAGAAGTTCTAGCCGTGCAGAGGGAGAATAAAGTCAGAACAATTCTCCTTCAGGCTATACCAGATGACCACATGGGTGACTTCCACTTCATGGAAGATGCCAAGGACATTTGGATGGCCATCAAGGCTAGATTTGGTGGGAATGATGAGTCAAGAAGGATGAAAAAGTCAATGCTAAAGCAACAGTTTCAAGAGTTTCAGATATCTGAGGAAGAAGGAATCCACAAGGGTTATGACAGGTTCCACAGGATCTTGAGTCAACTTAATCAGCTGAAGGCTAGGCCGGATAATGAGGACTGCAATGCTAAGTTTCTAAGATCTTTACAACCATCCTGGTTGCAAGTAAGCATTGCTCTAAAAACTAAGGGTGGATTGGACATGATCTCTTTTGATGACCTCTACAACAAGCTTAAATCTCTTGAGCCTGATGTTAGAAGTCCCATTCGTCCATCCACTCATTCAGCCTTTGTTAGCACCACATCCAATCCGGTGCATCATGCCTCAAGCTCTTACACCTCAACATCATCTTCTCATACCCACACTAAACCAACTCCTAAATCAAAATCCAGTAATATAATGGAAGATGTTCTTCACTTTTTTGTTGCTGAAGTTTTTTTTTTCTTCTTTTTTTTTTTTTTTTTTACTAATAAATAAAAAAAATATATAACAAAATACCATCAAGTAGAAGCAGCTCTGGAAGTCCTGATCCTGAGTTTGAACACTTCAACCAGAGATTCAGCAAACAACCTAGCATTCCCAACTGGATCAGGAGGAATCTCCAACTTTTGTTGAAGCATTTTCTCCATAAGAGGCATTGTCAGAGGATACCTTCTGCCAAGAACCATAAGAAGCCTGAGTCCAGATGTAGTTTCCAACACATGAACATAGGGCATAGGGTAAAACTTCCAATTTTGAACTTTCCACCTCTGATTGTTTTTCCATACATCATAACCAGCACCAGTGGGAGTAGAAGAATCCAAAAGAACTCTGAGATCACCCAATAGATACAATCCTGAACCAGTAGGAGTATGAGTATCATAATATTTGTGAACCAAATCATTGAGAGTGAGCAAATCCTGATGATCCACAAGATGTTGTATTTCTTGCAGGAAAGTGAATGATAGAGAAGTTTTATCCAGACTATAAATGGTATTAATCTGACCATTCTTAGATAATTCCCAATGAAACAAAACATCTCTAACACCCTCTGGCCAATCATCAGGGGATCCTTCTTAAATAAATGAAGCATCAGGAGCATGCACATCTACTAGTCTTTGTATTGAATGTGAAGTGCTCACTCTGGCCATTCTCTTAGCTCTTCTTCCAGGAACATAAATTGCATCATGAGGTAAAGAAGGTTCCTAATGAGCTACATCTTCAGTAGATACATGATGCGTGGGAATTGCAACAGGCTTTACCTCTCGAGGGATCTCGAGAAGCTTACAACCCCCACCAGGCAGTGTACCTAATCGTTGTAGTATAGTATAGTGACAAGTACCGGGGGATTGATCATTCAGCTTAGGAATAGTGTTGCTAGGATTAGAAAACCTAATTACTAGTTCTAAAGATGAGGGATGATTATTTTTGTATTTTTATATTTTTATGAAAGCAAGTAAAAATCTCGGGTTTTGGAAGAGTGGGCGGAATTAGTTGCTATTCAACTAACCCAAAAGCTAAGATGCAATCAAAATAAAATACTAAAAATGAAATTAAACTAATTTATACTAAAGTTGTGAGCAGTAATTGGAGAAAATGTGTTTACTTAGACTTCACTACTCCCTAGATATCTTTTACACGTTAATTACTTGTTATAATTGTATGGATGACGGATTGTATTCCTTAATACCATTCATGGGGTGGCATACATAACTCCCCAATTCTATGAGCTCTTATCTCCTCCTACACCATGACCCAGCACAACTATAGGGATTGTAAACAGTGGCTCATGCATTAAATACAACCAATAAAGACCTAGTACGCCTCGGTTCATGTTTCTTAAGACGTTCAAGCATGTTACCATTTGGAGATCTGCCAGTTTTCTTAAGCCTAACATATAAAATCATTCATCCAAGACAAGAATAAACAAGTAATCAACACATAATCAATATCTAGGTTTCATTAGATCTAAGCAAACACAAAAGAGATCTAGCCTAGCATAATGGAATTGAGACAAGAACCAGATATAGACAACCAACACATAGACATATTGATTGAATTAGAAGAACACTTATCTCAATTACAATGCAAGGTATCAAGGGTTTGGAACCCTTGAAAAACCTGTAAAAGTTGCACCAAATTCGTCTTTAGGGTTTCACTAAAACTTCTCTTCTTAATGAAAAAACTAGAAAACTATATATAGGAAAATAAGGGTGACGGCGTCAAGAGCAATGGTGTGACGCCGTCATCTCGCCGCCAAATACTTCCTCGGACGGCCTTGATCTACTTATGACGGCCTATGTGACGCCGTCATCAACCACGGTATTTTATTCTTGGGACTTTGACGCCGTCAAGAGCAATTCTTGACGCCTTCATGCACTGTTCCCAGCATGGAAATTTGAGACTTTGCCGTTTTCTTCACTTTTATGCTCCAAAAACGTCCAAAATGGCTTCTTTTCCAGAATTCACTCTCCAAGTACCTAAAATCACAAAAGGAACGATTTAGGGCAATATTTGATCAAATAAAGTCGGATTCGGGCTTAAATGACCCCCTAAAAACGGATCATTTTTCGCCTCATCATATACCCTTACACTTGAGATTTGCTTGTCCTCAAGCAAATGCGCTTTTATTCTACTCAAAAGACAAGTTAGGGGTCATTTAACACTAATATAAAAGTAATTACAACAAATAATCGTTCCACTAAAGACCAATAGACAAGCACGGAGGTCATACACAAGCACCTCACAAATAGTGTTTAGATACTCACATCTCTCGGGTGTAATAAAGTAATATAACATTATGGAAATGGAAGATATCTCTCACTACCTGTCATAGCAAAATAGATTACCATAGGCTTGGGAAAGGATCAAACCTCCACCACATGGCGTAAGCACCTGGGATAAACTATCAAAGAGGTCTTTTAAAGGGTTGTAACGTTAGGTATAGGGATATGAATTACACGGTTTTGTTGGATAAAGGAAGTTTTACTGGTGGCGAGTTAACAATCTTGGTTAATTACATGTACAAGATGGCGTTGCTAAGCCAAGACTAGACTCGACTTAAGCTAACAAATGAGAAATAACTAAAAACATAAAATGAAACGGGATGGTAGTCCGTATGTTTTTTCTCTTTTTCCCTTTTTTTTTTTTTTTTTTTTTTTTTTTTTTTTTTTTTTTTGCATACACTCTTACCCTACCATCCAAAATAATACATCATAGGGGTATGAATGTTCCCCTTACACTTGAATCTTTACATACTTTACATTAAACTATTCTAATGACTCGAATTAAGAAAATCAAAACACTTGGAGCACTTTTAAGATTAACGTACATATGGGGGTAATAAATGATGTTCTTCCCCATTACTTCATAAAATAAGTACTTACCCATGAGTCCCAATCGTCCCAAAACAATATGTACAAGGATATGACTCGACTTAGCAACCATGTAATCAATTAGAAAGTTAACTTAGGGTTTAACAAATAACAATAATGCACTAAAAATGAGAGCATACACGGAAGGCTAAGGCGATTTGGTTGTACATTTAAGTGGGGTGTAACAAATTCTTCCTTTAAGTAAGATGCTTAAAGTTAGAAACAAAAAGATAGGCTCAGAGGGGTGTACTAGGGGTATCGTGTACTAAAAATGAGTACAACGCTAAGGGTGTGGGAAAAATTAGTTGACTTAACTAGCCAAGTAATATGACTTAAATGGTCAAGTAATTATGATACGGGTTTAACACAAGGGTGATCCTAATGCCTCTTATCATGTAGTAAATCCTACCACACGAATGTAGTCTCACTAGCGGTCTCGGGATGCATCACTAACGCAAGTTCTAGAATCTAAATGCTACCGGTACACTCATAAGCACTAATAATGAATGCTTTTCCTATCAAATCTAAAGGCGAACCTCACATTTTTGGGTGGAAAATTTTTCTGAATATACGGTTATGTGCTAGTCATACAACCTCCTATCCATGAGACGCTTGCTATGGCTAAAGTTTCACTCCTAAATGTTGTAAAAAATTTTAAATTTGGCGCTAAAATTACACTAACAAGTATTTCTCATAGTTTTATTACACATCTACTATTAAACAAAACAAACTCAAGCGAAAGTGCATATGTAAGGTATCATCTTTTTACCCTCCCCTTACACTTAAGATGAATATTGTCCCCAATGTTCAAGTAAAGAATGTAAAAGTGAAAAGTAAAGAGAATGAAATCAAATACTCCCCTGATTCGCTCGGTATGGATAATAGGATGGCCAGGTTAAATCTTCCTCCAAGAAAATGAACAATCAAAGCTTCCCTTCCAGAATATAAATCATCTCCTTGTCGAACATAACCTGTAAATCCTGACAAAAAGTAGACAAGACAACCTCGCGTAAAATCGGCGGCATCCTATATAAGTTACTAAATCCTAGAAAACAAAGTAAGATATAATGCTTGTGGAATGAAGTTTGCAGATTTCCTGGAGATTATAAAACTTAATAATTCACAAAAATCATAAGACTCCGTTAGAAAAACAAAACCGGTAAAATTTCTAGATTTTAACTCCTGACGCCGTCAAGAGTAATACTCTGACGCCGTCAAAATAGACCTGCAGAAATTCTTATGTTAAGTTTCCGGAAAATTTCTGGAAAAACTTGGTCCTACTTCCTGGAAAATCCTGCAAAACTTCATTATGACTCAATACAAGCATTTGACTCTAACAAATACGAATATACATGCTCATTTAATATTGTGGAGAATCATGATCGGTTTGTTTCTTAAAAACATATTTGGGGTTTCCCCTTACACTTATTTTTTGCAAAAATACCTTTAGGTTGGAGTTAAGACTAGGCCAAACAACATAGTAAAGTATTTCCACATTTTAATTTAGAAACATGATCAACCAACAATAAAAATAAAACATGCATACGGAAGCAAATAACAATCAAACAAATAAAATCACACAAAACATGGGTTGCCTCCCAAGAAGCGCTTTTCTTTATTTACGAGTCTTGTAGCTAGACTCAAGGTCATTGGTTACTACGTGATCTCATCATTGGTTCCACTCTCCGATTGTAGATATTCCTTGTAGAAACCAATCACCTTTTTCTCAATCGCCCCCATAATCATTTGGGTAAATTCTTCATCGACTTTATACTTTGGTCCAAGGGCCAAGCAATCTTTGTAGTAAAGACTCCTTTTTTCCTATACATAGTCCATGCCCTTTTTCTTATCCTTCTCATCAATATCCTCAAAAGCACCAACGTTGTCCTTATCAAAACGAGATATAAAGCGAAATTCTTTCATCCTATTGGGCATCCTATAAGTGATACTATCGGTGTTACTTGCAAATCGGATCGTGCCTTCTACCTCATCATATTCTAACTTAGACTCCTCAACAAATGGTTTGCCAAACACAACATTGGATAATCGACAATCAATAACATTAGCAAGATCCTCCACAATCATAAAGTCGGTGACAAAAGTGAAATTACCAACAAAGACACGTAAACCTTTAACTCTCCCGACAAAGTTACAAACTCCACCGGGGTACTTGGGATCCCTTCTAGGTTCAAGTCTTGTTTCCACTATATCATTATAAACCGTTGAGGACATAATGTTGATTGGAGATTTGAAGTCAATGTAACCATTGCTAATGTGCCTATATCCAATCATACATGGTATTTTAGCATTCTTAGGATCGCCTCTCTTGATCTTAGGTTCAATTATGGTGAAAGGAGATCGCGGGTTATCAATAAGATTATTATAATATGCAATCTCCTCCTTAGTGGGGTATAGATTAAAGTAGTCATTAAGCCTCGGATCCATTTCCTCCTCTTCTAGTCTCTCAACAATATTCACAAAGTCATTAGGCCCTAGGTCCTTATTTGAATACAAGGCGGTTGCTAGGTCACTAAATGTATGTTCGAGTTCAATCTTAATCAACCTATTAAGCTCTCTAAGCTCCCTAATCTCACTCTCAATTCGTTCACGTAACACAGCCACTTCACTAGGGGAAAGGGGTGGATTCGCGTTTTCCATAATGGTCAACGGAATAGTCAATGAGTTTAATTTACTAACAAAGGCACAAAGAAATTAGATAGACTAAAGAAGACCTAAAAAAAATAAAAATAAAAATCTTACTAAAAGGAATCTAGCAAGTAGACCTAATAAAAAGAAATCCTAACCTAGACAATAACTATTCCCCGGCAACGGCGCCAAAAACTTGATGCGTGGGAATCGCAACAGGCTTTACCTCTCGAGGGATCTCGAGAAGCTTACAACCCCCACCAGGCAGTGTACCTGATCGTTGTAGTATAGTATAGTGACAAGTACTGGGGGATTGATCGTTCAGCTTAGGAATAGTGTCGCTAGGATTAGAAAACCTAATTACTAGTTCTAAAGATGAGGGATGATTATTTTTGTATTTTTATATTTTTATGAAAGCAAGTAAAAATCTCGGGTTTTGGAAGAGTGGGCGGAATTAGTTGCTATTCAACTAACCCAAAAGCTAAGATGCAATCAAAATAAAATACTAAAAATGAAATTAAACTAATTTATACTAAAGTTGTGAGCAGTCATTGGATAAAATGTGTTTACTTAGACTTCACTACTCCCTAGATATCTTTTACACGTTAATTACTTGTTATAATTGTATGGATGACGGATTGTATTCCTTAATACCATTCATGGGGTGGCATACATAACTCCCCAATTCTATGAGCTCTTATCTCCTCCTACACCATGACCCAGCACAACTATAGGGATTGTAAACAGTGGCTCATGCATTAAATACAACCAATAAAGACCTAGTACGCCTCGGTTCATGTTTCTTAAGACGTTCAAGCATGTTACCATTTGGAGATCTGCCAGTTTTCTTAAGCCTAACATATAAAATCATTCATCCAAGACAAGAATAAACAAGTAATCAACACATAATCAATATCTAGGTTTCATTAGATCTAAGCAAACACAAAAGAGATCTAGCCTAGCATAATGGAATTGAGACAAGAACAAGATATAGACAACCAACACATAGACATATTGATTGAATTAGAAGAACACTTATCTCAATTAAAATGCAAGGTATCAAGGGTTTGGAACCCTTGAAAAACCTGTAAAAGTTGCACCAAATTCGTCTTTAGGGTTTCACCAAAACTTCTCTTCTTAATGAAAAAACTAGAAAACTATATATAGGAAAATAAGGGTGACGGCGTCAAGAGCAATGGTGTGACGCCGTCATCTCGCCGCCAAATACTTCCTCGGACGGCCTTGATCTACTTATGACGGCCTATGTGACGCCGTCATCAACCACGGTATTTTATTCTTGGGACTTTGACGCCGTCAAGAGCAATTCTTGACGCCTTCATGCACTGTTCCCAGCATGGAAATTTGAGACTTTGCCGTTTTCTTCACTTTTATGCTCCAAAAACGTCCAAAATGGCTTCTTTTCCAGAATTCACTCTCCAAGTACCTAAAATCACAAAAGGAACGATTTAGGGCAATATTTGATCAAATAAAGTCGGATTCGGGCTTAAATGACCCCCTAAAAACGGATCATTTTTCGCCTCATCAATACATCTTCTGCAGTACTAGTTTCCACTGATGGAATATCCATTTGTTCATCAGTAGAATCTTGAGAAGAATCAAGTGCAGCAGATGCTTATTGTTTATCCATGGTGGACTTTAGCTTTACCTTTATCAACACTAGATGAAGCAGCAACAGTTGTCACATCAGCAGGAGTAGCAGGAAAAGATACCTGATCAACAACAGGAACATCCACATGCATAGTAGAAACAGCATCAGCATGCAATGATGGAGACCTAGCAGGCACACTAGAAGAAACAGCTTCATCAAGGTGGACTTTCTGAGAAGATGGTTCTACATCACCAACAAGAATGGTAGGAACAACTTAGGAGCACCCATGCTATCCTTTTCACATCTAGACTTGATTCTACTATACATAAGAACCAATTATTCATCAGAAAGAGCCCAAACTTGTTTCCTAGTCCAAGCATTATTATATAGGGCACTGCTTTGACTTTTCACATAAGTTCTCATTTAATCCCTCTGTTGTGCTTGAGTCATTGGTTTATCCCTTTTTGCTTTGGCTTTTTGCTCATCTGCTTCTTTCTTTCTTAATTTCATCTTCTTCACTATTTTAGAAACCCAGTCCCTTTTATCCACCTCATTTCCAAGAATGTCAGGAGCTAAACCAGGAGTAGTAATCACTTGTTCCCCAATATGCTGCCAGTCTGATTAATCAAAATTTTGAACAGTAGCATCCAATTCTCTCTGTCTTTCAATAGGCAAGGTAGAAATATATCTTTTTGTAGCAGACTGATATTCTAAATCATATTTGGCTTGCTTTGCTTCTGCCAAATTTGTACTCTTCTTATAATCTTCCTATTCTTTCCAGAGTCTTTCTTGTTCAACTCTTTCTTCTTCTGAAATAAGTTCATCAGCACACACTTCATCACCTTCAGCAGAATCAACATGAGGAATATCTAAACCTTTCATAGGATCAGCATTTAACTTATGAACATCTGAATCAAGTAGATTATCAGCAGATCCTGTAGACTTCAGGGTTGCAGTGGTGTCATCAGGAGAAACTTGCTTAAGAACAGATGGATCATGGTTAGGTGACTCCATATACTCTTTACCAGCTACAAGGAATGTATCTACTAATGCATTTAATCCCATCAGTAGTCTTGTCAGTAGCAATGTCACTAGATGGTTGTTTCTCCTGAAGAGTATCATCAGCTTCTGCCATAATAATCTCATCACCACTGGACATCTTAGAAGATTTAGCAGCTTTCTTTGCCAAATATTGTCTTCTACTTCTTCTGCTGAAGTGAATTGTCGGCATAAGTTGTGATACTTCAGCAACTTTGGGAGAAGAAGCATGTGTCTGTCTAGCAACTTCAGCCAAGATCTCAAGTGAATCCAAATTACCCTCCTGAGGCACTTCAGCAGTATCTGTCACAATCTTTCTTTTCTTCTACTGATTAAGTTGTGCCTCCAATTCCAGAACCATGCTTTTTAGCAAGTCAATCTCACCACCAAGAGTAGACTTGGTATCAGCAAGCTCCTTTTGAAGATCATCAGTCTTTCTCATATACCTGCAAAGCAACTCATGGACAGAGGTAAGAGTAACAGGGTCCTCTGCTCCACCAACAGATTGCTCAGTGGTAAAAGGAGCTTCATTGAACCTAGCAGGAGAAACAGACATATGTACAACATTGGGAGAGCCTTCATCAACTGGCTCTCTCTCACAAGACTAGTTGTAGGTAATCTAGCAATTTCAGGCTCAAGAGGTGTATGTACTTGTGTACCAAGAGACTGAATTTTCTCTTCAACCTTAGGAGTTAGCTCAACAGGAACAACCTGAGATGGTGAAGGAACAGGACTAGATGACAGAGGTAAAGGGGAAGGTGGAGGTTGGTCAGAAGAAACAGGTAATGGTTCAGCAGTTGTAGATGGCTCTCCCTCATTTACCACTGAAGGATTACCATCAACAGCAACACCAGAAGATGATGGATTACCATCATCAGCAGTATTTGGAGAGGGCATATGACCAGTAGCATCACCCTCAACTGCATCATCATTGCCATGTGGCAACATAGCAGCTAACAGAGGGTGATGTTCCCCATTATAGTTAGTTTTCATAGAGGCAAATAACTTAGGACCAAGACTCTTAATGGGTACATGAATTCTGTCTTCAGTAGTAATGTCTAAAATAATTTGTAGAAACCTAGGGTACATTAAAAACTTATGATTTTGTTTCTCAATATTTTCTAGCATATTAGCAAAAATAAACTTTGAGAAATTATAAGTTAACCCTTTAGATAGACAAACAATACCACAACCCAATTGGGCAGAGAACTGATCCCAACCACCACACTTATTGCTGATACATTGGAGCAGCAAATGTACCAAATACCTCCACTTAGGACAGAACTGATTCTTCAACCACTTAGTTGTGTTAGTGCTTTGATAACCAGCTTCCCTCAATCCAGTAAGTATCTCTTCAGTGTTGGAGGGATAAACACCATTCTCATCATCCAACTGAAGCTTTGTCCTGATCAAACTTTCAGTCACCACATACTCATTACCATCAATGTCAGCCACGATCTCTGTGTCAGATCTTTTCTTAGCAGATGCCCAAAACTGCTTCACCATAGATTCATATATCACATTCGGAGAATGTGTTAAGGCATAATGAATCTTTGAACGCTGTAGAAACTCCACCATTGAGTCATACTCTTCACGACCCTTAGCCTTTTTCAAAATAGCAAACTTGTTATGATCTTGCTTGAATTGAAGTTGTGCCATTTGGATTATGTTTCGTGAGACGGTTATGAATTATGAAAAGAATGATGGGTTTAAATGGAGTGATGGGAGAATAATTTAGTTTAGGCAAAGATATGCAAAGTAGGTTATATTTGGAAGTTCCCCAATCTTGGTCAAAATTATCAGAACAAACTGTTGACCAAGTCTGACGTGTAACGTGGAATCCTCCAATTTCAAAATTACCCTTCAGCAGAAATAGAAGTCAATCTGCTGATGGATGGTCAATCAGCAGAAATCAATCAAGAGTAAAAAAAATATCTTCAGTAAATATCTTGATTTTACTGTGCCACCCAACTCGCATTAATGATCATAAAACCTAGACTTTGCCTATTTAATAACCCCCAAATCACACTTCTCAGATATCAAATTACCCCCAAATCATATCAAAACCCTAATTTCACAATTAACCCAACTTCATCACCAAATAATGTCTTCCAAGCCCGAAATTATTGACCTGGCCTCCTCCTTTTCCTCTTCTTCCTCATCAGATGATCTTCCACCGTATCCATCTGAATTAGATGATTCAGATTATGCTAGAGAGTTGGAAAGGTGATGGAATGCTTTGGAGAAGGAGGAACCAAGTAATGCACCCGTTCCTGCTGAGAGACAATATGTCTCTCTCTTTATCTTTACTTCTGATGAAGACACTTCAGAGGATGAAGATGAAGATCCATCATTTCTTCCTCCTTACACACCAGAGAGATCCCAACCAAGGCCATGGAAGAGAAATCCATCTCTTCCAACATCACGGGGTGCGGTGTTGGGTCTTCCTGCTCCAGGATCTGGTGCTTCATACCATGGACGCAGAGGAAAGGATAAGAAGACAGAGGTGGTAGGTAAAGAGAAAGGGAAAATGGAGTAGGTAATGATGAGATGTTGCCAAGGACCAAAGATGTAAAACTAGGTTCTTGAGCATCTTCTTGCCTTGAACTGAAGATATAAAACTAGGTACTTGAGCATCTTCGTCGTCATCATCATCATTCTTCCTCTTCTTCTTTTCCATTTTCATCTTCAGCTTCTTCATCGTACTGGTCATGCATATCCACCAGCCCTTTTGTAATATATAGATTTGGTAGTCTTAGCATAGGAATGATCTTTGTAATCCACTTTGAAGTTGTATGTAAGCTGTAAATTGTTTCTTTAATGAATGAATATCTTTCCTTATTTGTCAATTCTTGTGTAATTATTCAGTAGAAACAATGTGTTTCAGTATGATTGACTCTTCAGTAGAAACAATACTCAGCATACAAGACCATATTCCCTTTAAGACAGCTCTTGGTGAATTTCAAACAATGAGGACATTCTGCAAATCAAACACAGAGTAACTGTTGGGATTCTTGATTTGATGTGACAAAACAGATAAAAGAATGAAATAAATGGACTATAATGCAAAGCTGGAATTCTACAAAAGATGAAGATTGAAACAAGAAGGATTTGCTTGATAAAGAAGATTTTATATTTAATCCTTCGTAGTCTTTTGTAAACCCTAATATCTCTCTATATAAAGAGACATAGGGTACAAGTTTTCATATGTTTTCCATAATGTAAATATCAGAAAAGTGTGTGTCTGTGTTCTAGGGCGTGGTTCATTATAAACGCCTAGAACTAGTTAGTGTTAGTTCGAATCCTCTAAGGTCTGAGGTGTCTTAGATCCCTGTTACAGTTAGGTAACATGTTATTATTCTGATCAAATAATAATTGGAGGTGATTGGGAAAAACCTTGTGTCAATAACTTTGATTTGTTCTTATTCCGCTGCATGTTATTATCATTGTTATTGTTTAACCCTAGTGCTCAAAACGGTCCAAGGAGTCTTACAAACTCCACAGTAACAAAACACACAAATCTTACAGAAACATTAGTTGGTTAGTGTTAGCCAAACAATAATGTACACAAATTATACAAAGTTTACAATCACAATCCTCCCCTGAGGCATATGCCTCCCCTGAGGCTTATGCCTCCTCTCAAACTTTGCATTCAAGGGTTAAGCATACCAATATGGACCACTAAGTGTTAAAACCTAGGTCCATCAAAAGCTTTAGTTAACAGATCTGCCACATTATCATCTGTGTGAATTTTAACCACTTTAATTAAATGTTTTTCATAAGAATCCCTGGTAAAGTGATGCCTGATTTCAATATGTTTGGTTCTATTATGAAAAACTGGATTTTTAACAATGCAAATGGTACTTTGATTGTCAATAAAAATGGTGGTATTCATGAAATAATACCCATAATCCAACAATTGATTCTGAATCCATAGAACCTGTCCACAACAATTGGCAGTAGCAACATACTCTGCTTCAGTAGTAGAGGTAGCAACAATGGTCTGTTTCTTGCATTGCCAAGAAATCAATCTTCTTCCAAGGAATTGGCAACCTCCAGTTTTGGATCTCCTATCCATATTGGCACCAGCATAGTGACTATCACTATATGCTTCCAGCTTAAAAGGAGATTCTTTTGGGTACCAAAGACCTAATTTGGGTTGGCCTTTCAGATACTTAAAGATCTTTTTGACAGCATTCAAGTGAGAAGTAAGTGGAGTGACTTGGTGCCTAGAACAAGCACTCACAGCAAATGTAATATCTGGTCTAGAAGCAGTCAAATACATCAAAGAACTAATCATGGACCTGTACAAATGTACATTCACAGGAAGATCAGGTTCAAGATTGTTCTTTGGTTTGGGAGCTTCAGAGGGAGTAGTGGCAGTTCTGACATTGTTCATATCAAATTTCTTAAACATATCTTTTACATACTTATCCTAACTGATAAAGATACCTTCAGGTTTCTACTGAACTTGTAAACCCAAAATGAAGGTGAGCTCCCCCATGGCACTCATCTGAAATTCTCCTTTCATCAAATCCTCAAACTCTCTACACCATTCTTCTTTAGTGGAACCAAATATGATGTCATCCACATCAACTTGCACTAGAATGACTGACCCTAGAGTCTTTCTTAAGGAAGAGAGTCTTGTCAATGGCACCTCTTCTGTAACCATGCTTCAACAGAAATGTAGAAAGTCTAGCATACCAAGCTCTAGGTGCCTGATGTAGTCCATAGAGAGCTTTAACAACCTTGTAAACATAATCAGGATGATCTGGGTCTTCAAAACCCTTGGGTTGAGTCACATAAACCTCCTCTTCAATCTTACTATACAAAAAAGCACCTTTTACATCCATCTGATATACCATAAAAACCATATAAGGTGCATAGGCAAAAAATATCCTGATTGCTTTAACTCTGGCCACTGGTGCAAAGACTTCATCATAGTCTATGCCTTCCTCTTGCCTGAATCCCTGAGCCACTAACCTTGCTTTGTTTTTCACCACAATACCCCTTGCATCTCTTTTATTCTTCAAAATCCATTTTGTCCCAATTGAATATTTACCATCAAGAAGAGGGACCAGTATCCAAACCTGCTGATTCTTAAATTGCAACATCTCTTCTTGCATTGCTTCAAGCCAACTTGAATCAGCAAGTGCTTGAGGAACACTGGTTGGCTCCATTTGAGAAAAGAAGCAAGCAAACAGACAATGTTTAAAGTCTGTATGATTGTCAAGATTGTTCACTGTGGGTTCAAATTCACTGTGGGTTCAAATTCACCATGTTTAAAGTCCCTTTGTTGCTTTCATTTCCTATGTCTACAATCAACAAAGGGACTTTAAACATGGTAAATTTGAACCCACAGTGAATTTGAATCCACAGTGAACAATCTTGACAATCATACAGACTTTAAACAATGTCTGTTTGCTTGCTTCCTTTCTCAAATGGAGCCAACCAGTGTTCCTCAAGCACTTGCTGATTCAAGTTGGCTTGAAGCAATGCAAGAAGAGATGCTGCAATTTAAGAATCAGCAGGTTTGGATAGTGGTCCCTCTTCCTGATGGTAAATATGCAATTGGGACAAAATGGATTTTGAAGAATAAAAGAGATGCAAAGGGTATTGTGGTGAAAAATAAAGCAAGGTTAGTGGCTCAGGGATTCAGGCAAGAGGAAGGCATAGACTATGATGAAGTCTTTGCACCAGTGGCCAAAGTTGAAGCAATCAGGATATTCTTGGCCTATGCATCTTATATGGGTTTTATGGTATATCAGATGGATGTAAAAGGTGCTTTTTTGTATGGTGAGATTGAAGAGGAGGTTTATGTGACTCAACCCAAGGGTTTTGAAGACCCAGATCATCCTGATTACGTTTACAAGGTTGTTAAAGCTCTCTATGAACTACATCAGGCACCTAGAGCTTGGTATTCTAGGCTTTCTACATTTCTGCTGAAGCATGGTTACAGAAGAGGTGCCATTGACAAGACTCTATTCCTTAAGAAAGACTCCAAGGATATCATTCTAGTGCAAGTTTATGTGGATGACATCATATTTGGTTCCATTAAAGAAGAATGGTGTAGAGAGTTTGAGGATTTGATGAAGGGAGAATTTCAGATGAGTGCCATGGGGGAGCTCACTTTCTTTTTGGGTTTACAAGTTCAGCAGAAACCTGATGGTATCTTTATCAGTCAGCATAAGTGTGTAAAAGATATGTTGAAGAAATTTGATATGGACAACGTCAGAACTGCCACTACTCCCTATGAAGCTCCCAAACCAAAGAACAATCTTGAACCTGATCTTCTTGTGAATGTACATTTGTACAGGTCCATGATTGGTTCTTTGATGTATTTGACTGCTTCTAGACCTGATATTACATTTGCTGTGAGTGCTTGTTCTAGGCACCAAGTCACTCCACTTACTTCTCACTTGAATCCTGTCAAAAAGATCTTTAAGTATCTGAAAGGCCAACCCAAATTAGGTCTTTGGTACCTAAAAGAATCTCCTTTTAAGCTGGAAGCATATAGTGATAGTGACTATGCTGGTGCCAATATGGATAGGAGATCCACAACTAGAGGTTGCCAATTCCTTGGAAGAAGATTGATTTCTTGGCAATGCAAGAAATAGACCATTGTTGCTACCTCTACTACTGAAGCAGAGTATGTTGCTGGTGCCAATTGTTGTGGACAGGTTCTATGGATTCAGAATCAATTGTTGGATTATGGGTATAATTTCATGAATACCACCATTTTTATTGACAATCAAAGTACCATTTGCATTGTTAAAAATCCAGTTTTTCATAATAGAACCAGACATATTGAAATCAGGCACCACTTTATCAGGGATTCTTATGAAAAATATTTAATTAAAGTGGTTAAAATTCACACAGATGATAATGTGGAAGATCTGTTAACTAAAGCTTTTGATGGACCTAGGTTTCAACACTTAGTGGTCCATATTGGTATGCTTAACCCTTGAATGCAAAGTTTGAGGGGAGGCATATGCCTCAGGGGAGGATTGTGATTGTAAACTCTGTATAATTTGTGTACATTATTGTTTGGCTAACACTAACCAACTAATGTTTCTGTAAGATTTGTGTGTTTTGTTACTCTGTGTTTGATTTGCTGAATGTCCTCATTGTTTGAAATTCACCAAGAGCTGTCTTAAAGGGAATATGGTCTTGTATGCTGAGTATTGTTTCTACTAAAGAGTCAATCATACTGAAACACATTGTTTCTACTGAATAATTACACAAGAATTGACAAATAAGGAAAGATGTTCATTCATTAAAGAAACAATTTATAGCTTACATACAACTTCAAAGTGGATTACAAAGATCATTCCTATGCTAAGACTACCAAATCTATACTATGCTTCTATCATCTATTACAAAAGGGCTGGTGGATATGCATGACCAGTACGATGAAGAAGCTAAAGATGAAAATGGAAAAGAAGAAGAGGAAGAAGGATGATGATGACGACGAAGATGCTCAAGTACCTAGTTTTATATCTTCAGTTCAAGGCAAGAAGATGCTCAAGAACCTAGTTTTACATCTTTGGTCCTTGGCAACATCTCATCATTACCTACTCCATTTTCCCTTTCCCTTTACCTACCACCTCTGTCTTCTTATCCTTTCCCCTGTGTCCATGGTATGAAGCACCAGATCCTGGAGCAGGAAGACCCAACACCGCACCTCGTGATGTTGGAAGAGATGAATTTCTCTTCCTTGGCCTTGGTTGGGATCTCTCTGGTGTGGAAGGAGGAAGAAATGATGGATCTTCATCTTCATCCTCTGAAGTGTCTTCATCAGAAGTAAAGATGAAGAGAGAGACATATTGTCTCTCTGCAGGAACGGGGGCATTACTTGGTTCCTCCTTCTCCAAAGCATTCCATCGCCTTTCCAACTCTCTAGCATAATCTGAATCATCTAATTCAGATGGATACGGTGGAAGATCATCTGATGAGGAAGAAGAGGAAGAGGAGGAGGTCATGTCAATAATTTCGGGCTTGGAAGACATTATTTGGTGATGAATTTGGGTTAATTGTGAAATTAGGGGTTTGATATGATTTGGGGGTAATTTGATATCTGAGAAGTGTGATTTGGGGGTTATTAAATAGGCAAAGTCTAGGTTTTATGATCATTAATGCGAGTTGGGTGGCACAGTAAAATCGAGATATTCACTGAAGATATTTTTTTTACTCTTGATTGATTTCTGCTGATTGACCATCCATCAGCAGATTGACTTCTATTTCTGCTAAGGGGTAATTTTGAAATTGGAGGATTCCATGTTACACGTCAGACTTGGTCAATAGTTTGTTCCGATAATTTTGACCAAGATTGGGGAACTTCCAAATATAACCTACTTTGCATATCTTTGCCTAAACTAAATTATTCTCCCATCACTCCATTTAAACCCATCATTCTTTTCATAATTCATAACCGCCTCACGCAACATAATCCAAATGGCACAACTTCAATTCAAGCAAGATCATAACAAGTTTGCTATTTTGAAAAAGGCTAAGGGTCATGAAGAGTATGACTCAATGGTGGAGTTTCTACAGTGTTCAAAGATTCATTATGCCTTAACACATTCTCCGAATGTGATATATGAATCTATGGTGAAGCAGTTTTGGGCATCTGTCAGGAAAAGATCTGACACAGAGATCGTGGCTGACATTGATGGTAATGAGTATGTGGTGACTGAAAGTTTGATTAGGACAAAGCTTCAGTTCGATGATGAGAATGGTGTTTATCACTCCAACACTGAAGAGATACTTGCTGGATTGAGGGAAGCTGGTTATCAAAGCACTGACAAAACTAAGTGGTTGAAGAATCAGTTATGTCCTAAGTGGAGGTATTTGGTACATTTGCTGCTCCAATGTATCAGCAATAAGTGTGGTTGCTGGGATCAGTTCTCTACTCAATTGGGTTATGGTATTGTCTGTCTATCTATAGGGTTAACTTATAATTTCTCAAAGTTTATTTTTGCTAATATGCTAGAAAATATTGAGAAACAAAATCATAAGTTTTTAATGTACCCTAGGTTTGTACAAATTATTTTAGACATTACTACTGAAGACAGAATTCATGTGCCCATTAAGAGTCTTGGTCCTAAGTTATTTGCCTCTATGAAAACTAACTATAATGGGGAACATCGCCCTCTGTTAGCTGCTATGTTGCCACATGGCAATGATGATGCAGTTGAGGGTGATGCTACTGGTCATATGCCCTCTCCAAATACTGCTGATGATGGTAATCCATCATCTTCTGGTGTTCTTGCTAATGGTAATCCTTCAGTGGTAAATGAGGGAGAGCCATCTACAACTGCTGAACCATTACCTGTTTCTTCTGACCAACCTCCATCTTCCCCTTTACCTCTGTCACCTAGTCCTGTTCCTTCACCATCTCAGGTTGTTCCTGTTGAGCTAACTCCTGAGGTTGAAGAGACAATTTAGTCTCTTGGTACTCAAGTACATACACCTCTTTAGCCTGAGATTGCTAGATTACCTACACCTAGTCCTGTGAGAGAGCCAGTTGATGAAGGCTCTCCCAATGTTGTACATATGTCTGTTTCTCCTGCTAGGTTCAATGAAGCTCCTTTTACCACTGAGCAATCTGTTGGTGGAGCAGAGGACCCTGTTACTCTTACCTCTGTCCATGAGTTGCTTTGCAGGTATATGAGAAAGACTGATGATCTTCAAAAGGAGCTTGCTGATACCAAGTCTACTCTTGGTGGTGAGATTGACTTGCTAAAAAGCAGGGTTCTGGAATTGGAGGCACAACTTAATCAGCATAAGAAAAGAAAGATTGTGACAGATGCAGCTGAAGTGCCTCAGGAGGGTAATTTGGATTCACTTGAGATCTTGGCTGAAGTTTCTAGACAGACACATGCTTCTTCTCCCAAAGTTGCTGAAGTATCACAACTTAAGCCGACAATTCACTTCAGCAGAAGTAGTAGAAGACAATATTTGGGAAAGAAAGCTGGTGAATCTTCTAAGATGTCCAGTGGTGATGAGATTATTATGGCAGAAGCTAATGACACTCTTCAGGAGAAACAACCATCTACTGAAATTGCTACTGACAAGACTACTGATGGGATTAATGCATCAGTAGATACATTCTTTGTAGCTGGTAAAGAGTATATGGAGTCACCTAACCATGATCCATCTGTTCTTAAGCAAGTTTCTCCTGATGACACCACTGCAACCCTGAAGTCTACAGGATCTGCTGATAATCTACTTGATTCAGATGTTCATAAGTTAACTGCTGATCCTATGGAAGGTTTAGATATTCCTCATGTTAATTCTGCTGAAGGTGATGAAGTGTGTGCTGATGAAATTATTTCAGAAGAAGAAAGAGTTGAACAAGAAAGACTCTGGAAAGAATGGGAAGATTATAAGAAGAGTACAGATTTGGCAGAAGCAAAGCAAGCCAAATATGATTCAGAATATCAGTCTGCTACAAAAAGATATATTTCTACCTTGCCTATTGAAAGACAGAGAGAATTGGATGTTGCTGTTCAAAATTTTGATGAATCAGACTGGCAGCATATTGGAGAACAAGTGATTACTACTCCTGGTTTAACTTCAGACATTCTTGGAAATGAGGTGGATACAAAGGACTGGGTTTCTGAAATAGTGAAGAAGATGAAATTAAAAAAGAAAGAAGCAGATGAGCAAGAAGCCAAAGCAAAAAGGGATAAACCAATGACTCAAGCACAACAAAGGGATTATATGAGAACTTATGTGAAAAGTCAAAGCAGTGCTCTCTATAATAATGCTTGGACTAGGAAACAAGTTTGGGCTCTTTCAGATGAACAATTGGTTCTCATGTATAATAGAATCAAGTCTAGATATGAAAAGGATGGAATGGGTGCTCCTAAGCTTGTTCCTACCATTCTTGCTGGTGATGCAGAACCATCTTCTCAGAAAGTCCACCTTGATGAAGTTGTTTCTTCTAGTGTGCCTGCTAGGTCTCCATCATTGCATGTTGATGTTGTTTCTACTATGCATGTGGATGTTCCTGTTGTTGATCAGGTATCTTTACCTGCTACTCCTGCTGATGTGACAACTGTTGCTGCTTCATCTAGTGTTGATAAAGGTAAAGCTAAAGTTGTAGCAGAAGCGCTTCCTTCTAGAAAGAGAACCAGGAAACAAATGGAGGAGGAGAGGTTGGGTGAAGAGGCTGCAAAAAGGTTAGCTGATGAACAACAAACTGAAATGGCAAGATTTCATGAGCTCAAGGTAAGAGAAGTAGAGCTTGCAGCTGCTAGGGCTAAACAGATAAGGAAGGCCATGGATGAACAATATGCATCTGCTGGACTTGATTCTTCTCAAGATTCTACTGATGAACAAATGGTTATTCCATCAGTGGAAACTAGTACTGCAGAAGATGTATCTACTGCAGATGTAGCTCATAAGGAACCTTCTTTACCCCATGATGCAATTTATGTTCCTGGAAGAAGAGCTAAGAGAATGGCTAGAGTGAGAACTTCACATTCAGCACAAAGACTAGTAGATGTGCATGCTCCTGATGCTTCATTTATTAAAGAAGGATCCCCTGATGCTTCATTTATTAAACTACATCTGGACTCAGACTTCTTATCGTTCTTGGCAAAATGTATCCTCTGACAGTGCCTCTTATGGAGAAAATGCTTCAACAAAAGTTGGAGGTTCCTCCTGATCCAGTTGGGAATGCTAGGTTGTTTGCTGAATCTCTGGTTAAAGTGTTCAAACTCAGGATCAGGACTTCCATAGCTACTTCTACTTGATGGTATTTGATGAGTGTCTAAATACTCATCATTTTATACCAATCTGAACTGCCAAAACATACAAAAACACTCAAATATGCATCATAATACTTAAAATATCTTGGAAGTGTGTTTTATATGTTTCAAATGCAAAAAATGCAAAAACAGATGAAAAACGTACAAAGTTTGCATAATTGGCAGTTTCAGTCCCTCAAATTTCACAAAGTGTCAAAACTAGTCCCTGAAGGTTTAAAATGAATGAAAAGTCAACTTAAGTCCTTGGGAAACCAAAAATATTAACAAATGATCCCTGGATGAAAGTTTACACAAACTGGCAACTTTTACCCCTCAAGTTACAAAATTGGCAAAAATGGTCCCTGGGTATTCAAAACTTGGAAATTTACAAATAATACCCTTGTACTATGCATGAATGACAAAATGGAACAATTTTGATAAGCTTTTGGAAATTTACAACCAAAGTCCCTTAAAAATCCAAATTTACATAAATGGTCCCTGGAGTTTGAGAAATTACAGAAAAGGTCCCTGGATATTTTTAAATGAAAAAAATAAATAAATTGGTCCTTGGTTTATCATATTTGGCAAAAATAGCACTTGAAAATACTTTGGGAAAATCACATATTCAGTCCCTCTATTTTACCCAAATTACATTTTTGGTCCTTGTGTAAAATACAAACCAAACCGGACCCTTTTATTTAAAATAAACCAAAACCAAATCCAACCCAACTAAACTACCCAACCCACACACACCCCTAGCCCAACATAAGCCCAGTCCAACACCCCTAATTATATAATACGGGGTCAAACCCCGTGTGACCATCCAATACCGCCCAAACCACCACCACTGTTCACCCTCCACTCTCACCCCTGCATCCATGAAACCAGGTGGTTTCACCACCACCACCTCACCTCTCCACCTCACCCCTACTCCCCCTAAACCCTCCTTTCCACCACACAGCAAACCCACACCCCATTTAATGCTATCCACTCCAATTTTCACTCCAAACTCCATTTTGTCCTCTGTTTTCATCATATCAGCCCCAACTTGCATGAAAACTATCCTAATTGTCTCCTGCCACCTCCACAACAATCCACAATTCTTTAATTGCAGAACGTTGGCTCCAAGTTTACTTGGAGACTTTTGGCGCCAAAAAGAAGATTTGAAGGTCAGGATTGATATAGACAATTCAATGGTCAAGATGTGCTCGAAAAGTGTCCTGGAACCCTAATATGGACTTATAAAAGGAAAGAGAAGCAGAGGAGTATGATATCTAGTTTAATTTTAAAAAAGTGTATGTCGTTTAATGCAATTTCCAATTTCTAGTGTAAACCTAAGCTTCTAAGCAGTGTTCTAAGTATTTTCAGTGTATTGTAACTCTTTATAAGTAATCAATTTCAAGTTTCTGTGAATGTTCAATCTTATGCAATTTTGGTTTAATTTTCTTAAATTTCAAAAGATCAATTGTTGTTACTGTGAAGTGTAGTGGATTCCTAAGCTCACTTAAGCTCCTAGATAGTTTATAAAAGCTATTAGAAACCTTTAAAAGCAGTTTAGTAATAAAAACTCAAAAATACCAAAAAAGTCAACAAAAGTCAAACTGATAAGCTATTGGTGATAAGCAATGGAGCAGGGTTAATTTTGGAAGGCCTTGGGTTAGTGAATCTGTGGAGATTCTTTAAGATTGTTCTTAGTTCATGGTTTGAGCAGGAAAGCTTATTGTAAGTTATCAAAATTCTCATTTCTGCCTTTGTACTATTGCTTTGCTTATTGCTTGCTTTTTCAGTGTTTTATGCTTATTCAGTCTTATATAGTGATAATATAACCTTAGATTAGTACCTTGTTTGTTGGAATTAATAGTTACTAAAAAATAAAAAAAATCAAACAGTCAACATAGCATATTTGGTGTTCTTGTGTATCTGTGGTTAAAACTTGTTTCTAAGTGCTTAAATATAATTACCATAACATAATAAGTCATGTTGGATCAGTAGAATAAGCTCTTATAGCCCTTAGCTACTTAAATCTCAAATCAGTCTAGTTAAAGGTGTGTTTGGATCAAGTTGTTCATCTGAGTTCAAAGGGGTTCAAATTGTTGTTTTTATTTGTTTCAAGTTATATGTTGTAACAATAGCTCAGAAAAACAAAAATACTCAAGTCTTATTTGGATAAAAGTCAAAATCATACTCAATCCATCACCACAGTTAACTGTGGTGGAATTTGAGTCCATAACTCATCAAATCTACTCATAAGTCAGTAATTTAGCTTATTTTAGTCTTAGCATAGCTTAACATACCATAATCAATCAGAGAATCAAGCTAGAATTTCACTTTAGTCAACTGAGCAAGATTATTGAAAAAGTCAAAAATATTTGTGCAGAAAATCACCAAAATAGCATGAATTAATCTGATTTTTGTGCTTTGAATTAGAGTTTGAAACTTGTTGTGTGTAAACTATACCAGCTGAACCTTTGATTTTCACAAGTTTCATAATTTTGAGAATTATTTAAGTGGACCTTTCTACCCTTGGAACACACCTGCAGGGCAAGCTAAGTCCCCTGTATCAGCAGACTCAACTCACCCCACCATCTTTGGTGGTCATTTGTGGTCAACCCAGTGGGTCCCACATCTCATACCTTGGTTCTTACAACCCCCCTCCTACCAGACTTGAACCCTTGACCCTTGGTCTGACCATTTTACCACTGGGCCCCACCTGAAATCAGTTTGGAACTTTGTCCCACTTCTGAGTCAGAAACCAAATAAGCAAGTGCTTATTTGAGCTTTCCAGCTTATCTTAGGAGCTTATCTCACCAAATTTAGTTTAAAATAGTTCAAGTAACTTAGGTAACCAGATTTCACCATAGTGGACCCCACATAACCTCAACTTAGCTTATTTCTTAGTTTGGTCAACCTTAGTCAACTGTATAAGCAAATAAGCACTTACAGTGCTTATTCTTGATTTCCAAAGTAGTTGTCTTTGTAAAAGTTTCATTATTTAAGTATTTAAATAGTTTTATAAAAGAAAAACCAGAAAAAGCAAACATAAAAATAGTGATAGCTTCTATTTAATAGAAATTATCTATTTAATTTTCATCTCAGCTTATTAATAAGCACTTGTCCAATTTTATAATTTTATAAATTACCTAGTACCTTTAAGTATTTAAAATAATTTTCTTAGATTTTTCCTAAGCAGTTTACTATTTATTAGATTTAAAACTAGTTTAAATAATTAAATAGGTAATATTAGTAATTAAATAGATTTCTTTAATTTTAATTAACTAAAGTAGAATTTTATATTTTTCCCAAGTTTTATGAAGTAGTTAAGACTTTTAAAAAATAGTTTCATAATTTTCACTGTCCATTTTCTAATTTTCTTATTTAAATTAATTAAATTAGTTTAAAATTAATTAATAAGTAATTAATTAGTCAATTAGCTTAAATATAATTTTTAGCACCTTTTTATAATTTTGTAGTATTCCTGTAGTAATTAAATAATTTTATAAATTTTATCATAATTTTCTAAGGTAATTTAGTAAAAATAGTAATTTAAAATAGTTTAATTTTTTTAAAATAGTTTAATTAGATTAATTAAATTAAATAGTTTATAATTAATAAAATACTCATAAAAAGACAAAAATATTTATTTTCATTTTTTATACTTTCTTCAAGTTCTTATTTAGGTTTAGAAATTATTGTTATAAGTTTTTAGGTTTATTTGTAATAGTTGTAATTTTTAGTTAATTTAAATTAAGTTTTAAATTAGATTTTAATTAGTTTTATTAATTAAATAATAATTAAATATTATAATAATCATTTTCATAATTTCAATTTCATTTTCCATTTTCTTTAATTTTAAGTTTGCAAAAGTTTCACTTTTACCCCCTGTAGTTTGTAACTTGTTAAATACCACTTTTCTCTGTCTGTTATCTGATTATCTGATTTTGTGCTTATATCTGTATTTCTGTTATAGTTTTATATTTTCCAAATATCAAGCAATCAGTAGTATAATAAACCCTCAAATCATCTTTGTTACTGTCCTCAGTACCACTCACTTTCCTAATCGTTTACAAATACAATTTCAATCTCGTTGGGATTTAACGACCCGGGGATTTCCCTGTACTTCCACGGTCAATATTAACTTGCACTTTCTCCCAGGTGGGCCTAACAGCTGCACACGGCTGACTGGTTGGTTTGGGAGGAGTCAGTATTTTGTTATATATATTTTTTTATTTATTAGTTAAAAAAACAGATTTGTATAGTATTGTGTATGTTGTATGCAGGTTTGGTGTTGCTAATTTCCACACCTTCTCTGGTTATCAACTTACCTGATGTTGACTATTCCATCAAAAAGTTGGCTAATCCAAAGGGTACAGCTTTGGTAAATACATGTCAAATCTGTTGATAGCTGTAATAGTTTGCTAAAAACTGTTGGGTACTCAACTCACCCATGCTTAACAGCTGAGAGTTGAATGGTTGTCAATTGACCATGGATTTTTCCTTTATAGATTCCCAATAATTGGCTAGCCCACAAGTATATGACTTGTGGTAAAGGTAGTGGAAAACCATATTTGGTATTCAATTGACCAAGGTGATTAAATTAACCAAATAATTGACTAGTCCTGAGCAAACGGCTACAAGTAAAGACAACTCAAATCCGTTTATAGCTGATGATTTGCTAAAAATCATATGGTCATCAGTGTACCATAGTTTTCGAACTTAAACATTTGGCTACTCCAGTAGTGATGGCTATTGGTAAAGAGACATCAAATCAATTATTTTCAATGATTCACCTCTCACAGGAGTTAACACACCTGGATGTGATGAGAATAGTATGAAACTAATTTGTTTTGATGTACATTTGGTCATTTGTTGCTGCAAAGAATGGAGCTTTCAAGTATGTGCTGATCATAGAGATCCTGCTGATGATGATTCTTTGCTGCTGATGTTCGACTTCAATCCTCTTGGTTTGTCATTTTTAAAGATCTATCAAGAATCTTGAACTTAACCATGTCAAATTCAAGATTAGGGGAGGATTGTTGGGAATTCTGTTAAGTAAGAATTCTGCTGACGGTTACTGCTGAAGGATACTGCTGAAGAGCTGGTTCCTGCTGAAGCAGTGTATCTGCTGAAGTCTAGTTTCAGCATTATTAGTTCCTGCGGATATAGTTATTCCGTATTTTATGTAATATAGTTAGGATATGCATGAGTTTATTTAGAAAGTGATAATGCATATCTTTTAAAGTTTTTAGAATATACGTTTCTTGTGAAACGGTTTAGGGTTCCTTGTGTATAAAAGGAACACACGATTATGTATTGGGGATACAGTTTTTAGAAAACACTTTCATTGTTATTAAAAGATCCATAGATGATCAATTGTTCTTAGTATTCAGTTGGTAATACTTGTGTTTGTTTCCGCTATATAATACAAGTTACAGAGATTATCTTTTAATGTGTTGGTGATTACATTAACATAACTAACGATCCACGAGTGCTCAAAGATCTATTAAGGTCTAAAGTCTATCAATTTTCGATCCAAAAACCCTACGGGTTTGTGAAACCGATTGGCCAAGAGGAAACAAAGGAAAGGGAAAAAACTTTTTTTTAGGGTTGTGTGTGTGTACAAAAGATAAAAAAGCTTTAACCCTAGAGTATTTTGTATACTAGATGAAATCTTTGGGAGCAAGTTAGGGAAAGGGGAAACCCCCTTGGGTTGGGTCATGACCGGCCATAGGACCTAAGAGGTCCTTCCGGATCTTTCTTGCCTCCTAATTTCATTCTAGTCTATTTCATTTGTCTGTTAGTCAATTCCATTAAGTACTAACGACCGTTAGTCATTTCTTGCGTTTAAATAATTATATATACATCATTTAATATATATTAATTATTATACTTAATTCTTATTTGTAATGAGTGCAATCCTGAGGTCTCGAGTTCGATTCTAGACATACGTTTATTAATATTTATCCACAAACTCTAACAGGTATTTAGGAATCGGTTCAAAAATAAAAAATTGTGGAGATTCGGCTGGTTTTCATATGATTAAATCCATAAGTAGTATGCAATCTAAACATATGACATATGTAATACAGATTTTTACTCGTAGATTGATTTAAAGCTCAAATACAAAGACTTATTAAGTCATGCCACGTCTGACTTAAGAACATGGGTTTAAGTAACTTGATTAAGAACTTAAAATTTGGATTAGCTTCAAATAGAAACTTTAACCTAATTTTAACTCATCACAGCCAAAATCATCAAATCATCATCATTACATGTCAATAATTACTAATCTAAGCACACAAGTAAAGCTAATAAACTCAGACTAAAAAAACCCTAATCGGAAAAATACTAACACATACGTAGTATCATATTTAAGAGAAAGAGAAAAGGTTTAGAATTAACCAAACGAGATTATGGATGATCGAATGTGATGTCGAGATCCTCCTCAAATCTCCAAAACGCCTTGCATGCATGGCTGCCCAATTTGACAAAAATAACGACGGACAAACGCCTTAGGAAACAAATACCTAAAAACACATAACTTTTATTGATAAAAAACCTAATGAAAACATAGGTAGTGGGTCTATATTTATAGGATAAGTGGGATAATTCTAGAAGCCTAAGTTATCTGCTTTCCTAATATTATTTATAGAGTCCTTATTTGCATAAAAAACGATTCTTAATTAATCCTTAAAAGTCAGAAAATAAAATTCTAACCATATCTTTTTTTATATAATAAACTTTCGTATTAAAAAAAATTATTTCCACAGGTAATATTTTAATTATTATTTCTTAATTTATAAATTTGTTTTGTTGATATGCTACACAAATAAAAAATAAATACAAAACCAAAGGTTCCAGTTCTGGTTATCGATTTTGAGATTTTTCGGTTCTTGGGTCGGGTCGGTTCGGTTTGGTTTCACCGGTTCTCGGTTCACGGATCAAAGAACCAATAATTATAAAAATATGTATTTTTTTTACTTCTTAACAAAAAAAATATCAAATCCTACGTAGCATTAAAAAAAACCTAGCAGCCTACTTTCAGAAAATTCAACCAAATACTCTAAACCCTAATATTTAATTTCATTGAAACATCCACAAGTCAATAATTAATCTAAACCTAATAACATAAAAACATAAAAAAAAAAAAATAAATAAATAAATAAATCAAAGATCATTCAACATTCAAAACTCACATATACAACTATCATCATTATCAAAACAATGTAATTAATTTTTATATTTTATTTTTATTCGATTAGCATTTACATGTTAATCATGCTAAAATTTGCTAGCAATTTTATTAATACTTTGTTTATTATCTGTGAACATCACATAGCCACATATTTAACTAGACAAATAATTGTTAATCGTCAAGTTGATTTTTTTAAAAAGTTTATTTTTATTTTTATGTTTTTTATTAGTTTAATTCATTGATACATAAGGTTATTTTTTTTAAACTTTTTTTTTTTTTTTTTTTTTTTTTTAAGATAGACGTCTAAGATTTTTTACATTGTTTGACTTTAAGTAGGAGGCAATTTGATTTTGTGGTGGGGTGCACTTTAATAAAATATTATTAAAAGAAAAATTTTTACACTCAAAATTGATAGTATTTTTTTGGCGAAGTATACACTCTCTCTCTGCTTTCACCGCCATCACCACTTCATAAAAACTTTAGGGTTTCGTGGTTTGTTTTGGTTCGAGTAAATCACCACAGCCGCACCACCTCTTTATTGGTACTGTATGTTGAAACTTTTTTTTTTTTTTTTTTTTTTTTTTTTTACACCGATTATAAAGTTTACTTATTGTTCGTAAGATTATAAGCTTATTGATCGTGATGGTTACTAACTTGTTTGTTTACTTATTGTTTTAGAAGGTAGAAAGAAGATATGGGTGCTGACATCGATCATTATTTGGTCCTTGGATTGCCATCTTGCGAAAAAGGATCCAGACTTACAGAAAACGATATAAGAAAGGGATAATTACCAACATAGATCGTTGACTTTTTGACTAGTCACTTTTTAGACTTTGAAATTTCACTTTCCAAAATTAGATCAGGGCAACTAAAAAATTGGGCAACCTTCATATATGTGCGACACGTGTCCTTAAAAGATTCTAGATTCTGTACTATACATTCCAAAAGATTCTGGATTCTGTACTATATTAATAAAATATTCGACACGTGTCGCACATATATGAAGGTTGCTCAGTCGGCAAGTTGCCCTGATCCGCCGGAGGAAAGTGATTGAAAAACATCTATTCAAGGAATGTGCTTTGTGCGACTGATCTATTTTGGTAATTTTCCCTATAAGAAAAGCGTACCACAAAAAGGCTTTGGAATTGCATCCGGACAAGAACCCTGATGACCCATTGAATGTACTTGCCAGTTTTCAAAAGGTGCAGACGTCATATCAGATTCTTAATAATGCAAAGGGTAGGAAACTTTTTGATGATCTGCTTCGAGCAAAACAGCAGAAACGTCAATGCGAATTGCAACATGACTTCAAGCGTAAGAGAATGAGGTCTGATCTTGACCAAAGAGAGGGGGCTTCTGATACGACTGCTAAAGCTAGAAGTGAAGAGGAGATTAAGTCTAGGATATTTAAAGAAGAAGTTGATAGAATCCGTAAAATGAAATTTAATTCAGCTGAAGCGTCTACGCCTTTGAAGAAGGAATCTGTAAGTGGTGAAAGGAGTAGCGCCGGTGGGCGTGCTAATGTGGGCGATATGGACAAGATGCTTAGAGCTTCGTGGGAGAATGCTGGTTTCGTGTATACGGCTCAGAGTCTAAGGGAGATATTTGAAGCATTTGGTGAGGTCAAAGATGTGGTTATTAGCACTAAAAACTAAAAAGAAAAAAGGACCATCGGTTATCGTCATGGCTACTAAAGAAGCTGTTAGAATATTAGTATCATGACAATCATACAAATAGGTAAACACATATGCGGAAGCGTAGGAACATCTATAACACATAAGAGATTAACATAAATTAAATAGGAACGTACCGTGGTGATTCTAGCCCGAACAAGAATCAAAAACAATTGTCTTTAACAATATGAAGAACCCTAATTAGGGTTTATATGGATCAATGATTAACCCCTTACCATTTTGTTAATTGATCCCTTGATAACAACAAAAGTATGTTGTTACCTCGTTCTTGTACACACAAATTAAACCGTATTAAGGTGATGCTAGTGACAACACAAGAATGATTTTTGATTTAACAAAATCGACTAACAACCCTAAAGGGTGTTGGTCGAATGTTTAAGAAGCAAAGAAAAGAAGAAAAACACTTTAGGGTTTAGTATGTGCAAGAGATACCCAAAACCTTTAACCCTTGATGTGTTTACATACTAATTGTAATCTTGGTGGACAAGTTAGGGCAAGGGATGCCCCTTGGGTTGGGTTGGCCGGCCATACCTCTCTAAGAGGGTATTCCGAAACCTTCTTGTCATCCAATTACAATCTAGTCCTTATTCTTTGCCCGTTAGTCAATTCCGTTAAGTACTAACGACCAACACCCATAAACTCCAACAGCTCCCACTTGGATATCTATTAATAACATAATGACATTGGTAAGCGTCTAGCAACACGCCAATGCCCCTAGATCAACTCGAGGAAGGTTTCCTGGAAAAACCTATAATGATTCATCATTATTATTATCATCCTTTTGTTTCTAATACCACGTTAATAAAGATATGGATCTTAGTCATTCTTTAATTAACAATTCTGTTTCTCGTTGTTTATGATTGAGCAAGATTACCAAAACATCTGAACGTATTCCAGATAGACTTTGGGCGTGCGCACGCATACATCTTGTCAACCCTACGAGGGGCCCAGCAGTATTAAGCTTCAAAACGAATTTGATGGAACAAATTCTTTCTTGACTACAAGAATAACCCATGGACTTTGTAACAATTCTGAAAGCAACCCTTATAACTCCGTGTTACGGTGAGCGGTAGATTGCTTCACAAAATGCACTACATCCATGACTCTTATCTGGTATCTCAAGTCTGAGGATAACAAATTCATGATTTACTTACTGACAAGATCCATAAAGTAAAATCATATAGATGGGATAAGTCCTATATTCAATTCATCGAATATCATGTGAAATTGGTATGTCAACGCATCAATATACTTTCAAGTATATTTTAACCAATACTCAGATTTGTCTTAGTTTAATGATATTCCCATATCATTAATTGACAATGGACAATTTAGAATAACATAAGTTATTCATGGATCTAAACATGCAAATATAGGACACAATTTATTATTAATGAAAACAAACGTACTAAGTACTTTAATTCATTATAAATAATAATTGCTTAATGTCCTTTATCCAAATACTAAATAGATCAATGCATGATAATTCTAGTTAATGAATTTTGTCTCAAGTAATAACTTGTTGACAATTATGCCTCAAGTAATGACAATCATACTTGTTGACAAGGCATTATTCAACTAACTTTGATCTATCCGAATTTTGAGAATACTTATTTCAAGAATTTAATTAGCAAAATTCTTGTATGTGTGTATCTAACTATCTTGATATGGTCACACAATATTTCATAAATGATGTGATATCCTCAACCATCAATTTATGACAATCAAACTTTCAAACGTTTTAAAGTTTAAAGTATTCTAATTCTCTAATGTATAATGCAACTATGCTCTTAGTTGAGCACAACTAGTTCACATGGCTAAGGATGAAATCCTTCCATGACTAGTTATTGAGTGTCATCTCAATTAAACCAGCATCATCGTATAAAATTACAATATGCTCTTTAAAATCCCGTAAACTTAATATCCATTGTGTAATTTTTAGGAGCTATTCCAGGTTGAGGATTATTATTCTAAGTTCAAACATATTTCTTTAGAATATTCATTACACAAGATATCAAATATTGTTAAATCATTAAGCATTTAAGCATGATGTAACAATAATATGATGCACATGAAAATCCTTCAGTCATACTTAGATTTATATTCATGTTCTATCTTTCCAAATACGTATATCCATTTACTAAATTATGTTCTATTAGAATTTATTTACCGCACATGTTTATTTAATAATAAACTTTTGTTCCAAGGTTGTATGTTTTATTTTCTAAATCTTTCACTTACAGTTTCATTCCAAACTAAGTCTTAACATTTCACTTATATGGAATGTAACTTCTTATATGTTATACAACATACATGATTTAGTAAATCAAACATAATACTCCCACTAGCTTTCAGGAATACTTAGAAATTACCTTATTTTAATTATAAACCTAAACATAGATTTAATAATTTATCATAAGAATAATCTCCTAGATGCATGCATTTATCCATTCATGAATTATTGCAATTTGTACACTTCCAAAGATTTTCTTGAATTCATAAACTCCTTTTGATTACTTATCGTCCTCGCTCAAGTAATTATTCAAGAAAGAGTTTTTGATATTCATTGTCAAATTTCATATTCATATAAACATGACAATTAACCATCTTTGTATCTTTAATGTGCTTAGGAAAGAGTATTCAATCATAGTTAATTGCTTAAGTATGATTAATAATCTTGTAATAAGACATACATTAACGTATGTATACAATTTTGTCCATATGATTATTTCGCAAAGATTTAAACCACTAGGGTTACATTATCTTTGAATAAACTCATCATCATTCTCTAACTATTAAGAATTAAGATAAACCAAATTTTTAAATTTGAATATCTTTATGAACTGCATCTTTAACATTCATAATATGAGTAATTCACCCAATTCATTATTTTGGTAATACTACATCATATAATCATCAGCATATTAATTAAATATCTGAGATATCCAAGTGGATCTATGAATGATAATTCCATCATCTTGAGATTTATCATTTACATGTTAAGCCTCATCATGATTTTAACTAGTGTGGTTTTAGAAGATTATGTATCTTGTAATTCTATCTTTTCAAGATAAAATACTCCCACTTGCCTTTAGTAATATAGAGACTATCTATAACTACTTAGCAATTAGAGCAACAATCCAATTTTCTCTTTTAGGACTTTACAAATACGCATTGATAGTTCTTTGTTAATAACTTTCACATAAGTAACTTAACAAATTCAGAACTTCAATTTTAAGACTTAATGTGATTCATCACATTTCATAATTCAATAACGTCTTATTAATCTTCTAGGAGTCTAATTGAGTATATTCAAGCCATACTCAATTTCTAACCTTGATAACTTTTAGAAGAAAAGAAATCATAGTTATCTTTAATCAAACAATCTAACAAGAGTTTGATTCCCTAACTGAACATACTATCCATATGTGGTACTTCAATTAGAATTAATATTGTAAGAAGATCTAACAATATATATAAGATAACCATATTCCTGTTGGCATACCTATTTACCAACTAAGTCAACTTAATGGTATAATAGTATTTTCAAACCAATTGCATGCTTTATAACACAAGTACTTTTGACCAAGTCACTTCATGTTTATGTCTTACAAAAACATAAACTTGTTATAATCCCACTATACTATATTAATCATTGATCAACTCAATGACTTTTTGTATATGTCTTAATTAAAAGACCATAACAAGCTAACGTCTTACTTTATTATAAGTCTTGTAATACTTAAAAGACTTCATGTTTATAACTATACAATAAAGTATAAACATGTATAATTAAAGTAATCATGGACACCATCATTTGGTTTCAATAATAATTTCAAGTTAACACACTACTTTATTTATTTATGTCATTCTAAGAATACATAATTATTGAAGTAGTATTATATTATTTATGTCATTCCAATAATACATAAATATTAAATCTGAAGTAGTATTGTTATTTGACACAATGTTCTAATAGATGTCTAATTTAGAAACTGTAAATTATCCATGTTGGTCTCACGCATACATGAAATTCACCTTGTTGTTAATATTTAGTCTGCGTCTCACGTTTACTAAATTTCAACACCAAGTGTTTCTTAGATTAGATGTATTAATCTAATTAGAATTATAATCTCTTACTTTGCAGTTAAGGGAATCTTTTAAATCATATTCTTATGTGTTGTACTTTGCACATAATGAAGATTTCTCCCACTTGTGCATGGTACAACACCATGTATCATATAAACAACACGCACGCGTTTGTTAATTTGAACAATATGATTTGTGTCATTAACATAACTTAGTAGATATAGAGTTTACTCAATTAATCAAGGAAACATACATGACTATCCTTGAAAATATTAGTGTCTATATTTGGAAAGTAATTACTTTGAGATATTGAAAAGATAATCTAAGTTACAATCAAGACAATAAGTCTTGTAACTCCCACTGAATTAGAGAACATTATAAATGTTTCATTAATCAGTGAAAGGAAATAGTGTATTATTTACTTTCCTACATCTTTTAAGAAAACCCATTCCAACAATTATATATATGTTCTAAAAGAATGTATTCTACTATGTAAATGTGATTCATCACATTCCAAACTTTTAACTTGAAAAAAAACTGGGCATGCAATTTCTTCTTGTATAGATCTACCATTCCAACAATTGTATGTAGTATCTTTAAATGGTCAAATCAAAACAACTAGATAAATAATCTAATTTGTCTTTTACCATTTTGCAGTAACAAGTCTAGGTTCTAATTAAATAACTCATAAAGTGCAAATCATCTTACTATTAAAGTTTGCTATGAGTTATGTATTTAGAATTTTGACAATTCTAATCATCCTATTTAACCTTTCTCTTTCATGAAAAGGATTAGGATTAAGTCTCACACTTCTCCTAATGGAAAGAAGACTATATTTATTCTTTTAGTAACATTGACTCTAACCAAAAACCCAAACGGGTGTAGATCAATTTACTTGATAAAAAAATAACTTACGTTTACGGTTTTGAGTTGCATTAATACATTTAAAGAATTTACAAAATTCAATTTTAGTATTTTCGATAATTTATATTTCTAAGAAAATATAATACCCTAGGTTATATTCATATAACCAACATATTTTCTTGAAAATCTAGGATCCAACTTTACATAGATTCCACCACATCAGTTGATCTGCTAGTGATGAAAGTATAAAAGATGGTAATCTGTCGAACAATAATTGGCAAACACTTTTCCAATTCCTAGATCATTATGGGATTTACATCAAATTGATTCATCAATTTGTCATGTAAGCATGTTTCATCCCATCTCATGCCTTAAGCTCTAGGTCTCACGCATCAACTTAATTAAGTCGTCTAACTTAGAAACTGTAAATTCTCCATGTGTGGTCTCACGCACACTCGGAAATTTACCTTGTCATTAAAATTTAGCATGCGTCTCACGTTTACTAAATAATAACTTCAAGTGTTTCTTATAGTTAGATGGCATGTAACTTAAATTTTTTAAGGGTATTCTTATTTTTGATATGTCAATCAAACTATGTATAAAGATGCATGCACTCATCTTTATCGCATAAGTTTTCAAAAAAAACTTTTAATTTACCAATTCGTGAAATTAATACACAAAGTTTTACTTGAGGTTTAATAAACCCTAAGATGACTTTCTACAATTATGATTTTAAAAGTAATTCGTTTAAGACATATTCAAGATTGTGATAACCAAGGCAGACTCTAAGGCTCTTTTCTATGCCTTCATATCACGGTTATGAATCAAGTCTTAAAAGAGTTAATTTTAAAAGCATATTTGCACAAAACATCAATCAAGCAAAAGTTTATGGATTCAATCTCAAAATCATGCAATAAAGTATGAATCTTGCTAGTCTCGCCTTGGAGCGAATTACCGTGCGAAGTGAACCGTTGTTGGTATCTAAGACTCCGCAAGATTCAATCTTTATCACTTAGGGTTTCACCATTATTAGTCCGTATTATTTTCTTTATGAAAAATTACCCTTTTATTGCTTACGAACGTGTCCAACAATTAAACAATAAAACAAGTAATAAAGACAAATCAAAACAACTAATAACATAACAATTATAAAGGTGAAACAATTAGCCACATGCAATCTTTTTAGAAACGATCATAACATAATCAATTCTAGGTTTTTATATGTATATAATTAACTAGGGCCTTCACCTCTTAATGGAAGTAAGCCACATACATTGACAAGTCAATTGCGTAGGCCAAAGCTAATCACATACCACATAGCACATAATTGATTTTAATAATTATGGGGTCTTCCCCAATATTAGATCTATCTAAATATGTGAAAAAGCTTAACAATTAATAAACAATTAATAACCCATGACTAACATGCATGTTTCGTCACGGATCAAAGCATAACAATTACCAATTAGGTCAAGGATACGCCCAAATAACACATAAACATGTAGGCAACCTAGGGTTTCTAATCCAATTAATTAATAAAACCACAAACCCTAATTAGGGTTCATGGAATAAATCGACCCCCCCCCCCCAAAAAAAAATTAGGGTTAGGGTTTCGAAAAAATTAAAAAAAACAAAACCCTAGATCCAAAACATGTATCTAAAACAATCAAAATTCTTTTTTTTTATGTGTTTTATGTAATCAATTACATGTTATAGCAAGCTCGTGATACAACTGTTAGAATATTAGTATCATGACAATCATACAAATAGGTAAAAACATATGCGGAAGCGTAGGAACATTTATAACACATAAGAGATTAACATAAATTAAATAGGAACGTACCGTGGTGATTCTAGCCCGAACAAGAATAAAAAACAATTGTCTTTAACAATATGAAGAACCCTAATTAGGGTTTATATGGATCAATGATTAACCCCTTACCGTTTTGTTAATCGATCCCTTAATAACAACAAAAGTATGTTGTTACCTCGTTCTTGTACACACGAATTAAACCGTATTAAGGTGATGCTAGTGACAACACAAGAATGATTTTTTATTTAACAAAAATCGACTAACAACCCTAAAGGGTGTTGGTCGAATGTTTAAGAAGCAAAGAAAAGAAGAAAAACACTTTAGGGTTTAGTGTGTGCAAGAGATACCCAAAACCTTTAACCCTTGATGTGTTTATATACTAATTGTAATCTTGGTGGACAAGTTAGGGCAAGGGATGCCCCTTGGGTTGGGTTGGCCGGCCATACCTCTCCAAGAGGGTATTCCGGAACCTTCTTGTCATCCAATTACAATCTAGTCCTTATTCTTTGCCCGTTAGTCAATTCCGTTAAGTACTAACGACCGTTAGTCAATTCTTGTGATTAAATAATATATATATATATATATATATATATATATATATATATATATATATATATATATATATATATATATATATATATATATATATATACGTAACAATTAATATATATATATGAATTATTTATTTCTTAATACTCATTCGTAACGTGTGCAATCCCGAGGTCTCGAGTTCGATTCTAGACATACGTTTATTAATATATATCCATAAACTCCAACAGAAGCAGCTGTAAGTTTTTAGTAAATATAATTTGAGTCATGCTATATCAAATAACTTCTCGAGCTGTGTTTACCATGGGTTTTGTTTTATTGCAGGTTGCTGCGACCAGAGCTGTGTGTGGAGATTTTTCGAATCCATTGCTAGTTGAAGCTTTCCCAACAGCCCGAGAGCCTGTGAAATATGAAGGCCCACTCGTGAATGAAGAACTTGTTGGTGGATATAAGGCATATGAAGATTCAGTCCTACAAAAGCTTCAAAAGGTATGACTTGCACTTGAATCTCTTTATTCTTGTTAGTTATAAGTTATAACTAACCTTTTTTCGATAGCTTAAGTATAGGCAGAAATATCCTTTTGAGTTACTCGTACTTTATGGTGATTAATTTTCATGAAAAAGATTTTTAATTGAGTGTTCCTATCAACTAAACCTTTGAAATTTGCATGAGTTTGTTAGATAGTAATAACAAATCTAGGTTGTTGTGTTCTATTCTTTTGTTTTCTAACAATATTGTGCACCAATAATAGAAAGATTTTTGCATGTAACAAAATATTGTATAATGCACTGACAAATTTGTATGTGGTATTTGTAAGATATCATGTACCACATGAGATATGTTGGTGCGTGTAGGGAATAGAAATCTGCAATGGTAGGGGCATGAGAGGATGTTCCGTGATTTTCATGATGAACCATAAAGGGATACATGTATTTGTTAGAGAGACCAATATCTTTTGGACCTATTTAACATGCTATCACTCAAAACGTTTTATTGGTAGATTCATTACCCATTGTATTTATGCATATAGAGCTAGGTTACAAAAGTTCCTTGTGGTGTACGTGTGATTATTTTTGCTTTTAGTGCTAAATGGCTGATTACTTATATTAGAAGTTTAGTCTAGCTCGCAAGTGGGGGTCAAGTCGTAAGTTGCTGCATAAATCATAATTTTTTAGATTGACTGAAGAGTATCATGTTAGTGCTATTAAACTTATTCCCAGGCTTATTACAACAACAACAATACCCAATCTCGCCGGAGTGGGGAATGGGGAATGGGGGAGGCAGGATGTAGACCGTCACACCCCTACCCGATGGTAAAGGGGCTAATGAGGTTATTGAAGTTGCAATCTTGTTCTGCTAAAAGACTTCCCATAGAAGTTGCAAAGACATTATTGGGATGCTGGCAGGATTTGTACAATGCAATTGTTATATAGAGAATAGCAACCTTCAACTTAAGCAAGCCATCAGAATGAAGAAAACTGAATATATCTATAGACTTGAACATCCTATGTTCAACCTTGCTCGCTAGTGGTAGTTAGATCAGTAAACCCCATTTGGACTAGGGGCGAAATTTTATTTACTTTTCCTTCCTTCCGGGGGGGGGGGGGGTAGGGGGGGGGATGGATGGGATGAATTAGATTTTATAATGCGCAGGAGCAGTAACTAGGTATCTGTGTTATGCACTAACTAGGTTGTTGTATTAATAAAATAGTTGGTTTGAATACACATACTCTTTGTTAACACACACATATACTAGACAGAAAACATGAAGCAGATAATATTAGGACATTCTAAGTGGAAGATAAACTAACTAATAAAATGAATATATGACCATGGGCTAAAACTCCATATAGATGGGCTGGTTGGGGGTGCTAAGCAACGGCTAGTCCTCCCACTAGCTTCGCGCTGCCTCGGGGTAAGCAGAGTTATTGTATATGTGTGCATGCTTGCGTTAGCTACACAATCGGGGCGGTGCTTACAAGTTTTAGGTATACCTTTGGGCATGATAAGCATTTAAGTTGGACATCGTGATAATCTGTATGTGTCTGACTTCAAATTAAAGTCTAGGTGTCATCTCCTCCTTTGAGCTAGCTTTTTGGAGTAACTTCTACACCTAGCTTGTGGCTTGATACGACCTAGAATGTGATGGGTCCGTATCATATTATGTTTCCATTCTTTGTGGGTCCCATGCCCCCATCTTTATTTACACTGATAAAGTTCTTAATCATTTTAACAATGTAACAGAAATGCATTGTCTCTTGCAATTCAGTGTTCTATTGTTTTGGGTGCTCACAAGGGGAAAAAAAAGACAGACACGGGTAAAGACTAAAATTGAGTGAAACTATTTGGATTAATTTCTCTCAAGTTCTAATTAGCATTAGCGTAGGGCTTGTATTTTTTATAGGATGAAGGAATGTGCATGGGATTGATTAAATATGTTTATTAAGGATGGGTTTGAAAAACCCAATAAGAGGGGATTTCACCATACTTGGCAGAAAAGGGTGGATTCTCAAGTTACGAACAAATGCCCTTGTTCTGTTGAAATTTCGATATTAGGTTCATGATGTCCCTTGATAACTTTCTTGTTCCATTGTGTTGCTTATGTCTTCTAAGAATAAACAATATGGGGATGCCTTTGTATTTCCATGTTGCTGTTGCTTCTAGTAATTTTTAATATTTTAGGATTTAGGGGTTATTCAAATGTAGATCTCGTATTAGTGTTGGAAATTTTGTTTATCTCGGGTCTAATGTTTATGGAATGGCCTAATGTATATAAAGTCAACTTGACCATGCAACTTAAATGGAAGTTTTGTTACCTTCTACATATATGCAGCGTTCCGTTTTTTAATGTAGACGGTGAGAAACTTTTTTGGTGTTCAAAGATTCATATCTTATTATTTAAATCCACTGTCAAACCAATAATGATATTAAAATGCTATACCTAACCTTCCAGATTACATAACAAAGCTACCATAGCATTTGTAATTATACTAATTCATTTCTTTTAACATCTTTTGCAGGCTGCTGAAAGGCAGAAATGAGCTTTCAGTGTCTTTAAAGGTTCCAGGCACCACCACAGAGAGTTGATGATATGCAAGTGACAGGGCATATTGACCAATAACTTAGGTTCATGAGAGTACATAGACTCGTGACTGTTGTTTCTCACCATCTCTGTTGGTAATACCGGGTAAATTTACCAAGAATTTCACTTAAATCCCATTTGTTCTTGCAACCATTATATCCTTTTATGTAGAATACAAACATAACTGACTTAATCGGTCATTAGAATTCTTGTGCTGTTTTTGGAATTGAAGAGAAAGAATGGTACAAAGTAGTGTATGTCTGACGTTTAGTTCTCTGTGTTGCTGTTGCTGTTGTGTGACATATGAAACCGTGACTATAATTATGGCGAATGTTGATTGATATAGATATTTCTAAAAACAACTTATAGCAATATTTCTTCATTTTATTTTTCAAACTTATTTACTGCAGACTGGCCTATTTATGTATTTTACTTTGAAATGCAGAAAGAGACTTTGTTAAAAATGACACCTAATTAATATAGTAATCTTCAAAACAAATTGTTAGATTAGTTAATTCCCATGTGATTATGCTTGTTCCTTTATTTTATTAGCTAAAGAACAATATGACAAGGTAATCAGGATTAAAAAAAGTATATGAGAAAAATCAAACACTTCAGACTTTTATCTGTTCAATACTTATTAACTTACTTAGTGCCCATCTCCTTTGACCCCTTTGTTCCCTTGCACGATCTATATTTAATAGCTTAATCTCGCCGATAAGTGTTCATCGAAGTCAAGTTAACAAGCTTATCACCGATCAAGCGTTCTATCATGGCGTCCTCCACTGGTATCCAGGTCGAGTCCATCTTCCGTCCGCCTACGTTCAAGCCTCCTAGTGCAGCCAACACTTTGCTCCTCGCATGCGCAGGTGTTGGTTATTTTTTATGCATATTTAATGACGTTGAAATCGTGTTTGTATGTAGGACAACCTCGTGAAAGATGGCATCATATCTGAAGCTGTAATTGTGCATTTTCCCTCTTTTGTCTTTCAATAACACAAAAAACCCTAACATAAACACACTGGTTCTCTTTCTCCTAAAACACACACCACCACAGCCGCTGCTTCCACTATCTCTGTGGCACCATTGCACGAGTGCCGACATGACCGTCTGTATTGCATCATCAGAGATTCAGAGAACAAACATTCTCATCTTTGTCTTCATTAAGGTCAGTATCTGTACTAAATACTATTCTCAATTTCTTGGGTTTCAAGTTGATTGATTTTTTCTTCAAAGGTTTTCCACTGCTTTCAAGTCGACGACACACCAAGTAGAACAGAACCTGCTGTCGCCGTCACACTCGTCGGAGTTAATAGTTTCAGGTTAGATGATTTGCACGATTTTGCACTTAGTTTTTGTTTTTATTTGTGTATTCGTTTATAATTAAATTCGCCTATTTTTGTACCTGATGTAGCTAAAATATATGATTTAAAATTGAGTAATTTTTACTGAAAAGATATGTAATACTTTTTATATATATAAGAACTTATAGTTAAAATGTGAAAATTTATTTAATATATCTTAAATCAAGTTTTATAAGTTCCTTACAAAAGAGCCAATGTCAGTTACAAATGTATATTAAGTTTTATAAGTTCCTTAGAATGTTTGTAGATAGCACCGATAGATGTTTGTTGATTATTTAGAATGCTTATTAAGACAATTCACTTGGTTAGCCCTTTGAAAAATAAAGTGTTTCATTTTTTATGTTGTTATTATAATATATACTAATAGCCAAAATGTAACGGGATCATTAATGATTTTTTAAGGTTTCCGTAATCCTAAAATGTGGTTTCTGATTGGTATTTCTTTGTTGGATTTACCATTACGAGGCTTTTTAAGTTAACCTCCTAATAAGTTGGCAAAATGTTATTGGCTATAATGTGTTGGTCCATGGACTATTCATCATCCGTTTAGGTGTAATGACACCCTAATACGGGTTGAAATTCGTGATACCACATTGGAAATACAAATCTACTGTGCAAAGAGGTACGATATCATGTAACATCTCACAAATGTCTAGCAAATACATATTATTTTATTCTAATGTGTGATCAAGATGCTTCATGAATACCCATGTTCTTAAAAAAAACATAAACCTGCAACCAAAACAACACACCGACATTATCATTGTCATTATCAATATATTAAATCATCAGTTTTTGCTCACTTCACAATCTTGTTAAAACAGTTGGATGAACAGTGATTCATCTACAATATCAGTGCTGCTCCATGTTGTGCCAAACAGTTGGTGCACTAATAAAACCCCCTCCTCACATATCCTCACCGATCCTTACAGATCTTCCCAGAACTCTCGCCTTTCTTCTTCAGACACACCTTCAAACCATATCTGTAAACACACACGATACTTCACTATCATCTATAACCAAATATATCATTTTTTTAGACGGTATCTATGCTCGGTGCTTAACTCAAAACCCCCTAATTACATGATCTATAATGCCATAATTTTTTTTAATCAGGATTTTCTTTTTGTGATTGTGTTGTCACCGACCCACCAAACCAAACAACCGGGTCTGTGGTGTTTGTGTTTGTGGTTTAATTGTTTCATTCGTATTTGCTATATTGGTTTTATGTAATTATTGTGACAATTGGCAATTTAGGGAAACAATTTACAAACCCGCATTACTTTAAAATTAATGACTTTTGGAATATTGAAAAGTTTACTCGTAATGAGATTTGTAAACGTTGGAATATGATTTTAAACCGTACGTTATTTATGGAATTTGAATTTGAATTATTGTTTTGGTATGGAATATTCGTGGTGATTCATTTTGAGATATTTATTTGGCTCTACAATGACTCCGGCACTAGGATAACCTAACATTTTTTTTTATATATTTTGAATGTTCGGTTTGGGTATTTTATGTTTTTAGAACGTATCACAAGATTTTTGAATATTTGGAACGAGCTCGGTTCGAGAGAGTCGGTTTATTTTTAATAAGTTTCGGGTTTGGTCCGCGTTATTTACATCGGGTTACCTCACCCACCTTTATAATAATAGTCTTATTATTATTATTATTATTATTATTATTATCATTTTATTAAAAAATTGTTTTTTTCATTTTTGGGCTTGAGGGCCGGTTTTAACCCCCACAACACAAACACAAACATAAACACACAAACAAACCCACACTCTCACCATTTCATCTCTCTCTCTAATATACCAACAACACCATCACCAAACCCTAGCCACCAAGAGGCCGCCGCCGCCACCACAGCTCCACCGCCGCTCCACCATCAACACCACCACCACGAATCAACTCCCTATCTCATTTCTTTCTCGATCTACTATCACACGCGCCTAAATTCCCCATAAATCACCACGTTAGATCACATAAATCATCACAATCTTCTTGTTTTTGAGGTTTATCACGTTTTTGTCTTGGGAAATCGAAGGTGAGACGAGTTCTTACTCGTGTTTTTGATGAAATCGTGACCTAGGGTCACGAAATTAAATCTTTCTTGTGGGTTTTGGTTATACACATGTAATTCAAGTGGGTTTTTAAAAGAAATATATGGATTTGATGGTTTGGTATCTTTGGCTGTCGATTTGCTCATGATTGGTGCTCGATCTTGATGTTGGGTCGCGTTTGGAGATGAGTATGGCTCGTTAGAGCTTAACCGAGACCCTATGGTCTCGATGTGATGCTATCTTTGGCTCCTTTGGGGTGCCTACTGTGATCCTTGGTCCGATTATTTTGATTCTTGGCTAGATTGAATACCGATTTGATGATTGTTGTTGTCGTTTGTGTGTCGCGACCCAATGTGGTCCGTTTGGCAGCTTGGTTATGCTCGAATGAGCTTATGACAAGACCTAGGGTGGTCTTGGGTTCGAGTCTTTTGACTCGTGGTTATGGTCGAGACCCAAGTGGGACTTTTGGCTCGGGTTTGGCTTGGTAAACCAACCCGGGATTAGTTATATATATGTTCTCTTGTTGTGATTCATGTTATTGTCTTTTAGACCCATTGTGATACTTGGATTGCGGTCATATATTATAGTTGAATGTGTGACTATTATTTTGGAGTTGTGTTGACGGAATGGTATTGGGGACCGATTGTGAGACGGTCAATTAGATGACGGAGATAGGTTAGTCGGGTGCCGTAGTCGGACCCTATTGTTGTAGCATGTGATTGGGATTGATTTGGACGGAGTTGGATTACTTATTTATGACTTGGTTATTTTATTTCTTGGACTTGGACAATGAGCCGAGGGTAATGACCTCGGACATGTGACCAACTCATATGACTCGATAAATATTATAATCAAACATTACTAATAAAACTCGTAATAATATTATTGGTAATATAATCGTTTATATAAGTATATATAGACGTGAAAAACGTATATATATACATATATATATATATATATATATATATATATATATATATATATATATATATATATATATATATATAAATATATATATATGTATGTGTGTGTATATATATATATATATATATATATATATATATATATATATATAAACGCGTATATTAATAATAAAACGATCACGAGTAGACGTTATAATAATATGACGATAATTATTGTACTATTTGAATAGTGTAATAAATGTCGAGAATGTTATTATAAATAAATAACTATAAATAATGACGAAATCTAATACGTTGGATAATTAATAAATGAAAACATGTCTTTTAATGAAGTAGGAAAACTATCGAGTTATACGGGGTTGTGGTCACTTAAGTCCAAGTGGACCTCATTTTATTAGGTGACTTTTGTGTTGTCACGGATATATAACGATTAATATATCCATTTTCTATAACTACGTAACTTATTTAATCGACGGGTTAAATAGGGTTTATTTAGTTATATAAAATGAGTATATTAATGGGCATCGTATCCTACGACGCCCATAGGTTATGGTATGTATATTAGGATAATGAATTACTAAATATCTCGTGGAGTTGGCTAAATTGACGAATTTGGCAAATTTGACGATATATCTAGGGAATTGATTTGACTACGATACTTACCATATAGTATTCTTTGTGCTATGTGATATAGGTTGGGTATAATCTTAGAGTAATGTATTACGTAAATAAATATGGAGGATTACCAAATCGACGGATTTGATAAACTTTGATGATTTATTTAAATAATATATTGGGCTAATATTAGACCTATAGATTATTTATTATTCCTTTACGTTGTGACTTCTTGGTTTGAGTTGTGTCGACCCACCACCCGTATGGATACCAAACGTCAAACTCCAAATTATTATGAGGATAATTCGAGAAATGGATTTTGGAAAGTAAAATGGAATACGTTCGGGATTGGGAATATTTGATTTTGAGGAAATGATTCTGAACGCGTTTAATATTGTTAGGAAGTGTCGAGTCTGTAGTTGCCGTTATTTGAGTTGTTTTACGTCTTTCACCTATCGATTTCTCTTGCGGATTGCTGGACTTGAGGTGAGTCATAGCCCTACTTTTACTCTTGAACTTTGTTTTCAATACATGGGATGAGAAATGTGCAAATGTTTTATGTGAACTATTATCGCTTTGTTTACTTTAAAACTTGCTATGCTTATAGAACTAGGTAGGATTTAGAGCGAGGCCTCGTCCCGAACTAGGTAAGCTATTGTTTGGTTGATTGAGCGAGGCCTAGTCCCGAACTAGGTAAGCTATTGATTGATTGATGAGCGAGGCCTAGTCCCAAACTAGGTAAGCTATTGGATTGTTTATAGAGCGAGGCCTAGACTTGAGCTAGGTAAGCTGATGATTGGATTGATTTGAGCTATAGCGTGCACCTATAGGGTTGATTTGATTTGGTTGGTTCGTTTTGGTTGGATGATTGAGGCCTAGTCTAGCTAGAAAGAGTTTTGCGTATATCTCCACTTGATTTAGTTATGAATTTAAACCTATGATCTCACCAGCGAAAGCTGACTTTTAGCGCGTTTTCTCAGGTAATTAAGTGATGCCCTTGGATGCTTGGATTGGAGGCTTGGCTATGGCATCTGGTTATGGATCTAATTTTCTAAAACTCTGATAAATAATTGTGGACCTATATTCATTTCTTTTGGGCCTGACTTTGAATGAATCTGGGATAAATGTAAACTTTAAAACCCCGCGTGGTTGTATTTTTCTTATGTTTACTTTATCTCGTTCTTTTATGTCTTATGTTGGATACCAATCCCCGTAGCACCCCGAAAGCTTGTTGAGTCTTCCGCTGTACCAAATTTTGGGGGTGTTACAGATTGGTATCAGAGCCAAGGATATAGAGAACTAGGTAAATAGACAGCTAAACTATAACCGATTTTTATAGAAAACGATCCTCAACCATTGCCCGCCAGCCCGCCAAGCCGAAGCATCATTGTTTATATAGAGGTATATTGAGATGATTATTAGATATGGGATTCTTGAGATGATTTGAGGATTTGAGATTTATTGATTAAGTGATATGATGGCGTTTTGAGGAATTATATGGCTTAATTTTTTTTATAAATGTTTTTAGTAATGCGGTATTTTAAATCTTTCTTGAAATATATGAGTGGGATTATATGATGATTTTTGATACGGTATTTTGAGTTCGCGGTTTGGTTATTTTGAAACACTTACACCTACCCTATGCCGTCGTCACAGATTATGGCCTCCCGTACATTTGATGTTGTTAAGAATATTCTTACTGCACCTGTACACCCAGCACAGATCACCATGGCTCCTGATGATCCCTACAGGATTGCCATGCATTCAGCTACTGTGTCGCCGACAGCTTCTACTTCGGCACCGCCTGCTACATCTACTACGCAGGGACCCTCATCTTCTCTAGGGCTCCCTGGTACTGCGAGACAACTGACCCTTCATCAGGCTTTGGCTCGTGTGGCTCCACGTTTTGCCCACCGAGCTACGGTACGTATGTCGGTACGCCCTACTTCACCACCTTTACACTTGGATGCTCACACTCTCCTATCAGATGCACCACCTACATCATTGTGTCGTCGTCCTAGATCACCTACCCCATCTCCACATGGTTCACCTGTTAGGAGACGACGATTGATGGTGTACTCTTCCGATGAGGAGGAGGAGGAGTACGAGGGTGAGGATGAGGCTGATGACCCTCAGGAGGCTGAGCAGGGTGATGATGACCCTGAGGAGGAGGATGACCCTCAGGAGGAGGAGATGCCTGATGATGATGGTTTGTTAGTGCCGCCAGCTCAGGCTGAGGAGCCTGACTTACCTATACATCCGATAGAGCTTGTTTCACCTGATCACCCATTTTTGTTTGATTTGCCACCTGGTAGTCCCGTTGAGTCGGATTCACCTTCTGAGGTTTCTGCTGAGCTTGCAGAGTTAGGTGACACTGGTAGGTAGTGGGCTCAGATTACAGCACAGGGCGAGAGGATCTCGCAGTTATCTGACAGACTTAAGATGATTGTAGGAGAGTTTATAGCTGAGCTGAGAGTTGATATGACTACTGTCGTAGGGCAGGACAACAGTGATGAGGAGAGGTTTGATGGAGATTCACGAGCAGATCGAGAGCTTACCGCGAGGTTTCATTACAGCTCGCGAGGCCGATTGCAAGTTATGGCAGCGAAACACTGAGCTAGAGAAGAAGGTGGCAGACCTCAAGAGAGATAGCGACACCCATAGTGTGGAGTTAGGATCATTGTGGAGAGAGCTAGATGGCTTGAGGCAGGAGTTGAGGAACCTCCACCAGCAGCGTGGCTAGATGGTTGGATTACGTTGTCTTCTTGCTTTCTACACCGAGGAGTGTTCGGTTAGAAAAGCTAGTTATCGTATTTTGATGTATTTTCCATTGAGTATTCGTCTCGTTTGGAACGATTAGTATCTTTTGTGTTTTTCGGTAGTTGGAACGATGTTGGATCTCTATTGTATGGTTGATGGTTATTATTATATGGTATTATGTGGCTTTTGGATATTATGGAAATTGAGTCCCTTTTCGCCTTATTGATGTCTTGTGGTGTATTGTTGATATTCTTTCCATGACTTGGCTTCGTTGACTTAATTCTTGTTGAGTATATGATAAGTTCTATCGGAGACTCATGAACCTTGTATGATGTTTCAGATCAATGGCCTCACGACGAAACCCTGTTAGAGCTACCAGAACTGGTCCTGCAGTGACTACCCCTGGTCGCCGTGGACGCCGTCCTACTCGAAATGTTGAAACCCCTACTCCTGATAACCTCGACGCTACTTATCACAACAGGAATCAAAATGTTGAGGTTCAGGGAGACAATGATCATGTTCCACCTAATGCACCTACTGTGGATCAAGCAATGATCAATCAACTTGTGGAGCAACGAGTTGCTGAGCTACTAGCTGAGTCAAATCATTCCAACAATCCTGCTGGAACATTTCCACCTGTTCGTGTTAATGGATGTCACTACAAGGAGTTTCGAATTTGTGGACCTATTGAGTTTGGTGGGACTGAAGGAGTGGTCTACTTGGTCAGGTGGATAGAGAAGACTGAGTCAGTGTTCAATGTCAGCAACTGTGCGGAGAATGCGAAGGTAAAGTTTGCTTCTTTTACTTTAAAGGATGAAGCTTTAACCTGGTGGAACAATTACCGAAATTCGGTTGGGAGTGATGTGGCTTATGCTATGACTTGGGAGCAATTTAAGTCTTTGCTGATTCAGACTTACTGCCCAAGGAATGAGGTTAAGAAGCTGGAGATTGAGTTCTGGAATCATAAGGTGAAAGGTACCGATATGGCAACTTACAATCGCCGCTATCGAGAATTAGCCTTGCTTTGCCCCGATATGGTTAGGACTGAGACTCAAAGGATTGAGCGGTATACCGATGGGTTTCCGGTAGCTACAAGGAACGATGTGATTTCTGCTAAGCCTGCAAATATTCATGAGGCTATCACGATCGCTCAACAATTGATGGACTCGTTAGTATTGGAGGAAGCTGAGAAAGACAAGAATGGAAAGAGGAAGAGGGATAATCATTCTAAGGGTAATGATCATCGAAACAAGCGACAAACAACTACTAGAGCTTATGCTATGGGAGATGGAGATAAGAAGAACTACAATGGAGATGCACCCAAGTGTAGCCGATGTTATAGGAATCATTCTGGATGATGTACTATGGTGTGTAAGAATTGCTCTAAGATGGGACACATAGCTAAGGACTATAGAGCTTGCCCACTTGCTATGGTTCAAGCTACTTCTGAAACTATGAGTAAGGCAAATGTTGCTTGTTATGGATGTGGAAAGAAGGGAGACTATAGGAATGAGTGTAGGGAATCGTGGAACCGAGGAAATCAAGGATCGGGTGGTAATGGGTACAATAATGGAAACCGTGGAGCTGGAGGAAACTGTGGACGACAAGACAATGGGGACCAACGTGTGGAAGCTGGAGCTGTTCATGGGAGAGTGTATGCACTTGGGAACGAGAGAGGAGAAGATCCGAACGTCGTTACTGGTACGTTCCTTCTCAATAATCGTTATGCTTCCATACTATTTGATACTGGTCCCGATAAGAGTTTTGTGTCCACTACGGTTGCACCCTTACTAGAGAAACCCCCGATGGCCTTAGGAATTGGTTATGATGTAGAGTTAGCTAATGGGAACATAGAAAAGATTAGGACTATCATTCGCGGTTGCACGTTAAATTTTATGAACCGTCCTTTCAACATAGATCTTCTACCCGTCACATTAGGAAGTTTCGATGTCATTATTGGTATGGATTGGTTGTCGAAGTATCGTGCTCATATACTTTGCGATGAGAAGATCGTGCGTGTGCCTTACGGCAGGGAGATTCTAAATATACCAGGAGATCGAAAGGAATTGAGAGGCCCATCTAGATTAGCAGTCATATCTTGCACTAAATTACCGAAGCTAATGGAAAAAGGATGTTGCCTTTTCTTAGCTCAAATCTCTGAGAAAGGAGGGAAGGAGAAGAAGGAAAGATGCATTGGAGATGTGTCTATAGTTCGTGATTTTCCGGATGTATTTCCTGATGATTTGCCGGGAATCCCGCCTACTAGACAAGTAGAGTTTCAGATTGAGTTGATACCTGGTGCTACACCCGTGGCACGAGCGCCTTATCGACTTGCACCTACTGAACTGGAAGAATTATCAAAACAATTAGCAGAGTTAGCAGAAAAAGGATTTATAAGACCAAGTTCTTCGCCTTGGGGAGCCCCGGTCTTATTTGTGAAGAAGAAGGATGGATCGTTTCATATGTGTATTGATTATCGAGAGTTGAACAAGTTAACGGTGAAGAATAGATACCCGTTACCAAGGATCGACGACTTGTTCGATCAGCTTCAAGGATCGAGCGTGTATTCGAAGATCGATTTGAGATCGGGATATCATCAGCTTAGAGTTCGTGAGGAAGATATTCCAAAAACGGCTTTCAGAACCCGTTACGGGCATTATGAGTTCCAAGTGATGTCGTTTGGATTGACTAACGCACCAGCGGTATTCATGGATCTCATGAATCGAGTGTGTAAGCCTTATTTAGACAAGTTTGTAATTGTGTTCATCGAAGATATTCTAATCTACTCGAAGAGTGAGAAGGAGCATGAGGAGCATCTAAGACTTATCTTAGAATTGCTCAGGAAAGAGAAGCTATATGCCAAGTTCTCTAAATGCGATTTTTGGATTCCGACGGTACAATTTTTAGGTCATGTGATTGATATTCCGACGGTACAATTTTTAGGTCATGTGATTGATAGACAAGGAGTTCATGTAGATCCTGCTAAGATTGAAGCAATTAAAGATTGGGCTGCTCCAACGACCCCAACAGAAGTTCGTCAATTTTTGGGTTTAGCCGGTTATTACCGAAGATTCATTGAGGGATTTTCGAAGATAGCAAAACCGTTGACCAAATTGACTCAAAAGAGTGTTAAATACAAATGGGGAGATAAGGAAGAGGAAGCATTTCAATTACTTATGGAAATGTTGGGTAGTGCTCCTTTCTTAGCATTACCTGAGGGTAATGAGGACTTTTTCGTCTATTGTAACGCTTCTCATAAAGGTTTAGGAGTTGTGTTAATGCAACGAGAGAAGGTAATAGCTTATACTTCCCGACAGCTCAAGAAGCACGAGAAGAACTACACCACCCATGATTTGGAGTTAGGTACTGTGGTTTTTGCCTTATGGGTATGGAGACATTACTTGTATGGAACCAAGTGTGTTGTGTTTACCGACCACAAAAGTCTACAATACATCTTGAACCAAAAAGAGCTCAACATGAGACAGCGACGTTGGATTGAGTTGCTAAGCGATTATGATTGCGAAATCCACTATCATCCTGGTAAAGCAAACGTTGTTGCTGATGCTCTTAGTCGAAAGGAGAGGATACCACCGCTACGAGTTAGATCATTGGGAATGACTATCGTATCGCCGCACCGTCTCAAATATTAGAAGCTCAAACGGAAGCGTTGAAAGTAGAAAATCGACCTGCTGAGAACATATTTGGGATGGCAGAAAATGAGAAAGGATTTGTTAAGCGTTCTGATGGAGTATTGTGTTTTGGAGACCGAAGTTGGGTACCATTGTATGGAGGAATTCGAGAGTTGATTATGCATGAGTCGCATAAGTCAAGGTACTCTATTCATCCTGGGTCTGACAAGATGTACCAGGATCTTAAGAAGTTATATTGGTGGCCAAACATGAAGGCAGATATATCATTATACGTTAGCAAGTGCTTGACATGTTCTAAGGTTAAGGCCGAACATCAAAGACCGTCAGGATTATTGATGCAGCCAGAACTCTCGGTTTGGAAATGGGAGCGGATCACGATGGACTTTATTACCAAATTACCAAAGACAGCTAGCGGTTGTGACGCTATCTGGGTAATTGTGGATCGATTGACTAAGTCTGCTCATTTCCTGGCAATTAGTGAATATGATAGTGTCGACAAACTCGCGAAGTTGTATGTGAAGGAAATTGTTTCTCGTCATGGAGTTCCGATATCGATTATTTCTGATCACGACAGCCGCTTCACGTCAGCATTGTGGCGATCACTTCAAACCGCTTTGGGGACGAGACTTGATATGAGTACTGCATATCACCCCCAAACTGATGGTCAAAGTGAGAGAACTATTCAGACTTTGGAGGATATGCTTCGTGCATGCATAATAGACTTTGGTAAAGGCTGGGAGAAGTATCTACCCCTTGCGGAGTTTTCTTACAATAATAGCTACCACACAAGTCTTAAAGCTGCACCATTTGAAGCTTTATATGGCCGAAAATGTCGTTCACCTATCGGTTGGGCTGAAGTTGGAGATAGCCAACTCACAGGCCCTGAGCTTATATTAGAGACTACTGAGAAAGTGACTCAAATTCGTGATCGATTACAAGCAGCTAGAGATAGGCAGAAAAGTTACGCCGATCTGAGACGTAAACCCCTAGAGTTCCAGGTTGGAGACAAAGTGATGCTGAAAGTCTCGCCTTGGAAAGGTGTGATACGTTTCGGGAAACGTGGGAAACTCAACCCTCGCTACATTGGACCATTTCTTATTTTGGAAAGAATTGAGCCCGTGGCTTATCGGTTGAAATTACCATAGGAACTGAGTAAAGTTCACGATGTATTTCATGTTAGTAATTTGAAGAAGTGTCTTTCGGATGAAACGCCGGTTATACCGATCAAGGATATTCGTGTGGATGAGAATTTGAACTTTGTGGAAGAGCCGATTGAGATATTGGATAGGGAGATTAAACGACTCAAGCGAAGTCGTATTCCACTCATCAAAGTTCGTTGGAATTCGCGGCATGGACCGGAATTTACGTGGGAACGTGAGGATGAGTTTCGCAAGAAATATCCGAAGCTTTTTACTTCGTAGATGGTTTGTTCCGAGTGAAACTCGGGACGGGTTTCTCCTGAGGCTAGGAGGATGTGACAACTGGCAATTTAGGGAAACAATTTACAAACCCGCATTACTTTAAAATTAATGACTTTTGGAATATTGAAAAGTTTACTCGTAATGAGATTTGTAAACGTTGGAATATGATTTTAAACCGTACGTTATTTATGGAATTTGAATTTGAATTATTGTTTTGGTATGGAATATTCGTGGTGATTCATTTTGAGATATTTATTTGGCACTACATTAACTTCGGCACTAGGATAACCTAATATTTTTTTTATATATATTTTGAATGTTTGGTTTGGGTATTTTATGTTTTTAGAACGTATCGCAAGATTTTTGAATATTTGGAACGAGCTCGGTTCGAGAGAGTTGGTTTATTTTTAATAAGTTTCAGGTTTGGTCCGCGTTATTTATATCGGGTTACCTCACCCACCTTTATAATAATAGTCTTATTATTATTATTATTATCATTTTATTAATTTTTTTTTTCCCTTTTTGGGCTTGAGGGCCGGTTTTAACCCCCACAACACAAACACAAACATAAACACACAAACAAACCCACACTCTCACCATTTCATCTCTCTCTCTAATATACCAACAACACCATCACCAAACCCTAGCCACCAAGAGGCCGCCGCCACTACCACAGCCCCACCGCCGCTCCACCATCAACACCAGCACCACCAATCAACTCCCTATCTCATTTCTTTCTCGATCTACTATCACACGCGCCTAAATACCCCCCAAATCACCATGTTAGATCACATAAATCATCACAATCTTCTTGTTTTTGAGGTTTATCACGTTTTTGTCTCGGGAAATCGAAGGTGAGATGAGTTCTTACTCGTGTTTTTGGTGAAATCGTGACCTAGGGTAACGAAATTAAATCTTTCTTGTGGGTTTTGGTTATACACATGTAATCCAAGTGGGTTTTTAAAAGAAATATAAGGATTTGATGGTCTGGTATCTTTGGGTGTCGATTTGCTCATGATTGGTGCTCGATCTTGATGTTGGGTCGCGTTTGGAGATGAGTATGGCTCGTTAGAGCTTAAACGAGACCATATGGTCTCGATGTGATGCTATCTTTGGCTCGTTTGGGGTGCCTAATGTGACCCTTGGTCCGATTATTATGATTCTTGGCTAGATTGAATACCGATTTGATGATTGTTGTTGTCGTATGTGTGTTGTGACCCAATGTGGTCCGTTTGGCTGCTTGGTTATGCTCGAATGAGCTTATGACAAGACCTAGGGTGGTCTTGGGTTCGAGTCTTTTGACTCGTGGTTATGGTCGAGACCCAAGTGGGACTTTTGGCTCGGGTTTGGCTTGGTAAACCAACCCGGGTTTAGTTATATATATGTTCTCTTGTTGTGATTCATGTTATTGTCTTTTGGACCCATTGTGATACTTGGATTGCGGTCATATATTATAATTGAATGTGTGACTATTATTTTGGAGTTGTGTTGACGGAATGGTATTAGGGACCGATTGTGAGACGGTCAATTAGATGACGGAGATAGGTTAGTCGGGTGCCGTAGTCGGACCTTATTGTTGTAGCATGTGATTGGGATTGATTTGGACGGAGTTGGATTTCTTATTTATGACTTGGTTATTTTATTTCTCGGACTTGGACAATGAGCCGAGGGTGATGACTCGGACATGTGACCAACTCATATGACTCGATAAATACTATAATAAAACATTACTAATAAAACTTGTAATAATATTATTGGTAATATAATCATTTATATAAGTATATATAGACGTGCAAAACGTGTATATATATATATATATATATATATATATATATATATATATATATATATATATATATATATATATATATATATATATAAATGCGTATATTAATAATAAAACGATCACGAGTAGACGTTATAATAATGTGACGATAATTATTGTACTATTTGAATAGTGTAATAAACGTCGGGAATGTTATTATAAATAAATAACTATAAATGATGACGAAATCTAATACGTTGGATAATTAATAAATGAAAACATGTCTTTTAATGAAGTAGGAAAACTATCGAGTTATACGGGGTTGTGGTCACTTAAGTCCAAGTGGACCTCATTTTATTAGGTGACTTTTGTGTTGTCACGGATATATGACGATTAATATATCCATTTTCTATAACTACGTAACTTATTTAATCGACGGGTTAAATAGGGTTTATTTAGCTATATAAAATGAGTATATTAATGGGCATCGTATCCTACGACTCCCATAGGTTATGGTATGTGTATTAGGATAATGAATTACTAAATATCTCGTGGAGTTGGCTAAATTGACGAATTTGGCAAATTTGACGATATATCTAGGGAATTGATTTGACTACGATACTTACCATATAGTATTCTTTGTGCTATGTGATATAGGTTGGGTATAATCTTAGAGCAATGTATTACGTAAATAAATATGGAGGATTACCAAATCGACAGATTTGATAAACTTCGATGATTTATTTAAATAATATATTGGGCTAATATTAGACCTATAGATTGTTTATTATTCCTTTTCGTTGTGACTTCTTGGTTTGAGTTGTGTCGACCCACCACCCGTATGGATACCAAACGTCAAACTCCAAATTATTATGAGGATAATTCGAGAAATGGATTTTGGAAAGTAAAATGGAATACGTTAGGGATTGGGAATATTTGATTTTGAGGAAATGATTCTGAACGCGTTTGATATTGTTAGGAAGTGCCGAGTCTGTAGTTGCCGTTATTTGAGTTGCTTTACGTCTTTCACCTATCGATTTCTTTTGCGGATTGCTGGACTTGAGGTGAGTCATAGCACCACTTTTACTCTTGAACTTTGTTTTCAATACTTGGGGTGAGAAACGTGCAAATGTTTTATGTGGACTATTATCGCTTTGTTTACTTTAAAACTTGCTATGCTTATAGAACTAGGTAGGATTTAGAGCGAGGCCTAGTCCCGAACTAGGTAAGCTATTGTTTGGTTGATTGAGCGAGGCCTAGTCCTGAACTAGGTAAGCTATTGATTGATTGATGAGCGAGGCCTAGTCCCGAACTAGGTAAGCTATTGGATTGTTTATAGAGCGAGGCCTAGACTTGAGCTAGGTAAGCTGATGATTGGATTGATTTGAGCTATAGCGTGCACTTATAGGGTTGATTTGATTTGGTTGGTTCGTTTTAGTTGGATGATTGAGGCCTAGTCTAGCTAGCAAGAGTTTTGCGTATATGTCCACTTGATTTAGTTATGAATTTAAACCTATGATCTCACCAGTGAAAGCTGACTTTTAGCGCGTTTTCTCAGGTAATTAAGTGATGCCCTTGGATGCTTGGATTGGAGGCTTGGCTATGGCATCTGGTTATGGATCTAATTTTCTAAAACTCTGATAAATAATTGTGGACCTATATTCATTTCTTTTGGGCCTGACTTTGAATGAATCTGGGATAAATGTAAACTTTAAAACCCCGCGTGGTTGTATTTTTCTTATGGTTACTTTATCTCGTTTTTTTATGTCTTGTGTTGGATACCAATCCCCGTAGCACCCCGAAAGCTTGTTGAGTCTTCCGCTGTACCAAATTTTGGGGGTGTTACAAAATAGCAACGCAATTAGTTTGTTGTTTGGACAATTCATGCTCCCCTCCTATGCACAAACCCTTTCACTATTCCAGCTTGCAGCTTCGTCCTTTATATCATTACGTTGTTTCTTATCTGCAACAACAATACAACCAACAACCTTGGTAAAATGTTACCCGCTCCCGAAAAACAAAACACATGGTACAAAAATCAACAATTAGATCTATGAGGGATTAAAAAAATAATTAAATCACCAATTAAACCCCTAAAAATCATAAAATCATAAAATCAAAGACAAACCAAACATGTATATACCTGTAAAAATTAAATAACCAATTCAGAACCATCAATCCTCTTAGGCTATCTGATCTTCATTAATCATATTAGAGCTTCAATCAAACCCTAGTTTTTTCCCCAAAATTAAAACAAACTTATCATCAAAGTCGTAAAAAGAATTTAGAAACTAAAATCCATAAATCACTGAAGGAGTTTTTGTCATGAAAATTGATCTAGGGTTTGATCGGCAAATTGGGTTGAAAGAAAAGTTGTGTTGAAATTGTGGGTCAATAGTAAATTGTTTGATGGTGTTGTTATTGGAAATTTTAATTTTAACCCCTTAATGTTTTATAAATTACTCCGCCTGTTTCAAGTTTTAATTTTTTATATTCTTGACACATATATTTTTATACCCAATTTTACTAAACAAATGAATTCCCATTGTTAACAAACGAATTTAGTTTTTTTTCTTTCTAAATTAAGTAATATTTAGGCTTTTTTTCCTTTAAAATCTTTTTAAAAAAATATAATAATAATTCAATTATTTCCTAATAAGGTATGAATTAATTTTTTTGAAATGAAAAATTCCCAATAGGGATTTTGTTTTATTAGGAAAAAGATTTGAAAGATTTGTTAAACAATGCCTATTATGTAAATATGCAATGTTTAACAAGAGAATTGATAGACTCACAAAAGAACTTTCACAAAACACATTCACAAAATAACTTGTCATTATTTGATTAGTGGATTTGGCAATAGTTCACTCCATGGTTGTCAGGATCCCGATTCTGATCTTAGGATCTTACGATTTTACGATACTGCAAAGTAAAAACGATCCGGATCTTACATAGGATCTTTGAAAGTTTAAGACCTTATAAGATCCCGATCTTGACCATATGATCTTAAGATCTAATCCGATCCGATCCTACTTTTCTCGGATAACAAACTAAAAAACTGCAATTTTCTGGATTATTTTTTGTAGAATTTAAAAAACAAGTTAATATTATTAAATATTTCATAATCATAATTTAGGACAACATTTCGATGAAACATTCATATACTTTTGTGTTTATAATATATAATAATTTGTAAATTTGTATAATATTACAAAAACTATTAAGAAAATGACGTTATAGTAGTATCTTAAGATCCCGATTCGATCTTACGATCACGATCTTGCAAAGACGAAAACGATCCTGGGTAGGATCCCGATCTTGAAAACCTTGGTTCACTATCTTCTTTTTGTTAAGCCAATCAAACAATGCCAAGTTATTTAATATGCATTAAGCATTTTGTGAATGTATTTTGTGAAAGTTTTTTTGTGAATCTAGCAATTCTCGTTTAACAATGTCTACTATGTAATGTTTAATTCAACAATAATATGAATATAAAAGAAAACTCAGACTTTGTTAAATTTAAAATAATATATATTTAAGTTAATTTTTTTTTCATTTATTGTCCATTAAATACATAACTACTTTAAATATGCTAAAAAAACACATTATTTAATATGCATTAAGCATTTTCTGATGAACATTGTTTAGCAAATCCTTATCTTTAATTGCTTAATATCATAACTTCTAACAATTAGTTACTCTATTAATAAAATTGAAGGAGCAATAATATGCTATAACTTCATTATTTTTATCACAAAATTGCTAATGGTTAGAAGTTATAAAAAGAATGTTTCAAATCATGAAGGTACTGGGATAAGTTCAAGAAAAATAAAGGTAGTGGGATATATTTCTAGTTTCTACTATTTATAAACATGGACAGAATCACATGTATGTTGGGTGTGGTACGGGCTACATCCGATTTTAGGTCACAAAGTGTAAAAATATTTTAAACCTGACGTTTTTGTGGTACGTGCAACCCCCAAATTTTGTTTATTATTTTCGTTTCTTACGGTGTAACTTTAGTTAGCGTAATAATTCTTTTGTGCAACGCCCTCTTAAAAACCCTGGGTCTGTCCCTGCTTATAAAGATTATAAGTGTATCTCTTTTTTTTTTTTTTTTTTTTTTAACTTAAAACTTAAATCATGAAACTTAAATTAATGTAATTTACAAATTTGGCAATTTCTTTAAAATTTTCCTTCCATTCCGAAAAGAGAGTCCACAAACAAAAAGTGGAGAAATTATATTATGTATTTTTAGTGATAGTTTTGATTGATAAAATGTAATAGTTAATACATAAATAAAAAATGGGTATTAATACAAGTTTTGATTGGAAAGGGTAAAGTAGAAGAACTAGTTATAATTAATGTTCATATATAAAAATCGGAAACTTATTTTGAGACAAACATAAATAGTAAGGTGCACTTTTTTGGGATAGAAAGAGTATCTTTTTTTGATCAATTTTAAACTTGACAATTTTTTAAAAGCACACATTATATTAATTTTAAAAAATACACGTTTTGTATTTCAAAAAACACATGCTTTGTATCAAAGGTCGAACTAGAATCACGATTTCGCAATTATAATTATTTCCCATTATACACCATTGTTTTACGCGAGTATTTATCTAGTAGTGGTAAGTATGTGAATAGATTATATAAAAACGTTTTCAAGCTCGAAACCAACTTTAGAGTATATATATTTTAGGTCAAGTGGTTTTTTAGAGACTCGAGAAATATGTGATAGTGCAAAAGATACACAAAACTCATAATTCATAAAAGATCTAACTTATAGTAGTTACAGTTTTTTTAAATGCAATTATGATAAATATAAATATAGACTCAAATTTTGATCTTATGTACAAAAGGAGTAATGAGTTTGATGATAGATTGTTTAATTTGACATAACTATTTAGAGTGATTTAGTGTCAAAAAATTTGTGACTAATAACAATAGAATATGAGGTTTAAGGTTTAATTTTTGTTAAGTGCAAACAAGCGTGAAGATTTTACGTCAATTTTTTGTAAAAGGAAAGCTTTACCCGGTTTGAATAAGTATGAAATTAAAAAGCTTGAGAACGTAAAAAAGCTTGTGAGATTAAAAAAAATTATTGATACGTAAAAGACAAGCTCCAAAAATAACATCTTTGGGTTTCAAGAACTATGTAAAAGTACAAGTTTTTTTTGTCTTTTACAATTCATAAAAGGATTTGTAATTTTTTTATGGACCATTAAGTACACATCTACGCATGCCCATATCTTCTTTTTCTTCCTAAAACTGATTTTGCGATCTCTTCAAAATAAAAAAATAAAAAATCACGGTTTACAAAATCGTAACTCCACGGCTTTCGGTCTGTTAGTACAAATACAATAGAATTGTTTTTTGTAACTTTATAACTAAGAAAACCCAAAAATGAATACGTATATTATGTAGCTCTCCTTTATCCATTATCCATAAACATGCAAGCATGATGATACCAACACCATGACTCACACTTGTCACCTATAATACATACACCTCACATAAAACATGCCACGTGCCTTTTAACCATTCAACTCGATCAACAAACTAAATACTATTTCAAGCCAATCTCATCATCTCCCGCAATCCAACATATAAACAACATCATTCAAACCTTAGCAACATCTTCACAACCTAAGAAAAAAACCTCAAATCATGGATACTCAACATGAAACACAGATGACTACACATCCACACCAACAACACCAAATGACTACAAAAACTATGTTAATCTCAACCATAGTAGCTATCACAATAGGAGGACCACTATTAGCCATAATGGGGTTCATTTTCTTAGCTACCATGACTTTGTTTGTAGTCACTTCACCACTTTTGATCATATTTAGTCCACTTATCGCGGGTGCGGTTTTCGTGATAGGTGCGGCTCTATTCGGGTTTGCTATGGCAGGAATGATGGCTATCGCGGGTTTGGCTGCTTTAGGTTTCCTTTTGAAGACCGTTAGAGACGAACAAGTTGGGTTGAGTTTGCAAAGTGGCATAGGAAAGCTGTTAGATTATGGTGAAAAAGTTGAGGAGAGTGTTAAAGATACGGGAAAAGAGTGGGCTAGTAATTTGAAGGAGACAGTGCAAAACTCGACTGAGGATAAAACTGATAAAACGGCTAGTAGAGCATAGATATGATGTGATGGTTGATATATGCATGGTTGTGTACTACTTTTTGAATGAATAATTTGTACTTTTGTTGTGTAATAATAAAGGTATCTAACGTAAATAACTGTACGTGCGTGTGTTTTTGTTTGTAGTGTGCATTATTGTAGACTAGTTGACAAACATGCTATTTAGGACTCCCATTTCAATTGGTGTGGAAACGATTTGTTTTTTGCTTTTTTTGATTAGGAATGAGAAAAGATGATCAAGACGGTTCTGGTTGCTAAATGGAATAAAGACGAACATAAATTGGAGAGTAAATTGCAAAAACCTTCCCTATATATACTTCAACCAAGTTAAATGTTCTTTCAATTTCATATAGGTTCGACCAAATCGCAGGTCCTTATGAGTTATAACCACGAAAGTGTAGCAGTATTTGTTTGGAAAATTTGATGTGCGAGTAACTAACGAAACTTCACATCCTTGAGAGAAGAAATCACAAATATTATTTCTTCAAAATAGAATTTACATAGTGGTTGAAGGTAAACGGGCAACAAGCTGCGCCGCTAGCCTTTTTTGAATTGCAAAACTAACTCTTTTGAAAACTACATTTGTGGATTTATGTGTCATAACATTACTGTTCATAACTCGTTAGACTCTGTTGAGTAGTTTCACCGCCTCGTGCAAGGAAACCAAATGTAAACTTCGAAAATTGTAAACAAGAAAAGTTAAAGGGAAATTTGTTTAATCTTATTTTTTAGCTTTTGATGTGCGAGTAACTAACGAAACTTCACATCCTTGAGAGAAGAAATCACAAATATTATTTCTTCAAAATAGAATTTACATAGTGGTTGAAGGTAAACGGGCAACAAGCTGCGCCGCTAGCCTTTTTTGAATTGCAAAACTAACTCTTTTGAAAACTACATTTGTGGATTTATGTGTCATAACATTACTGTTCATAACTCGTTAGACTCTGTTGAGTAGTTTCACCGCCTCGTGCAAGGAAACCAAATGTAAACTTCGAAAATTGTAAACAAGAAAAGTTAAAGGGAAATTTGTTTAATCTTATTTTTTAGCTTACTAGTTTACTTTTTTCTTTTATGATTTGAGCTTATTTATTTACACTTATTTAGAAAAAAATAAAATAAATAAATAAATAAATAAGCTTATAAACTTTTTTAAAAGAAAAGCTAGGAAAAATAGCTTATAACAAATGAGTCACATTCATGTAAAATTGTAAGCTTAAAAAAAATACCCCTAAGCGTGCAAGGTGTTCTTAACCAACAACAAGCCATTGGGTTTTTTCTTCCCCAATGACGCCGCCATTCTGCACCATCAATGGTGCCGTTCACTCGCCTTTGGGTTCCTCGCGGGGCAATCCACGAACGCTGTTGGTTTTTTTTTTTTTTTTTATTATTATTATTTTTTTTTTAATTAAATTTGAGTGAGTGAGGTATTTTTTGTGTATGTGTTATAGAACCCACTTGTGCCTATAACAGTTATAGCTGAGAGAAAGTTTTAGTTATTGTGTTGTTATTGAATGGATGATGAAGTGACAAAAAAATAACGAATTGTTAATGCACCACTACACATAGCACTCTATCAATAATTTAGCATGAATGAAACTAAAGTAACTCAAAAATGTGTTGCAACAGCCACAATGGTACAATGCAAGTAATGCATCAGTTGATCAACAAGTACAATACAAGTAATTTGCTAAAATAACAATAACTTTCTTGATCCCGCATTGAAGGGTGGGTGCATATGAAGGGGTGGCTTGTGGTTTAAAAGGAAGACGAGAGGAAATGGAATACTCACTTACCTGGACGGGGTCAATGGATGATCAAAAAGGTCCATGTCCTAGGTTGGTGATTTCCATTGCATTTAGGAAGGGTGCCCGCCTAAAAGCAAACGGTACAACGACAAAAGGGCTCGCCGAATCCCACGTGGCATGCCATTCAGTGCCGCCGAACCAACGCCACCACACCGCCAGCGCTCGCCGCAAGCTCACTCGCCGAATCCTCGATGGAGAATACGAAAAGTTGTGTGTATGTGTGTGTGAGAGAGAGAGAGTGAGTGTTGTGTATTAATTGGGTATAATGGGGCCTGAATGACTAAGTTGTGAATGAAGGTGTATTTTGAGGTGTGAGTGTTGAAAGTGAGAATATTGACGTGGCACTCAATGGACCCAAATGGCTAAGTTGTGTTAGTTGCCATAACTTTTGTTCTAAGGTCGGCCCAAGTGGTCGAGCCTGCGTCATAAATTGTGGCAGCAGGATTGCGTGCGTGGTGCCCCTAACCAATTATTTTAGTTAAATGCTTTTTCTTTTTCTTTCTTTTTTTTAACGGCAACTAACAATCTTACAATATACAAACTACAAACTATCTCACATGTTCTAAGCAGGACTTGAATCCGCAACTACTTTGGTTGGAGAACTTCTCACACAAGTAGGGTTACCATTGGGATACAAGCCATTTGGTAGTTAAATGCATCTAATAAAGTTTTAGAACCCGGTTTTTTAAATTGACTTGACCGAACGCCTGGTTTTACGATTTAACCTGTGGTTCAACTAGGGGATTTTTTTTTTTTCTCAAAACCGTCTTCCTGTAACTCAACCGGGTCATCTCTTTATTTATTTTTTATTTTTTTTTTTATTTATTTTTTCCCCCTAATATGGTGTTGGGTGCCTGCATTTGCGCTGCCTCTAACCAATTACTGAGTGATGTTTCTAATATTTTGTGGGTGTTTAACCCATGACGCTATAAGCTCGTTTTAGGTCTCTCGACACAATAGACTCCTGCCATGTTTACATGGTAATTTAGGTTCTTTTTACGTTTGTTTCTGTTCGTTAATGTTCTGTTCCCGTCTTCCCGAACTTCATATTCCATTAGTATCACGGAGACTTGATATTTGTAGTATGCAAAAATGATGTGGTGAGAGGTTAGACATTTTACTAAGCTAAAATGTTTTGTTTCATTTCTGTTTCAGTTACCAAACATCATACAAATGTTCATCAAAACATCGTGTTCACACGGTTTTTCAGTTACGTGCAGATATCGTTAATTGTTTCATGCGAAAAGGATGGAGTGGAATATTTTGTTTCATTTCTGTTTCAGTGATATAAATATTTCTCAAGAAACAAACAAGCAAACTCATCGAATTTCCAGTAAAGCAACTCTTATGTTCAAACAACGACGTTAACAAAAAACATCTGATTGTAGGTACTATATCATCTTTCTTGTCACTTACTTTCTGGTCCACTTTATCTCTATCCAAAAAAAAAATCATAGCGAATAAGTATTAAAAATAATTAAACATTTTCAGTATCGACTCAAATAAGTTCTAAAGTGACCTAAGAATCTCGACATCTTTGCTAAACAATCATAGTGATTAGCCAACAACATCGGAGAGAATAATTAAAAAGTACGTCTTGCTAATTCACTTCAGCAGAACTAGAGTTTGAAGATGATGGCAGTAGAGCATGAACTCGTACACGAAGATCAAAACTCCACCAATGATGATGACATGACGATAAGAACAGGTAAAAAGATAACTTATAAAATTATTATATCTTTTGTATCTGTTAGTGAAATGGGTAGTATTTTTATTTTTGAAATTAACCAGGCACATTATGGACCACAATTGCACATATTATAACCGCCGTGATTGGTTCTGGTGTACTATCACTGGCTTGGAGCACGGCTCAGCTCGGATGGATTGGAGGGCCAATAGCATTAATATCTTTCGCGTTTGTTACATACATTGCCTCGTTTCTTATGTCAGACTGTTATAGATCTCCTGATCCCGTTACTGGAACTAGAAATCTGATATGAACCGGATCAATAAAAGAGATAAAAAGAACAATTAACAAGATAAATGGTCTATTTTGATGAGATAAACCAACCCCCCAATGGTTTATATTAGTGAGATAAACCGACTCCCCAATTGATATGTATATCAACTCTTAATTATATTAAACATAATGAAAGTTACATCCCTAATGCCATATTTATAATAAAAGATAACCTAATCCTAATACTTGTAGGATAAGTAGAAGACTTATCCAATCCTAATAAAACTGTAACTCCTAATAATTATCAAAATATAATTAAAATAACTAAATAATAAATCAATTCATATCATTACTCCCCGCCCAAACTGACACCTTGTCCTCAAGGTGTGGATTTAAATTCTCCTCTTAATCGGCCTTGAGTGCACGATCCCATGGTGTGACTTGAAGATATGGTTCATTTGCCTCATCACTGTCGTCAACAATCATCACCTGCAAGGTGTGACTCGGACACCGATGGCCTGGCTTGAACTTCTCCTCGCATCGGAAACATAGTCCTTTAGCTCTCCTTTCTGCTAATTCCGACTCGGTCATTCTTCGGAAGTGCTCTCTTGTGTTGGTTTGTCCCCCTGCCGTGCTTTGCGAACTAACACCAATCATCTTATTTTCATCAATCATTATAGCAAGTTTCATGGCATGATTCAAGCCTTCAGGTTGCATAACTCGAACTGTCGATCTCAATTCAGGTTTTAACCCTTTAATGAAAGTTCCCTCCATGACCTGCTCGGAAATTCCAACCAGTTGTCCCGCTAACGTCTCAAACAAGCTTACATACTCGCGGGCAGAACCTTCTTGTGTTATCGCCAAAAATTGCTCATACAAAGTACCCTCTTGTGACGACTGAAATCTCTCCAACAACCGTCGCTTCAATCCTTCCCATGAACGAAAGGGTGATCTTGCCTCACTCCAACGAAACCAAGCTAAAGCTTGCCCCTCCATACATAGAACTGCTGCCCTAAGTTGCTCACCATGATCAATGTCCTGGACTTCAAAATACCTCTCTACCTTGTAGATCCAGCCATGAGAATCCTCCCCATCAAATATTGGCATCTTTAGTTTCCGCATACGATAGTCTGACCCGTGAAAATTACCCCTGTTGCCCTGATGTAGTGCGCCTGACTCTTCAAAACGAGTATGTTCCTCAAAACGGTTATCATTCCTTGGACCCTTACTGCCACGAACTGATCCCTCTGGTTTTTCCTTGTTTTTAGGAAAAGGAAAACCAAGGTCGTCAAATTTTGTTGAAGAAAGCTTGGGACCCTCGTTAACCTATATGTAATCCTCAGTAAAACCCACCTTTGGAGAACTTTGTTCATTGGATAGCTTGATGGCTGATAACATCTTCATCACCTCTGCAAATCGCTGCTCCATCGCTGTACTTAATTCTGATTTCACAGCTCCTAATTCTTTTGAAAAGTTATTATGCATAGCAGTGATTCGCTCGTTGACCTCTGCTCGGTGTTGGCTGTATTCTTGTTGGAACTGAGTAAATTCATTATCAAGATCAGAAACCTTCTTGATTGTCATGGTGGTGATTTCCAGATTCTAAAAAAAAACAGATTTTGTGGTAGATGAACAGTAGTCGATGAACAGTACTTTTTTTTTTTTTTTTTTAAACCCTAGAATCGAACAGCTCTGATACCAATTTGATATGAACCGGATCAATAAAAGAGATAAAAAGAACAATTAACAAGATAAATGGTCTATTTTGATGAGATAAACCAACCCCCCAATGGTTTATATTAGTGAGATAAACCGACTCCCCAATTGATATGTATATCAACTCTTAATTATATTAAACATAATGAAAGTTACATCCCTAATGCCATATTTATAATAAAAGATAACCTAATCCTAATACTTGTAGGATAAGTAGAAGACTTATCCAATCCTAATAAAACTGTAACTCCTAATAATTATCTAAATATAATTAAAATAACTAAATAATAAATCAATTCATATCAAAATCGCTCTTTTACAGATGCTGTTAGAGTTATTCTAGGTAACAACTTAAACCACATCTAGCATTTAATTTATATAAAATTTTTATTTTTGTTTTTCACGAGTTATATTACATTTCTTTACAGGAGAAAAAAGGGCATGGGGCTGTGGATTAATACAATATTTGAGCTTTTATGGGACTGCAATTGCTTATGTTGTGACGACAGCGACGTGCATCAAGTAATTACACATATTAATCTCAAATTAGATTGCTAGTGGACTAGCGGTCTTTAATCTTTTATGTTGCAATGTCATTAATGATGAGTTGGCGGTTTTTGATTAATCAGGGCGATTAGGAAATCAAATTGTTACCACAAAGAAGGACGCGGTGCTAATTGTGAATATGGTGGCAATGTGTATATGTTGTTTTTTGGAGTTGTGCAGATTGTAATGTCACAGATACCGGATTTCCACAGTTTGGTTTGGGTGTCTGTTGTTGCAACCATCATGTCATTTTGTTATGCTTCTATCGGTTTTGGACTTGGTTTTGCTCAAGTGATTGGTAAAAATGCCTTCATATTTAATAATTTACAGGGTGTTTGGAAGCTGTACGTTATTTTGAATATACGAGTCATGATGGTTTTCTGTCTGGTTTGGTCATTTTATAAACCGTATTTTTCATATAAATAACATTTTTTACAGTTGAAGGAAAAAAAATTTGTATAAAATTTACTATTTTGTAAAGCATAACTTTAGGTGTTTTGCGTTTACGAATTGAACGAAATGGACAGAGAGAGAGAGGGGGAAAAAAAGCCCTTTAGAAAAAGCAGTTTTGAGTTCTAAAAGTTTTTATCAGCTTTATCAGAACACAGTAAGCTGATTAGCAGTTTCTAAAACGCAATCGCAATCACCCGCTCAATCTCCAAGCGGTTTTTAACAGTTTGACTTGACTTATTTGATCACGTGAAAACAACAGAAAATGGTAAGATTGCTGGGAGCATTACCGGGGTCCCAAATTCTAGTGTAGCAAAAAAGCTGTGGCATACTTTTCAAGCACTTGGAGACATAGCATTCGCGTATCCATATACTTTCATTCTTTTAGAAATTCAGGTTCAAATCTCTTTATTAGTTAACCTTAGAGAGTATAGATGCATGGTTACATTTATACCAAATCTGAAAACGATAGCTTGCATTACGAATATAACCTTACACGTTTTGAGAAAACAAAAATACCGTTGGTTCAACATTGCCTTTCCTATTCTATAATGTGAAATATTAATCAAACTGGCAAAATATAAAAGAAATGATTAGTCAGTCAGCATCTGTCGTAAAGCGTCAAATAAGGTGTAAACGAAACTGGATATATACTTGGGTAGCTTAGGGTAGCGTTAATGTATAAGGTTCTAAGTGAACTCTTTGTGCATTATTCCTTATATATTAGATAAAGTTTTTCTTGAACTATTCTTTGTGTATTGAAGGATACTATCAAGTCACCACCAGAAAACAAGGTTACAAAACGGGCTTCAGCAATTGCGGTTATTGTAACGAGTGTTTTCTACCTTGGATGTGGATGTTTTGGGTATGCTGCATTTGGGAACAATACACCAGGAAACCTCTTGACTGGATTCGGGTTTTACGAGCCTTATTGGATTGTTGACTTTGCTAATGTGTGCATTATCGTACATCTTATAGGAGGATATCAGGTAAACGTTCATTGCTTTACAACAATAAGTCACACGTTGACTTTTAAGGTCAAATATACGAGCTTAAATTTGAAATGTACATTGGTTTTACCAAGTTTTCTAGACCATTGTTTGTCTTAAAACTACTTATTTTAAAGTTCTAATCTAGTCATCAAGGATATTCAGTGAAACAATTTTTTTTGTTTTTTGTTTTTTTCATAACAATAGTCTTTGGTTTCTAATTTGACCTTAAAGTCAAACTGATTCTTCTATCAACAGTCACTAACACAACGCATTTCTATCTATCCAAAAGCTGTTCAGCCAGCCAATATTTGCATTTGCCGAAAGATCTGTAACCGAAAAGTTCCCAGAAAGTCGATTTCTGAAGAATTTCTATAGCATAAAGCTTCCAATGCTGCCAGCGTTTCGATTGAATCTCTTCAGACTGTGTTTCAGAACAGCATATGTTGTGTCAACAACAGCGATAGCGTTAGCGTTTCCATGCTTCAATGAGATATTGGGTGTGTTAGGGGCATTGAACCTTTGGCCATTGGCAATATATTTTCCTGTCGAAATGTATATAGTTCAAAGAAAGAGTAAATAACATGAATGGTCCTTGTGGTTTGACGAAAATTTCACCTACCGTCCCTCAAACTTAAAAGTTGCATGTATGGTCCCTGTCGCTGCCTAAGAATAACATGAATGGTCCCTCAGACTAACTGTCATTAGCTTTTTCCATTAGTTCAATTGCACCGTTAGTCCTTTAACGACCGTTTGCAATAAACATTTGCACCGTTAGTCCTTTTACACGTTTTTGTCTGTTTTTATACGTTTTTGTCCGTTTTTATACGTTTTCTCCCATTTTCTTACGTTTTCATCCATTTTTCTTACGTGTTTGTCTGTTTTTCTTACGTTTTTTTTTCCGTTTTCTTATGTTTTTCTTACGTTTTTGTCCGTTTTTCTTACATTTTTCCAGTTTTCATACGTTTTTCCAGTTTTCATACGTTTTTCCAGTTTTCATACGTTTTTGTCTGTTTTTATACGTTTTCATCCGTTTTTATACCTTTTCACCCATTTACTTATATTTTCATCCATTTTTCTTACGTTTTTGTTTGTTTTTCTTACGTTTTTTCCGTTTTCATACGTTTTCACCTAGTTTCTTACATTTTCATCCGTTTTTCTTATGTTTTTCCAATTTTCATACGTTTTTCCAGTTTTCATACGTTTTTATCTGTTTTTATACGTTTTCGTCCGTTTTTATATGTTTTCGCCTATTTTCTTACGTTTTCATCTGTTTATCTTACGTTTTTGTCTGTTTTTCTTACGTTTTTTCCGTTTGCATACGTTCTTGTCTGTTTTTATACGTTTTAACCCGTTTTCTTACATTTTCATCCGTTTTTATATGTTTGTATCCGTTTTTGTCCATTTTTATATGTTTTTCTAACGGTTTTTCCTTTTACATACATTTTTCTTATAATTTGGTTTATAAATTTTTGTTTTCTTATAATTCTTTTTCTTATAATTTTTTTTTCCTAATAATTTGGTTTTCTTATAATTTTTTTTCTTATAAATTTTAAAGATATACAGGAAAAAAATTATAAGAAAAATAAAAAAAATATAAGAAAACCAATTTTAAACATATTTAGGAAAAAATGTATGAAAACGAAAAAAAACGTAAGAAAAACGAACAAAAATATAATAAAAAAACAGACACAAACGTCTGAAAATGAAAAAACGTAAGAAAAACGGACAAAAACGTAAGAAAAATAGATGAAAATGTAAGAAACTAGGCAAAAACGTAAGAAAAACGGACAAAAACGTAAGAAAAACGGATGAAAATGTAAGAAACTGGGTGACTACGTATTAAAACAGAAAAAACGTAAGAAAAACAGACAAATACGTAAGAAAAATGGATGAAAACGTAAGAAAATGGGCGAAAACGTATAAAAACGGACGAAAACATATAAAAACAGACAAAACGTATGAAAGGACTAACGGTGCAAATGTTTGTTGCAAACGGTCGTTAAAGGACTAACGGTGCAAATGGACTAATGGAAAAAACTAACGACAGTTAGTCTGAGGGACCATTCATGTTATTCATTGGCAGCGACAGGGACCATACATGCAACTTTTAAGTTTGAGGGACGGTAGGTGAAATTTTAGTCAAACCACAGGGACCATTCATGTAATTTACTCTCAAAGAAAAGTGGAAACTTGGAGCACAAAATGGATTTTTCTTAAAATATTTAATTTTGCTTTGATGGTTGTATCAGTTGTGGTTCTAGTTGGTTCGATAGCTACTCATCGAAGCAAAGATGAACTAGTCTCCTTGTTGTAAATTCTTTCAGAAATGAGTAAACCAACCCAACTGTATGCATCATTAGTATTAAATGTTGTATTTTTTAAGAGTTAACTACATTTTTTGTTCTTGTTGTTTGTCGGGTGTAACACTTTTAGTTAATTAGTTTGGTCCCCAATACATAACCTTAGTTAGTCTGAAATACATAAACACCGCCCACCACCGCCACCGCCACCGCCACCCACCACCACTACACACCACCACCACACACTACCACCACCACCACGCACCACCACCACACACTGCCACCACCACCTACCACCACTACCTACCACCACCACTTACCACCACCACCACTCACCATCGCCACGTACTGCTACTACCGCCACCCACCACCACCACCACCAATCACCACCACCACCGCCACCCACTACCATCACCGCCCACCACTACCACCCACCCCACCACTCACCACTGCCACCCACTACCACTACCGCCACCTACCACCACAACCACCTACACCTACCACTACTGCTAAGAGGTATATATGATAATTTGATTACGGGGCTTAATTTAAGTATGTTTGATGTGGAGCATTGGAATAGAACATTTTTATGCACAGAAGTTTGAATATTTGTAATTTTTTTGGTTTAGTGGTTTTTTGTTAAATTTTAATGATTATTTCTTCATGATTTTATTTATCATACATACCTATTGCATGGAACCTTTATTTTTACATTCTATGGTGGTGGCGATTGGTGGTGGTGGTGGTGGTAAGTGGTGAAGGTGGGTGGTGGTGGTGGTGGCAGTAGGTGGCAATGGGTGGATGGTGTGTGGTGGGGTTAGGTGGTGGGGGGTGGTGGGTGGTGGTGATGGGTGGTGGTAGTGGCAGTAGGTGGTGGTAAGTGGTGGAGGTGGGTGGTGGTGGTGGTGGTGGTGAGTGGCGGTGGTGCTTGGTGGTGGTGGTGGTGGTTGGTGGTAATGGGTGGCGGTGGCGGTGGTTGGTGGTGGTTATGTATTTTGGACTAACTGGGATTATGTATTGGGGACTAAACTGATGGACTAAAAGTGTTACATCCGGCAAACCACAAGGACCAAAAATGTAGTTAACTATTAACAAATACAACACTTAACACTAATGATACATACAATAAGAAATATTAAAAGAATGATACATACAATAAGAAAGGATTAAAAGTTTGATGTTTATAATAAGAAAATTAATAGTTGAGTACACAAAAAGAAAAAGTGTCAAGCTAACTACATTTTTAAACAATTATTCCTTAAATGAAAAACTAAACTATAAAATTGGAGTATGTATTAGCCAACTATAATATGTCTTTTCCATGCCAATTTAAATGTTCTAAGTTCTAACAAATCAAAATATTTTTCAAAGGTTAAAAGGAATTTTTGTTGCCAGCACAGATGCACATTTTTTTTAAGGGACAATACCCGACAAATATATTAAAACAAATCAAAGAATACAAATCAAAGCCTTACATGAAAAACTATGTAAGCTTAAGAGTGACATCCCAAAACATGTTTCGGGAACACAACAAGAAAAGAAACTAAACTACTCCAGTCTCTACACAATAGCATAAAATTACAAGACCAAAATCATGACAAAAATAGCAATTACTTCTCCAAAAACGTATACTAGTGCTCTTCACCAATAAACTACATACTCCCTTTAGCTAATCATAACTTCGATCCAATAAGTCCAAACTCTTCAACTCAACAGTATCCATATTTAGCCCAAAATGAATCTTCAAAATGTAACCCAATACGTCCAAATAAACTTCTTATATTTCCTTAGAACCAGTGTCATAGACGTATAAATCCAACAATAATTATTAGCAACCTTACTAAAGGTAAAGTCCCAAATAAGATCACCAACAAGCAATACTTCTGGCCCCAAGGCCAAAATGAAATAACATACTTAGCAAGCCAACTCTCCATGACATATCCCAAACACCCCTTATTCAACTTACAAACGTAATCCAAACACCCCTTATGCTCCATACTAACCATACAAACATCTCCCAAACACCCCTTATGCATCAGGTAACGGCCATTATTAGCAAAAAACCAGTCAAAAACACCAATTTCCCCATAAATACCATACATTATAATAACTTCATTAGTTTACTTTGTTAAAACTGTGTTCAAATTGAAAATGAACATTTAAATAAAACGAAGAGTAAATTACATAAATGGTCATTATAGTTTGTTAATTTTTTCACATTTAGTCACTAATTTTTTTTTTTGACATGTCATTAAGGTTTCAAATCATTACAGATTTAGTCAACTTCAGTGACCATTTATGTAATTTTAGCAAAACCACATTGACCATTTATGTAACACAATTGGACTAGATCTGTAATGATTTGAAACCTTAATGAGTGAACTTGTCAAAAAAAAGTTCAGTGACTAAATGTGAGAAAATCGACAAACCATAGTGACCATTTATGTAATTTACTCTAAAACAAAAGAAGTAATATAAAACACAAGTAGAAAAGTATCGTGCTTTTAACAACTACATTGTAGTAAAAGATTGCATCAATAAAAGCTCTAAGATATGCGTTTAAAGTGAAACTACAATGGAATGTATGAGTTGATCAACAAGTACAGATTAATAATGCAAGTGATTTGCTAAAATAACAATAACTTTCTCTTAATTATAGCGTCGGGTTTTTGGAGGTATTTAGTTGAAAGAGGTTATTGTCCTCATAGTCATGCAGTCGATGTTCTATTAAAAAGTTTGTGTTCTGACGGGCGGGTCGAAGAGTCTTTTCAATGCGGTTTACATATCCTTGAAAAAGGGAGTTATTTAAGTAAAACATGTTTTCGTGTTTTAGAAAGATGTTTGCTTGAGATGGGCGATGAGGTTAGATTAAAGAAGCTCGATAAGATGATCAAGAAGCTACAAATTGTTGTACCTGTATCAAGAGGCCATGCCATGGGTATTTCTGTCTAACTTAAATATGGATTTTTTCCAGGGTTGCAAATGCCATGCCATGCCATGGGTTATCTGTTTTGATACAACAGATAAGCAAATTTGAGGGTGTTTGAGATTTGCTCATCCAAGCTGCTTATATGAGTACTTGAGGTTGAAATACACAGTTTTTGAAGTTCTTGTGGTTATATCTAGTTTAGGTTTGTCCCATCTTTCGTAGCATATTCTTATACATCATCTTCCATTCAAACTTTTATGAAATCTTCCCCAAAACTATAACATGTGGTCATATGATTGTCCCGTTTCCTTGAATCTGTTGCGCAATATATATTGTATTCTTGACCACAGGTTTTGGCTTTTGGCCCCCAAATTTATTTTATTTATTTATTTATATTTTTTTAAAGATTAACAGTTTTGATCGAGAGCGTTTGATATTACGTAACCATGGTGCTCATTTGAGATAAAATTAGCAGTTAGTTGTTTGTCTAATCATTCAAAATAGCATAGACTTGTCCTAAAAAGTATGATGTGATTTCAAAAGTCTGTTATGTGCCAAGCAGTTGTATATAAAACCTTTTTTATTTTGGGCATTTACATATATATACCCGATAAAACTTAAGTAATTACATATTTCCTGAAATCATGCTTTAATAGCATTGTATATCATGCATTGAAAACTTGTGTTTTGAATAAATATGTAATTTTTGAAGTTTCATTAGGTATATATGCAAATAATCTTTTATCAGTTTGCAGTTATATTCTTATTCTAATGATATTGGTAATGTATCAGGCATACATTATACACACATAAAAGTTAGTTGGAAACTTGTGGCTCAATTGGAATGACTATGAATATATAGTATAGCAAAGAATTAGAAGCTAGCGAACCAAAAGATTACAAACAGATACTATATTGGATGAAAAGTTAGGCTGCATACCCAAGTAAACACAGTTAATTACCTACTGATAAATTTATTATATTTCTGTCTAGATGGAAACAAAAAGAACAATAATCATTATAATAAAAATACGATATGCTGATGGCTACTTCATATATCGATTGGGTGACACAAACGTTTCAATGTATCTACCTTCTACATCGACTATATCATTATTCTTGTCATCCACTCTAACTTCCGCATACTCAAAGTCGTCAGAGATGTTGCCTTCTTCTTTGCCTTTGCCTTTGTCGTTGATTTGAGTCTTCTTTTTGAGATCTACTTTATAAATTTGATGTCTGTAACATCGATTCCTCATGAGCCAGTTTCCGTTCTTCATTAAGTGGAATGGAATCAGATGGCTAATAATAGTATGATCATAAACATAAGGCCTTCTAATTAGTTGATAACTTACCACTTCTTTCATATTCCCATTATCATCCAACTTCCACAACTTAATTCAGGTCTTCGTTCCGAAACCCTTCATATTCCCATATTCATCACAACTCATGTCTACAATGTTATATTTGACACAAACATGAATGCAATCACTTTTAACCATAATAGTGGCAAAATAATTACACGCATTTGGATAATCATCAACAGAGGGAGTTTCTATCTGTGATAACCGTTCAGTTTTTGTGTTAAACCTCATAATGGAACTTAACCGTCCGTTCTCGCACGAGTGTTCTTGTAAGAAATAGAGATTTTCATTCAAATAAGTACCTCGACTCCAATGTCCAGGATAAAGGTTACCTGTATTCTGAAAGTCGTCTACTTTTCTCCATGAGTCCGATTTCAACGAGTATATGTAAACATTTTTTTTGTTTTCATAATTGTAAACATTATTATCATACTTTACAAGTAGAAGCTTGTAGTCATCTTCACAAGAGCTGTAATACAATCCGAAATCTGATTCCGAGTACCAAATATCATTCTTGTATTTATTGTGAGAATTAAATTTGGGCAACCTCTTATACTCATTCGTCAAAGGATTCCATAAGATTAGATGGGAGTATGCATCAACATTCTTGATCTCATGTATGCCTAGACATACCAATCCATGAAAAGATGCGAGAATACGAATACTATGAGGATTCGCGTCTTCGAATTGTGGTAAAGGGCGGCTTGTGGGAGTTAAACCCTTATCATGACTCGGTGGCGCTTCACAGTCGATGGTGCTAAACATAAACTTGAATAATGTTCTTACTGATTCAGATATGACCAGAAGTTTAATGTTGTTTTTATGGTGGTCGATGTGCATGTTTTCAAACATCTTTGACATTAGGAACGAGTGCCATTCTTTTGAAACACACCTGAAACGACAAGCAGATTTGGCTGGAATTCTTGGTATTATGTGGTTGAATACGACGTCATGTGGAACATGAACCTCCATTGTCGATCTCTTTGGTAATTTAGGTTTAGAAAAGCGTAATAATGTGAGATGTAGGTTTTTGCGTATATTTATAGCGAGATTATTGCCATCTCAATAAACCCTCCCCTAAAATATCAAATAAATAAATAAATAAATAAAAATAAGGATCTTAGATCATAAGCGAAGCCCTAATTTTTTCGTGAGAATCAATCGCAAGTAATTGCATCCCCACCTCATGAATTTCTTTGTGTAAAACCCCCAAATACCATTCGCATCTCTAAAAAAAAAAAAAAAAAAAAAAAAAAAAAAAAAAAAAAAAACAGTCCTCAATCCGTAACAAAATAAATAAATAAAATCCTCCATATTTGTTCATGCTATCACTACAAGAAATGTGTCTTTTAGTGACACTCATAAAAAGTGTAAGTATAAATATACATTTACTTACACTTTTTTAAAACGTGTGCTTGGAATCCGAAGTCGTCATCGGTCTGGCTAGCCAATAAAGCCGTTCAAGAACGAAACGGAGGGGGCCATTCGGAACCAGTAAAAATGGGTGAACTTTGTCGGACTTGGATCATTTTCTTTCTCTGGTTAATCAATTTGTCATTGTCATTTTGTTGGCGCCTGATGCGTGGGAATTGCACCAGGCTTTACCTCTCGAGGGATCTCGAGAAGCTTACAACCCCCACCAGGCAGTGTACCTGATCGTTGTAGTATAGTATAGTGACAAGTACCGGGGGATTGATCGTTCAGCTTAGGAATAGTGTCGCTAGGATTAGAAAGCCTAATTACTAGTTCTAAAGGTGAGGGATGATTATTTTTGTGTTTTTATATTTTATGGAAAGCAAGTAAAAATCTCGGGTTTTGGAAGAGTGGGCGGAATTAGTTGCTATTCAACTAACCCAAAACTAAGATGCAATCAAAATAAAATACAAAAAATGAAATTAAACTAATTATACTAAGGTTGTGAGCAGTAATTGGAGAAAATGTGTTTACTTAGATTTCACTACTCCCTAGATATCTTTTACACGTTAATTACTTGTTTTAATTGCATGGATGACGGATTGTATTCCTTAATACCATTCATGGGGTGGCATACATAACTCCCCAATTCTATGAGCTCTTATCTCCTCCTACACCATGCCCAGCACAACTATAGGGATTGTAAACAGTGACTCATGCATTAAATACAATCAATAAAGACCTAGTACGCCTCGGTTCATGTTTCTTAAGACGTTCAAGCATGTTACCATTTGGAGGTCTGCCAGTTTTCTTAAGCCTAACATATAAATCATTCATCCAAGACAAGAATAAACAAGTAATCAACACATAATCAATATCGAGGTTTCATTAGATCTAAGCAAACACAAAAGAGATCTAGCCTAGCATGATAGAATTAAGACAAGAACAAGATATAGACAACCAACACATAGACATATTGATTGAATTAGAAGAACACTTATCTTAATTAATCATGCAAGGTATCAAGGGGTTAGAACCCTTGAAAAACCTGTAAAGTTACACCAAAATCGTCTTTAGGGTTTCTCCAAAACTTCTCTTTTAAATGTGAAAAACTAGAAAACTATATATAGGAAAATAGGGATGACGGCGTCAAGAACAAAGGTGTGACGCCGTCATCTCGCCGCCAAATACTTCCTCGGACGGCCTTGATCTACTTCTGACGCCGTCAAGGCCTAGGCCGTCACACAAATTACTCTTGACGCCCTGTGTGTGATGCCGTCATCAGCTACGGATTTTAATTCTTAGGGTTTGACGCCGTCATGAGTTTACTCTTGACGCCTTCATGTACTGTTCCCAGCATGGAAAATTGAGACTTTGCCGTTTTCTTCACTTTTATGCTCCAAAAACGTCCAAAATGGCTTCTTTTCCAGAATTCACTCTCCAAGTACCTAAAATCACAAAAGGAACGATTTAGGGCAATATTTTATCAAATAAAGTCGGATTCGGGCTTAAATGACCCCCTAAAAACGGACCATTTTTCGCCTCATCACATACCCTTACACTTGAGATTTGCTTGTCCTCAAGCAAATGCGCTTTTATTCTACTCAAAAGACAAGTTAGGGGTCATTTAACACTAATATAAAAGTAATTACAACAAATAATCGTTCCACTAAAGACCAATAGACAAGCACGGAGGTCATACACTAGCACCTCACAAATAGTGTTTAGATACTCACATCTCTCGGGTGTAATAAAGTAATATAACATTATGGAAATGGAAGATATCTCTCACTACCTGTCATAGCAAAATAGATTACCATAGGCTTGGGAAAGGATCAAACCTCCACCACATGGCGTAAGCACCTAGGATAAACTATCAAAGAGGTCTTTTAAAGGGTTGTAACGTTAGGTATAGGGATATGAATTACACGGTTTTGTTGGATAAAGGAAGTTTTACTGGTGGCGAGTTAACAATCTTGGTCAATTACATGTACAATATGGTGTTGCTAAGCCAAGACTAGACTCGACTTATGCTAATAAATGAAAAATAACAAAAACATAAAATGAACATAGAATGAAAACGGGATGGTAGTCCGTATTTTTTTTTTTTTTTTTTTTTTTTTTTTTTTTTTTTGCATACATTCTTACCCTACCATCCAAAATAATACATCATAGGGGATGAGAATTCCCCTTACACTTGAATCTTTACATACTTTACATTTAACTAATCTAATGACTCGAATTAAGAAAATCAAAACACTTGGAGCACTTTTAAGATTAACGTACATATGGGGGTAATATATGATGTTCTTCCCCATTACTCCATAAAATAAATACTTACCCATGAGTCCCAATTGTCTCAAAACAATATGTACAAGGATATAACTCGACTTAGCAACCATGTAATCAATTAGAAAGTTAACTTAGGGTTTAACAAATAACAATAATGCACTAAAAATGAGCGCATACACGAAAGGCTAAGGCGATTTGGTTGTACATTTAAGTGGGGTGTAACAAATTCTTCCTTTAAGTAAAATGCTTAAAGTTAGAAACAAAAAGATAGGCTCGGAGGGGTGTACTAGGGGTTTCGTGTACTAAAAATGAGTACAACGCTAAAGGTGTGGGAAAAATTAGTTGACTTAACTAGCCAAGTAATATGACTTAAATGGTCAAGTAATTATGATACGGGTTTAACACAAGGGTGATCCTAATGCCTCTTATCATGTAGTAAATCCTACTACACGAATGTAGTCTCACTAGCGGTCTCGGGATGCATCACTAACGCAAGTTCTAGAATCTAAATGCTACCGGTACACTAATAAGCACTAATAGTAAATGCTTTTCCTATCAAATCTAAAGGCGAACCTCACATATTTGGGTGGAAAATTTTTTCTGAATATACGGTTATGTGCTAGTCCTACAATCTCCTATCCATGAGACGCTTGCTATGGCTAAAGTTTCACTCCTAAATGTTGTAAAAAATTTTAAATTTGGCGCTAAAATTGCACTAACAAGTATTTCTCATAGTTTTATTACACATCTACCATCAAACAAAACAAACTCAAGCGAAAGTGCATATGTAAGGTATCATCTTTTTACCCTCCCCTTACACTTAAGATGAACATTGTCCCTAATGTTCAAGTAAAGAATGTAAAAGTGAAAAAGTAAAGAGAATGAAATCAAATACTCCCCTGATTCGCTCGGTATGGATTATAGGTTGGCCAGGTTAGATCTTCCTCCAAGAAAACGAACAATCAAAGCTTCCCTTCCAGAATATAAATCATCTCCTTGTCGAACATAACCTGTAAATCCTGACAAAAATAGACAAGACAACCTCGCGTAAAATCGGCGGCATCCTATATAAGTTACTAAATCCTAGAAAACAAGATAAGATATAATGCTTGTGGAATGAAGTTTGCAGATCTCCTGGAGATTATAAAACTTAATAATTCACAAAAACCATAAGACTCCGTTAGAAAAACAAAACCGGTAAAATTTTCAGATTTTAACTCCTGACGCTGTCAAGAATAAACTCATGACGCCGTCAGAATGGACCTGCAGAAATTCTTATGTTAAGTTTCCGGAAAATTTCTGGAAAAACTTGGTCTTACTTCCTGGAAAATTCTGCAAAACTTCATTATGACTCAATACAAGCATTTGACTCTAACAAATACGAATATACATGCTCATTTAATATTGTGGAGAATCATGATCGGTTTGTTTCTTAAAAACATATTTGGGGTTTCCCCTTACACTTATCTTTTGCAAAAATACTTTTAGGTTGGAGTTAAGACTAGGCTAAACAACATAGTAAAGTATTTCCACATTTTAATTTAGAAACGTGATCAACCAACAATAAAAATAAAACATGCATACGGAAGCAAATAAAAATCAAACAAATAAAATCACACAAAACATGGGTTGCCTCCCAAGAAGCGCTTTTCTTTATTTACGAGTCTTGTAGCTAGACTCAAGGCCATGGGTTACTACGTGATCTCATCATTGGTTCCACTCTCTAGGTCGTCTTCTAAACCAGTTTTGTATTCCGGACCTAGTTGCAGGCACTCTTTGTAGAAACCAAGCATCCTATTTCTAACATACTCTACTCCTCTACGTCTATCCTCCTCATTCCTATAATAAGCCGCTTGCTTATGTTCCTTTTCGAAATTAGAGAGAAGGCGGTATTGTTCGATCTTGTAGGGCATTTGATAAGCAACCTCATCATTCTCCTTCTTGAATCTAACTATCCCTAAAGTCGGATCATAACTCATCCTAGTGGCCTCAACAAATGGTTTTCTGAATACTATTTGACTTAGGCAAGCATCTATCACCGGACGAGTGTCTTCCACTATCATAAAATTGATTTCATAGGTGAGATTCCCTATAATCACTTGTAATCCCTTCACTCTTCCCGCAAAATTACTTATCAGCTTCTTACCGGGCATCATCCTAAAATTGAGTTGCTTCTTCATCACCCAATTGTAATAAGTCCTAGTCATGATGTTCACGGGGGATTTAAGGTCGATGTAAGCTTTCCATATATGCATGTGCCCGATATTACATGGGATGTTAATGTTAGAGGGGTCTCCCATTTTGATAAGGGGGTCGCCAAAGATATATGTTCTCTCGGGACTATCGAATAAATCCTTATGGTATTCCCGTTCTTCCTTGGTTGGCAACTTATCAAAGTATTCTTCTATAGGTTCTACCTCCTCTAATTCCTCATCCTTATTAACCTCAACTTCCCTACTCTCATCCTTACTTTCGGCTTCTATTCTAACTTCATCCTTGTCACTCTCCTCTATCTCCTTATCTATCGGCTTAATGGTGACAACATTGACAAAGTGGACATGTTTGGATGATGAGGGGTCCTTAATTTGGGTTCCACTATTGGTGTCCCTAGTGTCCTTCCTAGATGTGATTAACGCTTGGTTGTTGAGGGCTTTCAACAAGTTGTCAATCTTGTTGGTCATCTCCGTTTGTTGTTGGTTGAATTCGGTTTCAAACCTAGCTATGCGGGCTTCTTGATATGCCATGAACTTTGACATCAATCCTTCAAGATTGTTGGTACTACCATAGTTGTTAGAAGGATTGTTGTTGAAAGTACGGTTGGATGGTGGACCGTTTGGTTGGTAGCGATTAGGCGGATTGGAGGAATTGGGTTGATTTTGTTTCCACCTAAGGTTTGGGTGATTTTTCCAAGAGGGGTTGTATGAATCACCGTAAGTGTTTGGCTCGGGCTTGAAAGTGTACCACTTATCTCCCGCTTCGTCGGTACGCGTGGATGCGTAGTCCGCAAAAGCTGTTCCGGGGAGTTCCACACAATCACGAGTGTCATGGGGACCACTACATAATTCGCATGAAGAAGTGATTTTGTTCACTTGGCTTGAAGGCTTAGGAGCTTCGTAAGATTTCATGAGAAACTTGACTTGGTCCTCAAGTTCCATGATCCTACGGTCGGGAGTGCTAGAATTGTTCGAAGGCAAAGATATTGCCTTGACCGTTTTGTTCAAATCACGGGGATCATTCCAACTTTCGTTGTCATAGAGAGCAAGATCTTCTATGAGTTCCCATGATTGTTCCGCACTAAGATCACGTAGCTTACCACCGGCCGATTGGTCAATGGTTCGCCTCGTGGAGATGTCGATATAGTCATAAAAAATTTGGACTTGGAGCCAAAGATCTATGCCATGATGAGGGACTTTTTGGAGTAAGTCCTTGAAACGAGTCCATGCTTCATAAAGAGATTCATTTTGACGTTGTTGGAACATCAAGATGTCATTCCTAAGCTTAGTAGTTCTCCCCAGTGGGAAAAATTGAGCAAGGAAACGAGTGGTGAGATCATCCCATGTGGTGATGGATCCCGCGGGTAAACGCTCAAGCCATTGACTAGCTTGATCCCGTAGAGAGAATTGGAATAGGCGTAAACGGGTAGTCTCTCTAGTTTCAACACCTAGGTCTATGGAATCTACGATTTTGAGAAAGTCCTTAAGATGTTGGTTTGGATCTTCGGAACGAAGTCCATGGAATGCACATCCGCTTTGCACCAACCGGATGGTGTCGGATCGCAAGGGGGTCACATTGTCTCCGGTGAGCTCAATGGTGTTTCGGTAGCCTTGGTGGCTAGGTCGGGAATACTCTCCTAAGGTTCGGGGCCTAAGGGGTTCTAATGGTGGGTTTTGTTGTGGTGGGATGACGGGTTCAAAGATGTTACCACCTTCCATGATGTCGGATGGTAAGGAGTTACGAACAAAGGCACGAAGAAATAAGATAGACTAAAGAAGACCTAAAAAATAAAAAATAAAATCTTACTAGAAAGGAATCTAGCAAGTAGACCTAATAAAAAGAAATTCTAACCTAGACAATAACTATTCCCCGGGCTGCGGCGCCAAAAACTTGATGTGTGGGAATTGCACCAGGCTTTACCTCTCGAGGGATCTCGAGAAGCTTACAACCCTCACCAGGCAGTGTACCTGATCGTTGTAGTATAGTATAGTGACAAGTACCGGGGGATTGATCGTTCAGCTTAGGAATAGTGTCGCTAGGATTAGAAAGCCTAATTACTAGTTCTAAAGGTGAGGGATGATTATTTTTGTGTTTTTATATTTTATGGAAAGCAAGTAAAAATCTCGGGTTTTGGAAGAGTGGGCGGAATTAGTTGCTATTCAACTAACCCAAAACTAAGATGCAATCAAAATAAAATACAAAAAATGAAATTAAACTAATTATACTAAGGTTGTGAGCAGTAATTGGAGAAAATGTGTTTACTTAGATTTCACTACTCCCTAGATATCTTTTACACGTTAATTACTTGTTATAATTGCATGGATGACGGATTGTATTCCTTAATACCATTCATGGGGTGACATACATAACTCCCCAATTCTATGAGCTCTTATCTCCTCCTACACCATGCCCAACACAACTATAGGGATTGTAAACAGTGGCTCATGCATTAAATACAACCAATAAAGACCTAGTACGCCTCGGTTCATGTTTCTTAAGACGTTCAAGCATGTTACCATTTGGAGGTCTGCCAGTTTTCTTAAGCCTAACATATAAATCATTCATCCAAGACAAGAATAAACAAGTAATCAACACATAATCAATATCGAGGTTTCATTAGATCTAAGCAAACACAAAAGAGATCTAGCCTAGCATGATAGAATTAAGACAAGAACAAGATATAGACAACCAACACATAGACATATTGATTGAATTTGAAGAACACTTATCTTAATTAATCATGCAAGGTATCAAGGGGTTGGAACCCTTGAAAAACCTGTAAAGTTACACCAAAATCGTCTTTAGGGTTTCTCCGAAACTTCTCTTTTAAATGTGAAAAACTAGAAAACTATATATAGGAAAATAGGGATGACGGCGTCAAGAACAAAGGTGTGACGCCGTCATCTCGCCGCCAAATACTTCCTCGGACGGCCTTGATCTACTTCTGACGCCGTCAAGGCCTAGGCCGTCACACAAATTACTCTTGACGCCCTGTGTGTGACGCCGTCATCAGCTACGGATTTTAATTCTTGGGGTTTGACGCCGTCATGGGTTTACTCTTGACGCCTTCATGTACTGTTCCCAGCATGGAAAATTGAGACTCTGCCGTTTTCTTCACTTTTATGCTCCAAAAACGTCTAAAATGGCTTCTTTTCAAGAATTCACTCTCCAAGTACCTAAAATCACAAAAGGAACGATTTAGGGCAATATTTTATCAAATAAAGTCGGATTCGGGCTTAAATGACCCCCTAAAAACGGACCATTTTTCGCCTCATCAGCGCCTAAACTTTAATCACAGGGTACCTACTGCTACAACACACAAGTAACTACTAGTTTATTTGAAACACAAAGAGCAACAACCCTCGATAATAAAGTAAAATATTCAAAGTTAGTCATGTTGGTGATGTTTCATTGAGATGAGATGTTTATAAACTATTTTATTTTTGGTTTTAACATAGAAACTCTTAAAATTCAGAAATCCAAGTTATAAAGCTAAAAGTACAAGTAACTAAAACACATTTTCTAACATTTACAAGTTCTTAAGCTCAAAGTACAACTAATTAAAATAGAAATACTAACATTAAATACAATAAATAAATCATTATGTACATTGAATAAAATTAATTAACTGGTTAATAAATACAATTAATGCAGTTATTAAAACACCTCTTACATAAGAAATACAAATTATCAAGTATATTGTACAACAAACTTAAACACAATTCCTTCATTAAATGTAATCAATACAAATAATAAAGCACATTATACAAATATTCAAGCCCGAACGGGCAATGGGCAAAATGGGCTCGAGCCCAAACGGGGCACGAGCTAAACGAAATTCTTGATATCCGTAAATTTATTGTAAAAAAAAAAACATAATAGACTAAAACACATGATTCACCGAAAACTTTTATTTCAATGTACCCGCCGCCGCAGCAACGCACGGATATCCTACTAGTATATTTCATATATAAAACCCAAAAACAACATATGCTATTTTATTCTTTGGTTTCTTAAGATATAAAACCCAAAAATTACATAAACTATTTTATTATTTGGCTTTATATCTGCTTAAACTCTTTAGTTAATTTTCCATGTCACAAAAGGTGACAACATCTAGGGTTGTTAAATCTAACTATATTTTTTTAGTTCAAATATAGTCGATTGTAGCAACAAGAAAAAAGGAAAAAAAAAATTAAAAATAAAAAAGTTGAGAACTCATAGTTAGGGGTGAGCATCGGGCCGGAACCCGACCCGGCCCGACGAAGCCCGATCCCGATTGTGGCCGGAATTCTAAACCGACTCCCGATCCCGATTGTGTTCGGTTAGTCGGTATCGGAGTCGGTCGGTATCGGTTAGTCGGTATCGGTCGGGATTAGCTTGTTATTTCTCGGTTTTCATCCCGTCCGACCCAATCCCGTCCCGACCCGACTCCCGAGTTCGCCGAAAATGCAACCAATCCCGTCCCGACCCAACTCCCGAGTTCGCCGAAAATGCAAACTGACTCCCGACCCATTTACTAGTCGGGATCGGAATCGGGCCGCCTTACTCATAGTTATGTAGCCAGTGCAAGAGATAGACAAGTGTCAATTCGCTTGAATATATGTTGCACCATCAACAATATACTTGTTTCAACTTATGTGAACCATATACTCCAAAGTATATAAGTTAGCAAGAATTTGCATCTTTGATCAATGTGGGATTGAAAACTTAGTTTTTTTTTTAAAAAGGCAACTAGGCAAAAAGTTGTATCAAAGGCAGTTATGTCTTTACTAAAAAAATATGTTGTAACTGCCACAATGGTTATGTGTCAGTTGATCAACAAGTACATATCAATGCACGTAATTTGGTAACATAACAATTACTTTATTGATCCCACATCGGAGGTTGGGTGCATATGAAGGGATGGCTTGTGATTTAAAAGGAAGATGAGGGGTTTGGAATACTCACTTACCTGGACGGGGTCAATGGATGATCAAAAAGGTCCATGTCCTAGGTTGGTGACTTCCATTGCACGTAGGAAGGGTGCCCGCCTAAGGTCGGCTCAAGTGGCTGAGCCTACGTCATAATTTGTGGTAGCGGGGGTCAGCGTTCGCGCGGCCCCTAACCTATTTTCTAGTTAAATGCTTCAAATTAATGTTTTAGAAACTGGTTTTATAAGAATTCCCGGTTCATGGTTTAACCAGAGGTTTTTCCTAAAAACGGCTTTTTTAACTCAACCGGCCGGGTCAACCAGAGTTTTTAAACATTGATTTTATATGGTCTTGCCTGTCTTTGTGGTGTTGGGTGCCAGCGTTTTCGCCGCCCCTAACCAATTATTGAGTCAAATGTTTCTAATATTTAGTGGGAATTAAACCCATGTCGCTATAAGCTCGTTTTAGGTCTCTCGGCACAATAGACTCCTGCCGTGTAATTTAGGTTCTTTTTATGTTTGTTTCTGGTCGCTAATGTTCTGTTCCTGAACTCCATATTACATTAGTATCACGGAGACTTGATAATTATGTTGTAGCATGCAAAAATGATGTGATGAGAGGTTAGACATTTTAGTAAGTTAAAACGTTTTGTATGATGGTTTCAATGTTTTTCGCTGGTTCGATATTTGTTAAGATCCACATAATAGTTTATGGTTTTAGTTTTTTGGTTGATTTTAGATCCTTGAAGATTTGATTGTTTTTTTGGCTATCTGTTTTTGTGGTGGTTAAATGGCGTCCAAGAAATGGGTTTCTAAGGTGTGTGATGTGGGTGTGGTTGAGATTTGATGATGGTTTCGACTTTCGAGTTTGTATGAATCTGTAACAGACGAGACTTTATATGGTTATATATAGGTGTATAAATTATCTATAGATCTGTTATATCTCTTTGGTTGTTGATTAACTTTTGAGGCCAATGATGTCTATTAGTAGTTTTATTATTATTTTATAAAGTTGGTGATAACATAAAAGAAAAGCATGATCAATATGGCAAAACAATAAATTGGTATGTCTTTTGGTGGAAGTTGGACATGAAATGATCGAATTCATTCATATTATATATATATAACAAGGCGCAAGGCACTTTTATAAAATAATAGTATGTGTCTCCGCTTAACTTGTAAAATAATAATATTTGAGTCCGCTGACGGAACTTTTGTAAAATACTAATTTATGTGACGGAACATTTGTAAACACAAACGAAAGGACAGGTTGTTGAGTCATGAGTGTTGACAATCGTAAAATTTCTGTGACAATAAAGCCCAACTGTCGGAATCCATTAGGCCCATCTTTAGCCCGTTTTCACTTTTGATATATTACCATATGTAACATGTATTTTTCACTCACTTTATATTAGCTAAAAAGAAAGGCCATGAATAAAAGCAGTTATCCTTTCATATTATTTTACTGGAATGCTAAAATGAAATATAAAATCTTTTTACCTTTTTGTTCCTTTTTAAAATTCCAGTGAACTAAAAAAAACTATTGACTAATAATGGTGTTCGACACCTTTTTATTATTCCATCCATTCTAAAATTATTGTCCCCTTTTGACTTTTTTAGTCTTTATTTTTCAGCTTTGACCTTAAGTATTTTTGTTTGTATTACATAATACTTAATACAAAATATATGAATGGATTAAGTTTTAAATGTATTTTCATTTGGTATAATTTTTATCAAAAATTGTATAACACAAACAAAAAATATTTATAGTCAAAGTTGAGAAAGAAGTACCGAAAAAGTTGAGGGGGACAATAATTTTGGGACAGAGAAAGTATTTTATTTTGCAATAGTTAACTTTTTGAGTTCTAATTGGGTTTGGCCCTCTTCCATGAGGTATAACCTTTCCGGTTAGCAAACACCTGCATAATTTTGTATCGTTAAGCTGAATCAGTATAACGGCTTGCTGTAAACCTAACGTATTACAATACAAACTTTTGTAAATACCCCGCCGCAACGCGGCGGGTTCTGCCACTCGTTATAAACAAGTTGGAAGTTTGTTCTTTTGTTGGAAGTTGGGCACATTAAAAATTCATTCATATGTGAACTGATCGAATTATTATTATTACTATTATATATAGTCAAGAGAGCATATTTATTTTAATTCTAATTAATTGATATGCAAATAGTCTTGATATTTTTATCGAAATGTTACCCGAGTATTAATTTGTAACATAATTGGCATTAACTTCTTTAAAACCATATTAACTATATATATACCTTAAAATTTTTATGAGAGAAATGACCTGTATGGGAGAAGCGCGTTGCATCTTTTAGACTAGACTTGCAAACGCGGGGAATCATTTAAAGTGCGTGAATCACATGTGAAGTCCTTTGAAAGTTGTTTAGTTGTAACCAAGGCTGTCAAGATCGCGATCCCACGCAGGATCGTTTTTGTCTTTGCAAGATCGAGATCGTAAGATCGGATCGCGATCCTACGATCCTACCAATTTGTCATATTTTGTAAACCAATTATATACGATTCAAACTGTTTTACATTTTTACTTAACGTCAAAGATAAGTTCATATAATATCATCTTGAAAATGACAAAGTTTAAATTTCAAACACCAAAGTAATAGTAAAACACAAAAAAATCAATTTCAATCGTTACATTAACGATTTAGTGCAATAATATTGCATAACATAGGTCCTAAATGTCTCAAAACATACGAGCCATCAACATGATTTCAAAAAAACAAATGTTTCATAAGTGGCATTACAAAACATACCCTTTGATTAGTTTAATTACAGTGAAGTAAACTAAAGTAAACTATTGACTATAATCTATTTGGAAAAGTAGAAAACTCTGTATAAACTATAATCTATTTAGAAAATGAAACAATAGTGGTTTACTCATTAGACAATAGTAAAACACACGTTTTTTTTTTTTTTTTTTTTTTTTTTTTTTTTTTTTTTTTTTTTTTTGGCTAAGTAAGTGGGATGGACTTAAAAGATTACAAAAAAAAAAAAAAAAAAAAAAAAAAAAAAAAAAAAAAAAAGTGAACTCGGATCGCGTGTCGATCTTACGATCTTACGTGCGATCCTACGATCCTACTTACGATCCTACCTCAGATGCGATCCTACCACAATCCTACACGATTTTGACTGGTGTGCACGTAAGATCGTACGATCTTACGTGTAAACTCGCGAGTTTGACAGCCTTGGTTGTAACTATGACTTACCAAGTGAGGAACAAGTTTGCATTATAAATTACTTCTACAATGACCAACTGATGTTTGAATGGACCGGACAATAATAGTGAAAATATATTGGACAAATTTCAAAAAACAGTTAAAAGGGCTACCTTAGAGACCTAGCCTAAGTGGCAGTTCGCTAAAAGGAATTTATGCAATTTTAAATGCAACCACCGAAGTTGAAATAACTTCTCAATTTTACTTTAAATGGCGAAGTTACATTTTAATGTTGCACAAAAGAAGTTATATTTGTTTGAATCCTTTTTTTTTATTATTATTATTTAAATAAAAATCTTTATCTATAATTTTTTGAATTTTCAACTTTTTAATTTAGTAAATATTGTAAATAATTCTTTTTCGTGGAGAATTATCAATGTGACAAGTTTGAGTCTTCTTAATAAGTTGTTGTAGCAAACTATTCATGTGCCAACCATTTCAATTTAGTGTTTGTATTTTTTATTTGATGTGTAATACTATAAATATTGAATAACAAATATCGGGAAGAGCAGCAAAAATACTTGACTCAACTAATGGGGGACACTTTACGCTACATCTCAACATTTTTACGGGGTTTTTAAGAAGTGTTTTATTTCAATTTTTCATTTCAACTTGCTATCGAAACATAACAATAACTTCGCATCAAGGCAAAGTGAACAACTTTGGCCACGCGCATCCATAATATTATGGCCTATTGCTTTTATATTACAGATTTGTATATGAAAATAGTTTCTTATTGTTTAAAGTTATTCCAACTTAAAATTATCATCATCCGTAAAGTTATTGTCACGAATTATGTATAGCTGTAAATCATTGCACATCAGGAATTTGAGTTTCAGGGTACCCGCCGCCGCAACGCGCGGGTACCCTGCTAGTATACTCAAGGTATATAAGTTAGCAAGAATTTGCTTTATGATCCATGTGGGATAAAAAAGGCAACTAGGCAAAAAGTTGTATCAAAGACACATGTTGGAAGTAATTTGGTAAAATAACAATTACTTTGTTGATCCCACATCAGAGGTTGGGTGCATATGAAGGGATGGCTTGTGGTTTAAAAGGAAGATGAGGGATTTCGAATACTCACTTACCTGGACGGGGTCAATGGATGATCAAAAAGGTCCATGTCCTAGGTTGGTGACTTCCATTGCACGTAGGAAGGGTGCTCGCCTAAGGTCGGTTCAAGTGGCTGAGCCTACGTCATAATTTGTGGTAGCGGGGATCAGCCTGTCGGCCATAGTCCTGTAGTGTCTTAGAGGTATCTAGGAATAGTAGATGTTACTATTACATCTACTTTATGTGTGTATAAATAGGGGCCTAGCCTCAAGAAATAAGATATGCGTTTTTAAGAGTTAAACCATTGTGTTTAGATTGAGATTAATTTCTCTCTTATCTGTTGAAGCTTGTCTTCTGAATAGCAGATGCATCAGTTGAAGCCTTTGCTTCTGAATAGCTAATCACTATCCTATCATACAATCATTCATTACAATTCAATATAAACCACTAACAATAAATCAATCGTCCACTATCAATTTCAATTGCAATGAATTCATTCATCGATGCATATCAATCACAAACACTAACCATTCACAAAGCACTAACTATTATTCTATCATCCAATATCCACTATTCACTATTTACTATTCACTATTCACAATTCACTATTCACATTATTCATCCGTAAATTCTGATTTAAATTCTGGTATCAGAGCCTCGTAAGCGATCAAGGAAGAAAAAACGAAGTCAAGAAAAGCATCAAGATCAAGAAAAAAGATGTTAAGCATTAAAGCTACGACAACAATCAAGAGAAGGGATCAATCACCTACTCCAAAAAGCTATTAAACAAGGTATCGTTTAAATTATTCAAAGTTATTAAGTTTGACAATATGAGTGATACAAATCTACAAATAAAAAATAATTATAATCAAAATCGTGTTCATTTCTTAAATTACCTGGACGGGGTCAATGGATGATCAAAAAGGTCCATGTCCTAGGTTGGTGACTTCCATTGCACGTAGGAAGGGTGCCCGCCTAAGGTCGGCTCAATTGGCTGAGCCTACGTCATAATTTGTGGTAGCGGGGGTCAGCGTTCGCGCGGCCCCTAACCTATTTTCTAGTTAAATGCTTCAAATTAATGTTTTAGAAACTGGTTTTATAAGAATTCCCGGTTCATGGTTTAACCAGAGGTTTTCCCTCAAAAACGGCTTTTTTAACTCTACCGGCCGGGTCAACCCGAGTTTTTAAACATTGATTTTATATGGTCTTGCCTGTCTTTGTGGTGTTGGGTGCCAGCGTTTTCGCCGACCCTAACCAATTATTGAGTCAAATGTTTCTAATATTTAGTGGGTATTAAACCCATGTCGCTATAAGCTCGTTTTAGGTCTCTCGGCACAATAGACTCCTGCCGTGTAATTTAGGTTCTTTTTACGTTTGTTTCTGGTGGCTAATGTTCTGTTCCTGAACTCCATATTACATTAGTATCACGGAGACTTGATAATTATATTGTAGCATGCAAAAATGATGTGGTGAGAGGTTAGACATTTTAGTAAGTTAAAATGTTTTGTTTCATTTCTGTTTCAGTTACCAAACGTGATACAAATGTTTATCAAAACATCGTATTCACACTGTTTTTCACTTACGTGCAGATATCGTTATATTTCCCTTTGCATAAATACTAGTTCAATCTGCAAACATAATGTTTTTATGTTCGAACAATGACACTAACAAAAAAACACCTGGTAGTTTTGGTCGGCACATGACATCCTGATATATATAGTACAGTTCAAAATCTTGCAATTTAAAGTACGGTCCAAACCCGTCACATACTTTTGGATTTTTTGGAAAATCGACCCAAATAAGTGCTAAAGTGAGCTAAGAATCTCGACACATTTGCTAAATAGTCATAGCATAAGTCCTTTCTCTTAGTTGTTCAGTTGAGTATAACATCAGATTTCGCGTTAATATGGCTGGAGAACATGAACTCGTACTCGAAGATCAGCAATCCACCAATGACGATGACACATCGATAAGAACTGGTATAAAGATACAGCTTTCTGTATGCTTTTCACGACTAGTGAAACGGGTTTGTTATAATTTTTATTTATTTGAAATGAACCAGGCACATTATGGACCACAGTCGCACATATCATAACCGCTGTGATAGGCTCTGGTGTATTATCACTTGCTTGGAGCACAGCTCAGCTTGGTTGGATTGGAGGGCCAATAGCCTTAATATCTTTCGCATTTGTTACATACATATCTTCATTTCTTCTATCAGATTGTTATAGATCTCCTGATCCTGTTACTGGAACTAGAAACCGATCTTTTACTAATGCTGTTAGAGTCATCCTCGGTAGTAACTTTCATCAAACGTCTAGCATTGTTAACCTTTTTCTAGTGTTTTTCGTGAGCTAATGAGTATTTTCACAGGTGAAAAAAAGGCATGGTTTTGTGGGTCGCTACAATATATAAGCTTTCTCGGGACTTCAATTGCTTATGTTGTGACAACAGTGACATGTATCAAGTACGACTAATTAAAATGTTTAAATCTTCATTTAACCACTAATTAATAGTTTTTTATTTTAATCTTTCTATGTTGGTATGATTAATGATGACTTTGTTGGTTTTGATCAATAGTATGGTTTTGGTGTCTGTTGTTGCAGCCATAATGTCGTTTTGTTATGCTTCTATCGGTTTTGGACTTCCCGTCATATCTTTTGATTTGGTTTTCTTCTAAGACCAATATAATTCTAATAATAATCGAACTTAAATCCTTCTTTCTAACCCACAATAGTAATATGCAACTTCTAAAACCAATATAATCTTAATAACAATCGAACTTAAAACTTTCTGCCTAATCACAATAATTCTCAAACGATTCTAACGTTTTCTTAATACGAATTGTAACCAAAATTTTACTTTTAATCTATTCTACTAATAGAGAAAAACAAGTATTAAGAAACCTTGGGCCTTTTCAATTCTTGTGGGCTTTTAAAATGGCGTTCTCTTATACCACCCAAATGATAAAACTGCGTTCCTTTTCTACAAATCCCACTTGTGCTTCCTTCCTTCTTTCTTCTACACGCAAGCTCTGGTCGCCTCTTTACTTTCTTCTGGTTCTCTTCTAATCAAACGGTGGTACGCTTGGTTACTCTTTTCTGGCAAGCACACGGCAGTGGTTTCACACAACCGGGTACGTTTATTTCTCTTCTCCTTTTCTGTTCTCTGATTTGATCTTTCTTTTAATCGAATCGTGTTTCTTTCTTTCTTGGTTGATTCCTCTGAATCAAAACTCTTCTCTGTCTCACTTTCTCTTCTTGATTAACCGGTATGCGCACGGTTTCTTCTTTTCTTTCTCTGGTTCGAATCCTTTGGCTCTGATGCCACTGTTGGTCTCGTGTCTTTATATAAACAATTGAATAAAAATATACTAAGTTTATTTATAAAACAATCATTAGTTTCTACAGACTTGGTTTACACGGGTATTTATAACCCATCAACCGACACTATGAACCAACACAACGGTTCATTAACAGACATAACGTTTTTAAACTACCATAACCACGTTTTTAAACTACCATAACCGAATAAACTGTTTTTTTCGGTTGTAAACTTTACTTTTGACACACTAGACCCTTTCACTTATACACTTTACATACACGACTCTAAATACATAAACTAATTACACTACGACCCCTAAACATGGATTAATGAATTATCATCCAATAACCATCAGAAAACAAGGTTACAAAACGGGCTTCAGCAATTGCAGTTACATACAGTGACGAGTATTTTCTACCTTGGATGTGGATGCTTCGGGTATGCGGGAACAATGCACCAGGAAACCTCTTAACCGGATTCGGATTTTACGAGCCTTATTGGATTGTCGACTTTGCTAATGTTTGCATTATCATTCATCTTATAGGAGGATATCAAGTAAACCTTCATTTCTTTACACAAACAATTTACTCTTTGACTTTTTAAGTCAAATGTATGACCTTAAACTGTTTTTTTAGCAGTTACTAACACAACCCGGCCTTTTTTATTTCACCAAAAGCTATTCAGCCAGCCAGTATTTGCAGTTTCCGAAAGATCCTTAACCGAAAAGTTCCCAGAAAGTCGATTTCTGGAGAATTTCTATGGCATAAAGCTTCCAATGCTGCCAGCGTTTCGGTTGAATCTCTTCAGACTGTGTTTCAGAACAGCATACATTGTGTCAACAACAGCGATTGCGTTAGTGTTCCCATACTTCAATGAGATACTGGGTGTGTTAGGGGCATTGAACCTTTGGCCATTGGCGATATATTTTCCTGTTGAAATGTATATAGTGCAAAGAAAAGTGGAAACTTGGAGCACAAAATGGATTGCTCTAAAAATATTTAGTTTTGCTTTGATGGTTGTATCAGTTGTCACTTTAGTTGGTTCAATAGCTGGACTCATCGAAGCAAAGATGAACTAGTCTCCTTGTTGTTACTTCGGTCAGAAATGAGAAAAGTAGCCAAACTGAAGCAATTTGGTCTGCCAGGAATTTCCTAATCGATCGCCAGTCACTTTGAAACCTAGTGTGGTTTGTATGAAAAATGCAACGAACCGAAACTAACGTATATTGATTATGTAAGATACAAAGTATATACTCATTTATCATTAGTTCATTATTTATAATTGTGTAAATAAGGTTCGGCCATTATTAGCTTGGCCAAGCCCTATAATATATATTTGTTGTCTTAAATGACTTTGTAGTAGGCTAACCCAAGCCATGTACTATAATGTAAATGACTAGAAAACAATAGCAAAAAAGCTTTACTTTGTTTGTTTTATAACCTGCCGGCCTTAGAAGGCATACTAATAGCTTGATCATTTGTTTCTAGTTAATGTTCTGTTCTTGCTCTTCATATTCCATTTGTATCACGAGTAACTGTAGCATGCGAAAGTGATGCAGTGAAACATTTTGTTTCATTTCTGTTTCAAAAACAAACAAGCAAACATAATGTATCGAATCTCCAGCAAAGCAACTCTTATGTTCAAACAACGCCGTTAACAAAAAACATCTGATTGTAGGTATTATGTCATCTTTTTTGTCACATACTTTTTTGTCTTCTTTATCTCTATATATCCAAAAATCACACAATACTTATTAGTAGTCACACACCAAAATATAAATCAAACATTTTCAGTATTGACTTGAATAAGTGCTAAAGTGAGCTAAGAATCTCGGCGTCTTTGCTCCGAATAGCCAACAACGACGGAGAGAATAATTAAAAAGTGCGTCTTGCTAGTTCAGTTCAGAAGAACTATAATTCTTGTGTGAAGATCGATGGCGGTAGAACATGAACTCGTACACGAAGATCAAAACTCCACCAATGATGATGACACGACAATAAGAACAGGTAAAAAGATAACTTATATAATTTTTGGGAGATGATTTGCACACATTTGGATTTGATTTGCACACTCCAATGTACAACTAGTTAAAGCAGAATTTATAAACTGTACAACTGTTTCAAGCACAAGTTGGAGTGTGTCAATCAAAAAGTAGAGTCTGCAAATCATTTGCCATAATTTTTATATCTTTTATATCGGTTAGTGAAATGGGTAGTATTTTTCTTTTTAAAATTAACCAGGCACGTTATGGACCACAATTGCACATATTATAACTGCCGTGATTGGTTCTGGTGTACTATCATTGGCTTGGAGCACGGCTCAGCTCGGATGGATTGGAGGGCCAATAGCATTAATATCTTTCGCGTTTGTTACATACGTTTCCTCGTTTCTTATGTCAGACTGTTATAGATCTCCTGATCCCGTTACTGGAACTAGAAATCGCTCTTTTACAGACGCTGTTAGAGTAATTCTAGGTAACAACATAATTAAAAAACAAAACATCTAGCATTTATTTATTTAAAATTTTTATTTTTCTTATTCACGAGTTATATTACATTTCTTACAGGAGAAAAAAAGGCATGGGGCTGTGGATTAATACAATATGTGAGCTTTTACGGGACTGCGATTGCTTATGTTGTGACAACAGCGACGTGCATCAAGTAATTAAATATATATCAATTTGAATTGCTAGTGGAATAGTGGTATTTAATCTTTTATGTTGCTATGATCATTAATGACCAGTTGGCGGTTTTTGATTAATCAGGGCGATTAGGAAATCAAATTGTTACCATAAAGAAGGACGCGGTGCTAATTGTGAATATGGTGGCAATGTGTATATGCTGTTGTTTGGAGTTGTGCAGATTGTAATGTCACAAATACCGGACTTCCACAGTTTGGTTTTGGTTTCTGTTGTTGCAACCATCATGTCGTTTTGTTATGCTTCTATTGGTTTTGGACTTGGTTTTGCTCAAGTAATTGGTACAAATGCCTTCATATTTTACAAGCTCTAAAAGTTTTTAACCAGCTTTATCAAAACACAGTAAGCTGATTAGCAGTTTTTAAAACGGAATCGCAATCACCCCCTCAATCTCCATGCGGTTTTTAACAGTTTGACTTGACTCATTTGATCACGTGAAAACAACAGAAAATGGTAAGATTGCTGGGAGCAATATCGGGGTCCCAAGTTCTAGTGTAGCGAAAAAGCTGTGGCATACTTTTCAAGCACTTGGAGACATAGCATTCGCGTATCCATATACTTTCATTCTTTTAGAAATTCAGGTTCAAATCTCTTTACTTGTTAAGTTCAGCAAAGTATATTAGATAAAGCTTTTCATGAGCTATTTTTGGTGTATTGAAGGATACTATCAAGTCACCACCAGAAAACAAGGTTACAAAACGGGCTTCAGCAATTGCGGTTATTGTAACGAGTGTTTTCTACCTTGGATGTGGATGTTTTGGGTATGCTGCATTTGGGAACAATACACCAGGAAACCTCTTGACTGGATTCGGGTTTTACGAGCCTTATTGGATTGTTGACTTTGCTAATGTCTGCATTATCGTACATCTTATAGGAGGATATCAGGTAAACCTTCATTGCTTTACAACAATAAGTCACACGTTGACTTTTAAGGTCAAATATATGAGCTTAAATTTGAAATGTACATTGGTTTTACCAAGTTTTCTAGACCATAAAACTACTTAATGTTATGTTCTAATCTGGTGGTCATCAAGGATATTCAGTGAAACAAAAGGATTTTTATCATAACAATGCGATATTTGGTTTCTAATTTGACCTTAAAAGTCGAAGTGATTCTTTAGTAGTAATTTTTTTCTCTCAAGGTCAAAGCAAAGAGTATATAGATCAATATTGATGTGGTTTTACTAAATTTCAAGACCGGTAGCTTTGTTACATTTGTTTGTTCAATATTTATTTTCCGTCAAAGATGTTCAATGTAGATAAAACTAAAAGTAACGAGACCTGTAAGTCCCACTTTAACCTTAAAAGCCAAACTGTATCTTTTATCAACAGTCACTAACACAACTCATTTCTATTTAACCAAAAGCTATTCAGCCAGCCAATATTTGCATTTGCCGAAAGATCCTTAACCGGAAAGTTCCCAGAAAGTCGATTTCTGAAGAATTTTTACGGCATAAAGCTTCCAATGCTGCCAGCGTTTAAGTTGAATCTCTTCAGACTGTGTTTCAGAACAGCATACGTTGTGTCAACAACAGCGATTGCGTTAGTGTTCCCATACTTCAATGAGATATTGGGTGTGTTAGGGGCATTGAACCTTTGGCCATTGGCAATATATTTTCCTGTCGAAATGTATATAGTGCAAAGAAAAGTGGAAGCTTGGAGTACAAAATGGGTAGTTCTTGAAATGTTTAGTTTTGTTTTGATGGTTGTATCAGTTGTGGCTTTAGTTGGTTCGATAGCTGGACTCATCGAAGCAAAGATGAACTAGTCTCCTTGTTGTAAATTCTTTCAGAAATGAGTAAACCAACCAAACTGAAGCAATTTGGTCAGTTAGGAATTTCCTAATCGGCTGTTCAGCTGGAAACATATAATTTCAAGTAGCATGGTTTGTCTGAATCGAACCTAATGTATACTGAATTATGTAAGATACACTAGTAAGTTATTTAACTTTTTGTGTCTATGAGTTTTTGTCACAACTATTTGCGGATATATATTAGATCTTTTTTCATTGGTCCATATGTATAGAAGACAGGCCGCTCAGCCGGAAACATATATTTCAAGTAGCTTGGTGTGTCACACATTAATAGACTTACATCAAGATCTGCCATGGTTGATGTAAAACGGGCTCTAAATTTCTTCTTGCAGTCTAGTTTTGCAGTAACAGATATGTAGATTTTTACCTTTACAAAAATAAGATGATAAATATAAATAATTCATAGTTTCTAACTCTACTACGTAGTAAAGGTCTCGTCGCCCATCCTCTTTTTTCTTGTAGTGTGTATACAGAGAAGCTAAAAATACTAGAAGAACATATCGAGCCAAAACTCAACGATATGAAGTGACATAGTGATAACTTCAATCGCAATTTTTAGTTCTTCGAATGGCAGCTTCCAATAGGGGATGAGCATGGGTCCAGAACTGGTTGGAACCGGAACCGGAACTGGAACAGGACCCAATGGATTCAGGAACCGAATTTTGTGAAAAATAAGAACCGAGAACTGAACCGAATATAGTTTTCGGTTCCAGTTCTAGTTCTAGTCCTGGTTCTGGTTCAGTTCTTCAGGTCTACCCGGCTAGGAACCAATTTATTAAAAAATAAAATAAAAAACCTTAGGCACTAATGAATTAGGCCAATAAAAAAACAAAAAAATATTTGAATTTTTTTAGCGTTTGCAACCTTTTACATTTAAACCAATAACGTTTAACAACTAAAACATAAACTCAAACAAACAATCATTTTATAGTTTCACATTGTTCAAATGTTTAGCAAAACGACGATTCATATCAACCCAAAAAACAAAACAAGATAACTTTAAACTTTGTCCAACCAAATAACCAAAACCGTTTATGTTTCCATTGTTTATTTCCCTAATTCCCTTTATCTCTTCCGGTTAGTTTCTCTACGTGTTCTTCCATATCTTTTAATCACATTGTCTTTAGTAGGGAAGAGCAAAAGAACAAGAGAACCGCCGGAAACTGAGTTGCGATTTTGTTAGATCCAACTAGTGTCATAGACTTGCTCATGGTTTTAGAAACAAATGTATTCCATGAAATGTTTTGAGTATGGAAAGTAAAGAAAATTACATGTTCTTAAAATTATTGGGTATTCAGTTCCAGAACCGAGAACCGGTGGACCCGAACCGAACCGACCCAAGAACCGAAAAAGCTCAAACTCAAGAACCAGAACCGGAACCATCGGGTCTGGATCCGGTTTGGTTCTTATCGGTTCCGGTCCAGTTCTCTGATTCTTTCAGAATTAAAGAACAATCTTTACTCGCAATAGAACCAAAGGAGGTGCTGCTATCACATGGCACAGGGAATTGATAAGTGCCCGACAAAATTATATCCTGAGAGGTGAAGTCACGTAAGTTTGCATCAATTATGTGGGAGAATTTGGCTGGTACAGTTAGCATCAGGTTTATTTTGCCAAGGCTTAACAAACGCAGGAGGTGAGGTTTTTTAGAGTGTTGAATAGTAAAAATCAGTAGGATCGTCATAATCAAAGTTTTTTCCATAATAAGCCACTACCCTTCTGTAAAATCTAATGAAGCAATCAACCAAACACACTGATCGATTTGCACTCAGCCAACCACCCCACGTACGTGCTTGTTTTGAAGATGGTTAAAGGCGAACAAGTTGGGTTGAGTATGCAAAGTGGCATGGTAAAGTTGTTGGATTATGGTGAAAGTGTTAGGAGAATGTTAAAGATACGGGAAAAGAGTGGGCTAGTAATTTGAAAGAGACAGTGCAAAACTCGACTGATGATAAATCTGATAAAAGGGCTAGTAGAGCATAGATGTGACAGTTGATATATGGTTGAGTACTTTTCGAATGAATAATTTGTACTTTTGTTGTGTGATAATAAAGGTATCTAACGTAAATAATTGTACGTGCGTGTGTTTTTGTCTGTAGTGTGCACTAGTTATAATGCCCGTGCACGCGCGGGTTTTTTTTTAAATTTTTTGAATCATATATTTTTATTTATTAAAAAACAAATAATTTAATCTTTGTTTTGTTTGATTTATGTTGTTTAATTATAGTTTTTTATTATTAAAGATAATTATTTAAAATTTTTAATTATATTATTAATTGCATCTTATCTATATTTTTTGTATGTATCTTCTACTTGTGTTATGGATAAATATAAAATGTTAACTAATAAGAAAATAATCTTTTTTTAAATAAAATTATTACTAAATAAGGTATGAATGCATTTTTTTTAAATGAAAAATTCCCAATAGGAGTTTTGTTTTATTATATAAAAAATTATAGTAGACTAGTTGGAGTTTTTTCCCACTTTATGCTTGCTTTTAAAACGGGTAAAGACCATAAAATAACAACGTACTTTCTCAATTTTCCCGAGATGAAACACTAACTTTTTTATAAACATTTAAGTACATTTGATCTTCATCCGGTTACGGATTAAATGGGTGTTACGGATTAAATCAAACACCCTTTCTTAGATGCAGTGAGAGATTGGTTACCACATGCAGAGCATAGAAAATGCACTAGGCATCAAGTACATTAGAACAACAATTTGAGTTTTACATGGAGCAAATAAAACAGATTGATCAGGCAGCTTATGATTGGCTTATTGAAAGAAACCCTAACTCATGGAGTAGAGCATTATTTGCATTGGATAGAAAATGTGCATCATTTGAGAATGGAATATCTGAGAGTTTTAACAGAGCAATTTTGGGCCCTAGATCAAGACCTATAATTACTATGTTGGAAGACATCAGGTTATACATAATGCAAAGGTTGCTGGCTGATGAGGCGAAAAATGAACCGTTTTTAGAGGGTTATTTAAGCCCGGAATTGAATTTATTTGATCAAATATTGCCCTAAATCGTTCCTTTTGTGATTTTAGGTATTTTGGGAGTGAATTCTGGAAAAGGAAGCATTTTGGACGTTTTTGGAGCATAAAAGTGAAGAAAACGGCAAAGTCTTAATTTTCCTTGCTGTGAACAGTACCTGACGGCGTCAAGAGCACAAGTTGGTGACGGTCCGGTAGAAATGTGACGGCGTCAAGCCAAGGGCATCAAGAGTAATATTGATGACGGCCCAGAACAGAAACACACATGACGGCGTCAACTTTGGATCTAGGCAGTCCGAGAACTTTATTGGCGGCGAGATGACGGCGTCAGATCTTTCCTCTTGACGCCGTCACCTCACAAAATCTATAAATACTTTTCTATTTTTCATTCATGAAGAGAGGAACTTGTGTGGAGAATTCTAGGGTCGAACCTAATAAACCCTAGGTCGTTTGTAACAGTATTTTCAAGGGTTTTCACCCCTTGAAACCTTTCATGTTCAATTGAGATAAGTCTCCTTTCAATTCATTCAATATGTCTATGTGTTGTTTGAATATATCTTATGCTTGTCTTGATTTTAACATGCTAGGCTAGATCTTTTATGTGTTTGCTTAGATGTAATGAAACCTAGATGTTGATTATAGGTTGATTGCTTGTTTATAGTTGTAATGGATGAATGATTTCAATGTTAGGCTTAAGAAAACTGGCAGATCTCCATTGTGTAACATGCTTGAACGTCTTAAGAAACATGAACCGATGTGTACTAGGTTTTATTGGTTGTATTTAATGCATGAGCGAATTCTAGTGATCCTATGTTAGGAGCTTCTTAGCCGGCTCGACATAGGAGTGAAGTAGGAGCTTATAGGATTGGGGAAGTAAGTACGCCACCCCATGAATGGTATTAAGGAATACAACCCGTCATCCACGCAACTGTAACAAGTAAGTAACCTGTAAAAGATATCTAGGGAGTAGTGAAATCTAAGTAAACACAATTCTCCCATATATTGTTCACTCCACATTAGTTAATTTAGTTTATTTTCATTTCTGTTATTTTATTTTGATTGCATCTTAGTTATTGGGTTAGTTGACTAGCAACTAATTCCGCCCCTCTTCCAAAAACCCGAGATTTTTAATTGCTTTTCATAAAATATAAAAATACAAAAAGAATCATCCCTCACCTCTAGACCTAGTTCTTAGTTTTCTAATCATAGCGACACTATTCCTGAGTTGAACGATCAATCCCCCGGTACTTGTCATTATACTATACTACATCGATCAGGTACACTGCCTGGTGGGGGTTGTAAGCTTTTCGAGATCCCTCGAGAGGTAAAGCCGGGTGCAATTCCCACGCATCAGTGGCCATGAATCAGAAAGCATTTTCTTTGGAAGACACTATCACACCAAGTATAAGGAAAAGGCTAAATATCCTAGAAGATACACAAAGGTATATAACAACCATTATATAGTTAAGACTTTCAAGAGGCTAAACATCCTGTTTTAATTATTGTTTTTTATCTTCTCAGGTATTGGGATGTATATCCTAGTGGTTTCCAATTTCTTGAAGTCAGGAAAGGAGATGAGAGTTATGCTGTCAATCTACTACATAAGGTATGCTCTTGTAAGCATTGGGAATTATGTGGTGTCCCATGTGTGCATGCTGTAGCAAGCTATATGCATATGGGTAAAGAAAGTGATGAAGGTGTGAGTCATTGGTATAGTCAAGATAAATGGTTTAGTGCTTATCAGTTTTCAATTAACCCAGTTTGGGGATCAAAAACCTAGAAAAAGACCAATGACAAACCACCTTTACCCCTACTAGTTAGAAAGATGCCTGGTAGACCTCAAAAGGCATGAAGGAAAACACAAGATGAGAATAATGGTGTTCAAGTTAGTAGGGTGGGTAGAACTATGACTTGTTCAAATTGTTGGCAAAAGGGACATAACAAGGTAGGATGTAAAAATCCCACACAACCTAAATCTCAAACTGAGAAAAGGCAATCAGGAAGAAACAGAGAAACTGGACATGATCAATGTGCAAGCAGAGCTGGTAGGGGTGGTAGGGGTGGTAGGGGTAGCAGAGGTGGTAGGGGTGGCAGAGGTGGTAGAGGTGCAGCTGCAATTAACATGTGGAATGTCACTTTATATGATGGTGGTCTAACAGTAGCACAGGTAAATTTAACATCAAATTTTATTAATGTTTAACACTTTTATAACTATGGTGTAGCAAATGGTTATCAGTTATGTTTAACACTTTTATAACTAATCATGTACTGCTAAAACAGAGACAGCAAATGGAACAGGATAAGGAAATATTTAGAGAATTTATTGAAGAAGAGGAAAGGAAGGAGCAAGAGTTAGCTGATAAAATAAGACAAGAAAAATATTTAGAAAAAAGGAGATTATTTGTTGAGAATGGAATAGAAGACATGCTTGAAGAAGAACCTTATAACAGAGTAATTCCACAGCAGCTAGTTGGTCAGAACAACCCTTATCATCCAACTCAAGAGTCTGTCATAGTTGGTACACAAGAACAACCACCATTGCAAGATCCAGTTGCATCAGCAACATCAACAATTGTTAGTGACAAAGGCAAAGCAGTTGATACAGCCACTTCATCACCAACTGAAACACCAAAAAAGAAAAAGAACATGAACAAGTGGATGGAGAAGGCATATGTAGGTGGTGTAAGGATTTATCACAAGAACCGTGGCAGATCTGAAAGAATCAAGAACTTGCAGATGAGCAAAGCATATCAGTTTGACCAAGAAGGAACTGGTTCTATCCCTAAGAAAGCATTTGGAGTTTCTGATTCTGAATAGTTTAAGTATGTTAGGATTATAACTATGTTTTAATGGTCTGTAATGAATATTTAGGATGCTAATCTGCATATTGGTGGACACAAAAGCATGTGGGCACATGCTTTGTGGTATCTTTTGTAAAGAACCTTTAAGTGGCTTTTGACCACCTTGAATGAACCAATTATGCAGTATTTTAATCCATTTGCAGTATTTTATACATTTGCCATCTTGAATGAACCAAAAAGTCGTGACACTAATCCTGTTATTGTGCTATCAGTTGCATCAGCAACATCATTGTGCTATTTTGTACCAAATGCTTTTGCCAATGTACCAAATGCCAAAATGCCAATTGCCAAAAAAAATCATTTCATTATAAAGGGATACCCATTACAATTTTCTACTACATTAAACCTGCTACAACCAACATGCTTCAACCAAAAGACCATCATACTTTTTCCAAACTAACCTTACCCTACCCTTTTACATCAGTAACATGAAAATTTGTTGGTTGCATCAGTAACATCAACACAAACCTGCTACAACTAACCTAACCCTATTACACTAAAACAGAAACCAACCCAACACAAACAAGATAACAATTGACTTCAAAATTAAGCTACTTTTTTTTTACTTTTCTTCATTTGAACCTTAAGTTGCTCTATTTCAACAGCCAAAACAGCAAGTTTCTCTTGGCTTGTTACTTCATCTTGCACTTGAACCCTTTCGTAAGGAGTCAAGGTCCTGTACATCTCATACAAGTGATGTTTGTACCATTCATTGTCTAGCTCAGGATCACACCAACCATGTCGTACACTTCCTTACCCCTGTTTTCTGCAATTAAAATTAAGTGATGTTAGCATAAAAGAGTTACATAATCAACATTCGAGCAACTTACAAATCTGTTAGGGCAACAAACGAAACGTCTTGCAGGGTTTGAAGGGGTCCAAGAGGTGTGAGACATTAGAGGAAGCCCGCATTTGCACCTAATTAACGACATCCTGCAATTGGATTAGAAATTAGGGTTTATCAAATGGGAATTGCGTGTTTTGATTTGGGGGTAAAAGACCAAACGGGTTTATAAAAGGGGGATGATTTTCGGGTTTGGTTCGGGTTTTTTTTGGGTATTATAATATGCCATGTAGGCAAACGGGTATCGCCAGGTGGAATTATCAAGGATTAAAAAAATATATATATTACGTGAAAAAGCATAAATATATTTTTGTTGATATTAAGACAGAGAAAATAAGTTTGGTTGGCTTAAATGTTTATAAAAAAGTTAGTGTTTCATCTCGGTAAAATTAAAAAAGTACGTTGTTATTTTATAGTCTTTACTCTTTTAAAACCTTTCCCAACCTATGCTATTTCATCTACATTCTTCCACATCTATGTTTTTGGATTAAATATATGAAAAATCATCAAATGACTCTCTCTTCTCTTGTCCAAAAAAAAAATAATAATAATAAAAAAAAAATAATAAAAAAAAATTTTGAGTATCTATCTATCTATCATCTTTAAAGTTTGAGTTTCATACTTTTAATTTGAGTATTAATAAGTTAAATAAACTTTGAGTTTAAGCCCATTGTTGAATTTTACTCTAAGTAATGTTAATATCTATCTATTTTTATTATTTCTAAAATTTGAGTTTCGTGATGTGAGTATTAATTAATGAGTCAAATAAATATGAGTTTAAGCCCATTGTTGAATTTTACTCTAAGTAATGTTAATACATATTTGTTAAAAATAATCTCAATGTGATTTATAGGTTCCAGTTTAAGTTTTGCTAATCCAAAAATAAAAAATAATCTTTTATATAATAAAATAAAACCCCTATTGGGAAATTTGCATTTCAAAAAAATCAATTCATACCTGATTTAGTAATAATTTTATTAAAAAAAATTATTTTCTTATTAGGTAATATTTTATATTTATCAATAACACAAGTAGAAGATAAATACAAAAAATATAGATAAGATATTTAAAAAAAAAATTATTTATTTTATATTTATCCACAACACAAGTAGAAGATAAATACAAAAAATATAGATAAGATGCAATTAACAATAGGATTAAAATTTTTAAATAATTATTTCAAAAAATTTATAAAAAAAAACCGCGTGTGCGCGGGCATTATAACAAGTGCTTATAAAAAACTTTTTGTATTTTCGATTCACTTATTCATTCAAATATCTATACTACCTATAAAGCAAAAATGGTAAAAGGTGAAATTGAAAAAGTCAAGAAAAGTGAAATGTGAAATGTTGAAAAACGTATATAAGGAAATTATGAAATGTAATTAATACTCTTATTAAAACACCCAATTACTTAAAAGTACAATGATTTATACATATTGTACAACCAATTAAAACAATTAATACAAATCACAAACCGGGTTGACCCGGGACGCTTCAAAACCAATGGGTTGAACCGGTTTAATTTGACCCGTTTTCGACCCAACCTAGCAAGTTGACCCGGTTTAAATCAACCAAATTTTTGACCGGAACGGTTTAACCGGTTGAACCACCCGGGTCGAACCGGGTTTCAAAACATATCTAGCAAATTAAATACAACCAATTAAAACAATTAATACAAATCACAAACAGGGTTGACCCGGGACGCTTCAAACCCGACGGGTTGGATTGGTTTAATTTGACCCATTTTCGACCCAACCTAGCAAATTGACCCGGTTTAAATCAACCAATTTTTCGACCGGAACGGTTCAACCGGTTGAACCACCCGGGTCGAACCGGGTTTCAAAACATATCTACCAAATTAAATATAAAAATTAAAACAATTAATACATATCACAAACCGGGTTGACCCGAGACGCTTCAAACCCGAAGGGTTGAACCGGTTTAATTTGACCCGTTTTCGACCCAACCTAGCAAGTTGACCCGGTTTAAATCGACCAATTTTTCGACCGGAACGATTCAACCGGTTGAACCACCCGGGTCGAACCGGGTTTCAAAACATTATGTTTAATTCCCAAATCTTCAAATTTTATTATTTTTCATTTATAACCTATAAACTTTTTTTTATTAATAAACTATTTATCGCTATAATATCTCGTTGCTATGCACGGGTACTCGTCTAGTAACTCATAATATTTGTTGTCATAACATTGGATTCATCAATTCATTTTTAAAAAGGCATTTTCATATCTTTATGAAAGTAACATGTCGTAAAAACTATAAATTACACATTTTTATTTATATATCACTTCAAAGTTCAAATCATACAACATCTAATCAACATAATAACTACACATCTACCATGAATGAGAAATGTGTTGATCGATGCCCAAAATTTGCAAGCGGGATGCAGGGATGTGAACTATTTTTATGCGGGATACATTAGTCACAAACCACACAAGCTTCGTTGTTTTAAATGAGAAGGTTCGTATATATAACTAACGTTGATTAAAAATCATAATTTGATTTTATTCGTTTGATACGGATAAGGGTTTCTTTAATTAGTTTTTAATATATACTTCTTTACTACCTATAAAGCAAAAATGGTCAAAGGGGAATGTGAAAAACTGAACTTTCGGTTAATCCCGAAATTGCTCATGTTTTAATTAGGAAATTACGAAATGTAATTAATACTCTCATTAAAACACCCTATTAGTTAAAAGTACAATGATTTATTCACATTGTACAACCAATTAAAAACATATCTACCAAATTAAATACAACCAATTAAAACAATTAATACAAATCACAAACCGGGTTGACCCGGGACGCTTCAAACCCGACGGGTTGAACCGGTTTAATTTGACCCATTTTCGACCCAACCTAGCAAGTTGACCCGGTTTAAATCGACCAATTTTTTGACCGGAATGGTTCAACCGGTTGAACCACCCGGGTCGAACCGGGTTTTAAAACATTATGTTTAATTCCCAAATCTTCAAATTTTTATTATTTTTCATTTATAACATATAAACTTTTTTTATCAATAAACTATCTATCGCTTTAAAATAACGTTGCTATGCACGGGTACTCGTCTAGTTTTATTAAATATCTATATATCTAAACTAAAACAAACACACAATTTTAAGACAATTTTACTAAGGGACCCAATCCGAGTGGCCCGAACCCGATTGCAAGTTCAAATAGAGTGGCCGCGACCCGACTTTGACTCGATTTGATTAACACCCTAAGAAGCCTCCCATTAAAGAGAAGATGAAGGTGATATGAAAGGAAATGGTGAAAGAGGATAGAGAGTACTGTATATTACGAGTATTATTTTTTTCTTTCATTTTAGTTAAAGATACGAAAACTATAAATAAAAAAGCATAGGTTTGGAAAAGATTAAAAAAACAAGCATAAAGTTGGAAAAAACTCGACTAGTTGACAAACGATTTCATTTGTACTTAGGAGTAGGACCACCATTTCAATTGGTGTGGAAAACGATTTGTTTTTTGCTTTTTTTGATTAGGGATGAGAAAAGATAGATCAAGACAGTTCTGGTTGCTAAATGGAATAAAGACAAAAATAAATTGGAGAGTAAATTGCAAAAACCTTCCCTATGCTTCAACCAAGTTGCATGTTCTTGCAATTTCATATAGGTTCGACCAAATCGAAGGTCCTTATGAGTTATAACCACGAAAATGTAGTCGTATTTGTTTGGAAAATTTGATGTGCGAGTAACTAATGAAACTTCAAATCCTTGAGAGAAGAAATGAAAATTCGAAAATTGCTTTGCGATCCCCAGTGTAGCAGTATATATTTGTTGGAGAGTTCGATGTGCAAGTAACAAATGAATATTCGAATCCGGGCACCGAGAACAAATGAAGCTTCGAAAATGACTGGTACGAGAACAAGAGAATTTGAAAGTGCAAATGATCGAAACTTCAAAATTTTGCTTCGAAAATCCCTGGCACGAGAAGATTTGAAAATCCCTGGTACAAGAAGAAAAGGAACTTCAAATGCAATGCAAGTGTCATCTTGGCACAAGAACAAAATAAAACATTGAAAATCCCGGGTACGAAAACAGAAGATACGTCTAGGTACTGAACAAAAAAAAATCGAAAGTGCATATGCACCAAAATGAAATTGCACGTCAAAGGTTACACGAACAATTTAAACCTTAACGACTGAGTCACTGAACTTGTAAAAAAAAAGTTTAGTGACTAAATGTGAAAAATCAACAAACCATAGTGATCATTTATGTAACTTACTCTAAAACAAAAGAAGTAATATAAAACATTAGTAGAAAAGTATCATGCTTTTAACAACTACAGTACATTGTAGGCCGTTGAGAGAGAGAGAGAGGAAAAAAAAAAAAAAAACTACAGACTAAGATATGTGTTTATAGTGGAACTACAATGGAATGTATGAGTTGATCAACAAGTAATGCAAGTGATTTGCTAAAATAACAATAACTTTCTTTTGATCCCACATCGGAATAATGATAAATATCGTTTTTAATTGAGTAAACTACACCGTTCGTCCTTGTGGTTTGCGTTGACCGCAGCCTGTGATCCTTTGACCAAAAAAATTGCACCGTTCATCCTTAACTCAGAAACGTTATGCACCATTAGTCCTTCCCTCTAACGGGGGGGACTAACGCTCGTTAACTTGTTTGCTTATGAGGGTATAATCGTCATTTTGCACTATAAGGACGAACGGTGCAAGGACGAACAGTGCAATTTTTCGCTTTTGGTCCCTTTTTAATGCTTTCTTCCGGTTTTTTACGTTTTCACCCGTTTTTGTCCGTTTTTTTTACGTTTTCGCCCATTTTCGCCCTTTTTTTCTGTTTTCGTCCGTTTTTTTTACGTTTTCGCCCGTTTTCGTCTGTTTTATCCGTTTTTTTTACGTTTTCATCCCGTTTTTTACGTTTCCATCAATTTTTTTACGTTTTCGCCTGTTTATTTTACGTTTTCGTCCGGTTTATACGTTTTCATCTGTTTTTTACGTTTTCGCCGATTTATTTTACGTTTTCACCCATTTTTGTCCCATTTTTTTACGTTTTCGCCCGTTTTTTTCCGTTTTCATCTGTTTTTTTTTACGTTTTCGCCCGTTTTCGTCTGTTTTTATCCTTTTTTTACGTTTCCATCAATTTTTTTACGTTTTCGCCTGTTTATTTTACGTTTTCGTCCGGTTTTTACGTTTTCATCTGTTTTTTTACGTTTTCGCCGGTTTATTTTACGTTTTCACCCGTTTTTGTCCAATTTTTTACGTTTTCGTTCAGTTTTTACGTTTTCGTCTGTATTTTTACGTTTTCGTATGTTTTTTTTACATTTTCGTCTGTTTTTTACACTTTCGTCCGTATTTTTACGTTTTCGTATGTTTTTTTACATTTTCTTACATTTTCGTATGTTTATTTTACGTTTTCGCCATTTTTTTACGTTTTCGTTCAGTTTTTACGTTTTCGTCCATTTTTTAACGTTTTTGTCCATTTTTTTACGTTTTCGTCAATTTTACACGTTTTCGCCCATTTTCGCCCCCTTTTTTACGTTTTCGTCAATTTTACACGTTTTCGTCAATTTTACACATTTTTTTACGTTTTCGTAAAAAAACATACGACAACATAAAAAATGGATGAAAACGTAAAAAAACAGACGAAAGTGTAAAAAAACAGACGAAAACGTAAAAATACAGGCGAAAACGTAAAAACTGAACGAAAACGTATAAAAATGGCGAAAACGTAAAATAAACATACGAAAACGTAAAAAAACGGAAGAAAACGTAAAATAAATCGGCGAAAACGTAAAAAAATGGCGAAAACGTAAAATAAACATACGAAAACGTAAAATAAACAGGCGAAAACGTAAAAAAATTGATGGAAACGTAAAAAACGGGATGAAAACGTAAAAAAACGGATAAAAACAGACGAAAACGGGCGAAAACGTAAAAAAACGGACGAAAACGGAAAAAAAGGGCGAAAATGGGCGAAAACGTAAAAAAAAGGACAAAAACGGTTGAAAACGTAAAATAAATCGGCGAAAACATAAAAAACAGATGAAAACGTAAAAACCGGACGAAAACGTAAAATAAACAGGCGAAAACGTAAAAAAATTGATGGAAACGTAAAAAACGGGATGAAAACGTAAAAAAACGGATAAAAACAGACGAAAATGTTAAAAACGGATAAAAACAGACGAAAACGGGCGAAAACATAAAAAAAACGGACGAAAACGGGTGAAAACGTAAAATAAATCGGTGAAAACGTAAAAAAACAGATGAAAACGTAAAAACCGGACGAAAACGTAAAATAAACAGGCGAAAACGTAAAAAATTGATGGAAACGTAAAAAATGGGATGAAAACGTAAAAAAACGGATAAAAACAGACGAAAACGGACGAAAACGTAAAAAAAACGGACGAAAACGGAAAAAAAACCGGCGACAATGGGCGAAAACGTAAAAAAAACGGTCAAAACCGTAAAAAACCAGAAGAAAGCATTAAAAAGGGACCAAAAGTGAAAAATTGCACCGTTCGTCCTTATAGTGCAAAATGACGATTATACCCTCATAAGCAAACAAGTTAAAGAGCGTTAGTCCACCCCGTTAGAGGGAAGGACTAATGGTGCATAACGTTTCTGAGTTAAGGATGAACGGTGCAATTTTTTTGGTCAAAGGACGACAGGTTGCGGTCAACGCAAACCACAAGGACGAACGGTGTAGTTTACTCTTTTTAATTTGAAAGAGACAGTGCTAATTTTAGAGCCCAAATTGTAGGCTGTCCCAATCTACCAAGTCTAGTAATTTGAAACAAATCTCTTTATCGAATTTGGAACAACAAACAATAATTTGAAACAAATCTCTTTATCGAATTTGGAACAACAAACAATATTCAATTCTAAACAAAATCCCTTTAGCTTTTGTCCTTTAGTTATTGATTTTTTTATGTAACTACTCAAACACAAGTTTGATTAATGTTTTTGTATTTTAGAAGGGCTAATTGTTGTTAATGTATCTAAGTTGACATTTTTTGTTGTTCTATGTAGGCATTTTTTTTTATTAAAACAATATTTTTAAATTTTATCTTTTTCGTGTATTTTGTGACCATTTTACCTTTATTTTTTTCAAATTTGGAAGGGTAAAATGGTCATTTTACATGGCTAAATAGTCAAAAAAATACAGACAATAGACGAAATTTGAAAAGATTGTGTTTTCTCACTCGCTGTTTTCTAAAAAGCAACATTCAAAATTTATCTCACATGTTTTAAGCAAGAATAGAATCCACAATTATTTTATTAAAGAGCGATCACACATAATATGAAATACCTGAAGTTATCAAAACATTTCATTTATTTGAGATACAAAGAGCAACAATCCTCGATAGTAAAGTAAAATATTCAAAGTTAGTCATGTTGGTTAATGTTTCATTGAGATGAGATGCTTATAAACTATTTTATTTTTTTGTTTTAATGTGCCTAATATATTCACTTAAGATATAAAACCCAAAAACAACATAATCTATTTTATTCTTTGGTTTCTTAAGATATAGAGTAAAGTAAAGTAAACGAAGGGGGGTGTTTGATAGCCAATGAGGCAATTCAGAGAGTAGATAAAAATCGATCAGAGGCTAGCTTATTTGGCAACAACACTTTAACACCCTGAATGATTCTAATTGGTTCTGTACCATTCTGGGCCCCAAGCATGCATTCCCACTCAGCACCCACTTTTTCACAATATATGCTTCTACATCCAAAGAACATTTCCTCAATTATTATAATAATTTAATATCATTATTTCATAAAAATAAAATTTTGGTTCTTTTTTCAATGAATACACTTGTCCAACATGCAACTATAAACTTGTTAATGTCACATTTTGGGTTATTAAAAGAAAATTGCTTAATTGAATTTGTATAAATTGGATATAAATAGAAAAAAATGTCGACAAAAGTTTTGAATAGACTATACTTTCGTGTTTTAATTGTCATTTCATTATGCTTTTTTTTTGTTAGTCTTGTATAACATACGGAGTACGAAGATAAAATGATACTAGTATTTATATGTTCTTCTGATAATTCATTCAGAGCAGTTATCAAACATGCTATTTTATTTTTGAGCCAAGCTATACAGAGCATTTGAATCATTCAGACTACTAAATGATTCATTGCTAAATCATTTTGTTTTATCAAACAGCCTCTAACTCCTAATACCGTCTTTCACGGTGTATAGGGGATGTTGAAATGTAGACATCCTTACCCCTATCTAAGGTAGAGAGGCTACTTCCGGTTCCACCAAAGATAGAAAAGAACTATTGGCCTTTTCACAAGGAGTGAGGATTGAACCCTTAACCTCTAGGTTAAGAGGCAAAGGGTTTTCCAACTGATTCACCATACTATGTCCGGTTTCTTAAGATATAAAACCCAAAATAACATAAACTATTTTATTCTGTGGCTTTATATCTGCTTAACTCTTTAGTTATTTTCCAAGTCACAAAAGGTGACAACATCTAGGGTTGTTATGACACAAAGAAAATCAAACTATATTTTATTAGTTCAAATATAGTCGATTGTAGCAACAAGAAAAAAATAAATAAATAATAAAAAAGTTGAGAACTCATAGTTAAGTTGCAATTGCAACAGACAAGTGTCCATTCGCTTGAATATATGTTGAACCAACAACAATATACTTATTTCAACTTATATGAACCATATACTCCAAGGTATACTCCGTATAAGTTAGCAAGAATTTGCTTTATGATCCATGTGGGATTGAAAACTTAGTTTAAAAAAAAAAAAAAAAAAAAAAAAAAAAAAAAAAAAGGCAACTAGGCAAAAAGTTGTATCAAAGACACATGTTGGATTGTGGTTATGTCTTACTAAAAAATATATGTTGTAACTGCACAATGGTTATGTACTTATGTGTCAATTGATCAACAAATACATATCAATGCAAGTAATTTGATAAAATAACAATTACTTTGTTGATCCCACATCGGAGGTTGGGTGCATATGAAAGGAAGATGAGGGGTTTGGAATACTCACTTACCTGGACGGGGTCAATGGATGATCAAAAAGGTCCATGTCCTAGGTTGGTGACTTCCATTGCACGTAGGAAGGGTGCCTGCCTAAGGTCGGCTCAAGTGGCCGAGCCTACGTCATAATTTGTGGTAGCGGGGGCCTGCGTTCGCGCAGCCCCTAACCTATTTTCTAGTTAAATGCTTTTAATCAATGTTTTATAAACCGGTCTTTTAATTGACCTGACCGAGCTCTCGTTTAACCGGTGGTCCAACTGGTTTTTAATTTTTTTAACCCGTGCTCTTTTCTAAGGCCGGGTGCAATAACGACCGAGACCGACTCGGTCCTAGTCGGTCGAGTCGGTCGGTCTTATTGTGGGGAGGAGGTCGCGACCGAGAAACAAGAGTGCCACGACCGAGTGTTTTGCCATTTTTTTTTTGTTTTTTGATCCAAAATCTTCCACACATTTATGTTATAGCAGTTTGTGTGTGTGTGTGTTTTTAGAGTGTGTGGTGAAGAAGATGAAGTAATATATATATATATATATATATATATATATATATATATATATATATATATATATATATATATATATATATATATATATATATATATATATATATATATATTCAAGGTAAAGTGGGCTGGGCATGATATGTTTGTAAAAAAAAAAAAAAAAAAAAAAAAAAAAAAAAAAAATTGAGCTTTTATTTTTTTTCAAGGTAAAGTGGGCTGTGTTGCATGGTAAGGATTTTTATTTTTTTTTTGTCTTGTATTAAAAAAAAAAAAAAAAATGAACTTGGTCGCCCTTACTGTGGCACTGAATCGCCTGCAGATCGCTGGAGAGAAAAAGCTGACGTGGCAGAGAAAATAAGGGGGATTGACCCTTATTTCTAGTCCTTATTGCAGGCAGCCTAATATGGTGTTGGGTGCCTGCGTTTGTACTGCCTCTAACCAATTATTGAGTCAAATGTTTCTAATATTTGGTGGGTATTAAACCCATGTCGCTATAAGCTCGTTTTAGGTCTCTCGACACAAAAGACTCATGGTGTAATTTAGGTTCTTTTTACGTTTGTTTCTGGTCGCTAATGTTCTGTTCCTGAACTCCATATTACATTAGTATCACGGAGACTTGATAATTGTAGCATGCAAAAATGATGTGGTGAGAGGTTAGACATTTTAGTAAGCTAAAACGTTTTGTTTCATTTCTGTTTCAGTTACCAAACGTGATACAAATGTTTATCAAAACATAGTATTCACACTGTTTTTCACTTACGTGCAGATATCGTTATATTTCCCTTTGCATAAATACTAGTTCAATCTGCAAACACAATGTTTTTTTGTTCGAACAATGACACTAACAAAAAAACACCTGGTCGTTTTGGTCGGCACATGACATCCTGATATAGTACAGTACAATATCTTGCAATTTAAAGTACGGTCCAAGCCCGTCACATACTTTTTGGAGTTTTAGGAAAATCAACCCGAATAAGTGCTAAAGTGAGCTAAGAATCTCATGACATTTGCTAAATAGTCACAGCATAAGTCCTTTTTCTTAGTTGTTCAGTTGAGTATAACATCAGATTTTGCGTTAATATGGCTGGAGAACATGAACTCGCACTCGAAGATCAGCAATCCACCAATGACGATGACACAATGATAAGAACTGGTAAAAATAAACAGTTTTCTGTATGCTTTTCACGACTAGTCAAACGGGTTAGTCATAGTTTTTATTTATTTGAAATGAACCAGGCACATTATGGACCACAGTCGCACATATTATAACCGCTGTGATAGGTTCTGGTGTATTATCACTGGCTTGGAGCACAGCTCAGCTTGGTTGGATTGGAGGGCCCATAGCCTTAATATCTTTCGCATTTGTTACATACATATCTTCATTTCTTCTATCAGATTGTTATAGATCTCCTGATCCTGTTACTGGAACTAGAAACCGATCTTTTACTAATGCTGTTAGAGTCATCCTCGGTAGTAACTTTCATCAAACGTCTAGCATTGATGTTAACCTTTTTTAGTGTTTTTCGTGAGCTAATGAGTATTTTCACAGGTGAAAAAAAGGCATGGTTTTGTGGGTCGCTACAATATATAAGCTTTCTCGGGACTTCAATTGCGTATGTTGTGACAACAGTGACATGTATCAAGTACGACTAATTAAAATGTTTAAATCTTCATTTTGTTGGATTTATAGACAAAATAATAATAGTCGTGTGTTAGGATCGAACTTGAGATCACGGGATTGCACACAATACGTATGAAGAGGAAATGTAATAATTATTTATAAAATGTTATAATTAATTATTAAACACAAAACAATTAAATAATAATTAGTATTATTGATTAATGACTAATTAATTATTAAACGAAGATTAGGAAACTAATTACTAGACAATACATGGAAACAAGAGAAGGTTCCGGAACCCCCTCTTGGGCTTCAAAACCGATCGGCCAAGGAGATCAATCCACCTCCTTTGTGCCTTGAGCTCCAAGTAATGACTAGTATATAAGCAAACCCAAGGTGAAGGTTTTTCTCATAACTTGTACACACACAACTTGGGTTTTCTCTTCTCCTTCTTTTCTTTGGTCGAACCAAAACCGAACACCCCTAAGGGTTTCGTTTTTCTTGTGTCCAAAAATTGTTTGTGTTATTACTTGCATAAACTTTTCCTTGAATTAGTACGTGTGTACAAGAACGTGAATCAAACACACTATTGTTTGATTCTTGGATTGAATTACAAAAAGGTAAGGGGTACTTCATATAATCCTTATAAACCCTAATTAGGGTTCATTGGTTCCGGAAGATTGCATTGATTCTTGTTCGGGCTAGAATCACTACGGTATGTTTACTATTTAAATTAATGATTAATTAATTACATGTTATTAGATCTATTATAATTGCTTCCGCTTATGCTCACTTTGATGTTCTTGATTTATTAATATGATAGTCATGATATAATAATTCCAACAGTGGCATCTAGAGCCGTTATAATGTGTAATTAATTATCGCAACGCATAAAAATTGGATTTTGATTCGTATAGTTACATGTTTTTTTTAGGGTTTATGTTTTTTTTCCATAACCCTAATTTTTGGGTCGAATGACCTTTTAGGGTTGTTAGGGTTTTGCTTTTATTTTTTTTTTTTTTTTAAAGATTGACTAGAAACCTTAAGATGTCATGTAATTGTTTATGCGTTTTAGTAAACGATCTTGGTGCAATATGTTAATTGTTAAGCAAAATCCATGAAAAAGTGCATATTTGCATGGATTTTTATTGTGTTATTTAAATGGTTTAAATTGCTTATATATATTAATGGTTAAGTTATATTAAAACATGTAAATTTAATAGATGTCGAATTGGGGAAGACTCCAATATTAAGTAATCAATTATGTGCTATGTGGTATTTATTTAATTTTGGCTTACGCAATCGATTTATCGATGTATGTGGCTCTTTTTCTAAGAAAAAGAAAGCCCTAATTGAATTAATACGTTATACGCCTAGATTTGATTATTAATAGGACTCTTTAATAAGATTTGCATGTGGCTACATGTTTTATACATATTTAATTGTTATGATTATGTATATGTGTTTATTTAGTTGTTTTATTTTTTATTGCATATTACTTGTTTTGTTTATTTATTGTGTTAGACATGTTTATATAAACAAAAAGGGTAATTTTTTGAATAGAAAAATAATACGGACTAAATAATGGCGAAATTGTTTTGGTTTTTAAGAGTTAAAATTTCAAAGGATTGGTTGATTGATGTTTTTGTACGTAATGGTTAAATAGGCTCGACCGAAGTTTACACACTATAAGATGGGTATAAGGATGGCATCGCATTAAATTGTGGCCTTAGATAGACAACATTCTGTCTTAACGCTCGTTTGTGTGTAAATTAGACTTACCGAACAACCATTACATGTACATTGTCATCTTAAGGGTGAATAATCCACAATTCCACAATGATTATCCGAAACACTAAGCTTTCGGGCTTATGCAAAAGTACGATATAGTGGACGATAATTGATGGTTATTCTTTAATTGGTGAACCCGATACCTCAATCAAAACTTTGTTATTTTACTCTTAGCTAATTGGTAATAAAAATGTTTTGTAAAACCAATGTTATGAAGTTGTATGCATGCTTCTTCATACATTATTTTGATCACATCAAAATAGTTATACCCTTATAAAATTAAGTTGAATGCCATCTAATTAAGAACACTTGAAGTTGTAATTTACGTCATAGTGAGACTTGGCGAGATTGCAATGGAAAGGTAAATTTCATAAATTCATTGCTAGCAGATCAACTGATGTGATGGATTTGTGAATTTACAGTTTTTAAGTTAGACGACTTAAATTGAGTAGGAAGTGAGACTTGGACTCAAGGCATTAAGATGGGGACTAAACATGCTTACAATACAAATGTTTTGTGATTGTAAATCCCATAAATCTAGGAATTGGACAAATGTTATGCCAATTACTTGTACGACAAGTTATCTCATATTATACTTTCATTACTAGCAGATCAACTGAATGTGATTAAACTATGTTTATGGAGGATCCCAGTTTTCAAGATTATTCTATGGATTTATTTTCCTAGGGTATTTTAATTTTCTTGAAAAATTGTATTATCAAAAATACTAATGTTTTGAACTTTCTTTATCTGTAGAAATGGCTCAAACTGATAACACCAACTTACGTTCTGTGTTCAAAACTTATTTTGAACGAGAAAAATTGACTGGCTCGGAAAATTTCAATGATTGGTACCGTTCACTAAGGATTGTCCTGCGAGTGACTGGTCAACTCGAAATCTTGAAAACGCCTTGTCCTGCTGAACCTGAAGGCACGGCAGCTACTGATGCTACTAAAGCCAAATGGAATCTTGATTGCAAGGAACATATTGATGTGGCCGCAATGATGTTAGGGGGAATGTCCACAGCTCTTCAAAGACAGTTTGAGGAGTATTTTCCCAAGGACATGATTGATGAACTCAAGAAACTTTATGAGAAACCATCAAATGTAGAGATTTACGATTTGATGGAAGCTCTACATGGTTGTAAGCAAGGTCCTGGTGAACCTGTGAGTGCTCATGTGTTGAAAATGAAAAGTTACATGGATCAACTACAAACACTTGGGAAACCCTATGACAATGATATGGCTGTGAACTTAATCAATAGATCCCTTGATAAGGAATTTAGTGGTTTTGTGAGGAACTTCAATATGCATTGCGTGGGGAAGACTGTAAGTGAATTGCACGCACTGCTCATAGATTATGAGAAAGGTACACCACAAAAGGCTCCTACGCCCCAAGTACTAGCAATACAAGGGGGTAGAATTAACAAGCCAAATGCGAACAAGAAGAAGGGTAAAGGAAAGAAGAAGGATGATAAGAATAAGCAAGTTATGGCTTATCAACCACCTCAACCAAAGAAGAACCCTCCTATCAAGAATAATCCAAAGAAGGATCAAGGATGCCATTACTGCAAGGTGATGGGCCACTGGAAGAGGAATTTTCCTCTTTATCTCGATGACTTGCGAAACAATAAGGTTAAGAAGACTGGGCACATGGGCGCCAGCACTTCAGGTAACTTATTTGTCATTGAATTATTTAATTTATCTCGTGTAATAAATTCCTGGGTATATGATACTGGATGTGGTATTAATATTTGTAATACACTGCAGGGGTTTAGAGAGGAAAGGAGACTAGCTTATGGGGAGCAATTTCTGCATGTGGGAAATGGAGCACAAGCAGCGGTTGAAGCCATAGGAATGTTTGATTTAGTTTTACCTTCGGGTTTAGTACTTTGTTTAAACAATTGTCATTATGCACCTTCTATAATTAGAGGTGTTGTTTTCTTTTCATGTTTGTTGGATCTTGGTTTTTCTCATACTATTGATGGCAATAAAATTTTTGTTTCTTTAAATGGTGTATTTTATTTTAATGCTGTTGCTGTGAATGGTGTGTTTGAAATTGATATGAATAATTGTGTGACTTCCAACAATAATAATAATTCGATGTACAGCATAAGTAAGAGGATGAAGTATGACTTGAATTCGTCTTACCTTTGGCACTGTAGACTTGCCCATATAGGCAAGACTCGCATGCAAAAGCTGCAACGTTAAGGGCTTTTGAATAATATCAATGATGAGTCATTTGATAAATGCGAATCTTGTATTTCTGGGAAGATGACGAAGAAACCTTTTCATAATAATATGGAAAGAGCTTCAGATCTACTTGGTTTAATACACACGGATATGTGTGGACCACTTAGACATGTGTCAAGGAGAGGTGATGTCTACTTCTTAACTTTTACGGATGATTTCAGCCGTTATGGTTATGTTTATTTACTTAAACATAAACATGAAGTGTTTGAAACATTTAAAGTTTTCAAAGCAGAAGTAGAATTGCAATTGGGAAAGAAGATTAAAGCTCTTCGTTCTGATCGAGGTGGTGAATACCTTAGTCAAGATTTTAAAGATTTCTTAACTGAGAATGGAATTGTCCAGAATCTCACATCTCCATATACTCCACAACAAAATGGTGTATCTGAGAGAAGGAATCGTACATTGTTGGACATGGTTCGATCAATGTATAATCTTACTAATCTTCCTTTGTCTTTTTGGGATTATGCTCTTGAATCAGCTGTTCGTATTTTGAATATGGTTCCCACCAAGAAGGTTGATAAGACACCATATGAGATATGGACTGGAAAAGCTCCGAACTTGTCTTATTTAAAGGTCTGGGGTTGTGAGGCGTATGTTAAACGTGACTCACAAGATAAACTCCAACAAAGATCTGTAAAATGCATTTTTGTAGGATACCCTAAGGAAACTATGGGTTACTACTTTTACTACCCACCTGAGAACAAAGTGTTTGTTGCAAGATATGGTGATTTTCTTGAAAGTGAATTTGTGGTTCAAGAAATCAGTGGGAGAGTATATGATTTAGAAGATGATCTAAATAATGCATTACCTTCAGAAAACACTAGCACACTTCCTATAGAACCGGAAAGTCTGGGTCCTCCACCGGAAGTTGAAGTAATTCCCATTCGCAGATCTGCGAGATCTGTGAAAGCTCCTGACCCTCTATGTCTTAATGTAGAGGTCGATCAGCATACACTAGGGGATCTTAATGAACCTACTAGTTATAGAGCTGCCATTAATAGCCCTCAAAAAGCTAAATGGAAAGCTGCTATGGGTGGGGAAATACAATCCATGCATGACAATGAAGTCTGGGAAGAAGTTGACTTACCTCCTGGTGCCAAGGTAGTTGGGAGTAAGTGGCTTTACAAAATCAAGACTGACATGGATGGATATGCACACATTTATAAGGCTCGTCTAGTTGCTAAAGGTTTTACTCAAACTTTTGGAATAGATTACGAGGAGACGTTTTCTCCTGTAGCAGACATAAGAGCTATAAGAATTCTCATAGCTATAGCAGCGTACTATGACTATGAGATTTGGCAAATGGATGTGAAAACTGCTTTCTTAAATGGTCATCTAGATGAAGACATCTATATGGCACAACCAGAAGGGTTTGAAAATCCAGATTTCCCAAATCGTGTTTGCAAGCTTAAGAGATCCATTTATGGATTAAAGCAAGCATCACGACAATGGAACAAGAGGTTTGATGCTGAAATTAAAAAGTTTGGATTCACTCAAAATCTTGATGAGCCATGTGTGTATCACAAAGCTAGTGGGAGTGATGATGTAACTTTCCTAATTCTATATGTTGATGACATATTGATCATGGGAAAAGACATTCCAAGTTTGCAAGCAGTAAAGGCATATCTTGGAAAGTGCTTTTCTATGAAAGATTTAGGAGAAGCTGCATACATTCTGGGAATCAAAATCTATAGAGATAGATCAAGGCGGTTAATTGGATTAAGTCAAAGTGCTTACATTGACAAAATATTGAAAAGATTCAATATGCAAAATTCCAAGAAAGGATATTTGCCGATGGAAGTAAAACATGGCTTATGTAATGAGTATTGTGCTTCAACACCTGATGAGGTGACTCGCATGAGTAAAGTTCCTTATGCTTCGGCTGTAGGATCTATTATGTATGCGGTTAAGTGCACAAGGCCAGATGTGGCGTTTGCTCAAAATATTACCAGTCAATTTCAACAGAATCCAGGTGAAAAACATTGGATTGCTGTTAAACATATTCTTAAGTATTTGAGGAATACAAAAGATATGTTTTTGGTATATGGTGGAAATCCATCTGCAGAACTTTGTGTTACAGGTTTCTGTGATGCATCCTTTCAAAGTAATAAAGATGATTCGAAGTCTCAGACGGGTTATGTCTTTGTTATCAATGGAGGAGCTGTAGACTGGAGGAGCAAGAAGCAGAGTACAATTGCGATGTCTGCAACAGAAGCTGAATACATTGCTGCTTCGGAAGCTGCAATGGAGGCTGTTTGGATTAGGAAATTCGTTTCTGGGCTTGGTGTTATGCCTTCAATTGAATTACCTATTAATATGTATTGTGACAATTCTGCTGCAATCATATTTGCCAATGAACCTGGAGTCATGAGAGGCACCAGACATTTTCTACGGAAGTATCAATTTGTTCGTGAAAAGGTTGACGAAGGTGAAATAAATCTGTTGAAGGTTCACACAGATGATAACTTAGCTGATCCATTCACTAAGGCTTTGGCGAAAGAGAAGCTTAATGAATTAGCCAATGGAATTGGACTTAAATTAGCTAGTAGTTTCTTGCATAACTGTGCTTAGTATTTGGATAAAGGATATTGTAAACAATTAATTATTTTAATGAAATAAAGTATGTTGGTATGTTTATTTCTGTTATTAATTATTGTTGTCCTATTTTTGCATGTTTAAATCCATGAATAAGAGTTATTCTGAATTGTCCGTTGTCAGTTAATAATATGGGAATATTATTAAATTAAGACAAATCTGAAGTTGATATAATATACTTATGTATATTGATGCGTAGACATGTCATTTCAGATGATATTCGATGATACTGAATATAGGACTTATCCCAACTATATGATGTTACTTTATGGATCTTGTCATTAAGTAAATCATAAGAAGTTATCCTTAGACTTGAGATACAAGATAACGGTCATGAATGTAGTACATTTTTGTGGAACAACTTAACGCTATACGTAACTGGTAGTCATAAGGGTTGTTTTCGGAAGTGTTACAAAGTTTGTGTGTTTTGCTTGTAGTCAATAAAGAATTTGTTCCTTCAAATTAATTTTTGGAGTTTAATACTGCTGGGCCCCTCGTAGGGTTGTCAAGGTGTTTGCGTGGCCACGCCCAAGGTCTTTTATGAAAGGTTCAAAAGATTTGGTAATCTTGTCAATTTCTAAGAACGAGAAACAGAATGGTTAATTAAGGAATGACCTAGATCCATATCCTTATTAACGTAGTATTAGAAACAAAGGGATAATAATAATGAGAAATCATTAAAAGGTTTTCCAGGAGCCTTACTCAAGTTGTACTAGAGGCATCGACGTGTTGCAAGACGCTAATCGATGTGATCACACTATTATGATATGTCTAAGTGGGAGCTGTTGGTTTTATAGACAAAATAATAATAGTCGTGTGTTAGGATCGAACTTGAGATCACGGGATTGCACACAATACGTATGAAGAGGAAATGTAATAATTATTTATAAAATGTTATAATTAATTATTAAACACAAAACAATTAAATAATAATTAGTATTATTGATTAATGACTAATTAATTATTAAACGAAGATTAGGAAACTAATTACTAGACAATACATGGAAACAAGAGAAGGTTCCGGAACCCCCTCTTGGGCTTCAAAACCGATCGGCCAAGGAGGTCAATCCACCTCCTTTGTGCCTTGAGCTCCAAGTAATGACTAGTATATAAGCAAACCCAATGTGAAGGTTTTTCTCATAACTTGTACACACACAACTTGGGTTTTCTCTTCTCCTTCTTTTCTTTGGTCGAACCAAAACCGAACACCCTTAAGGGTTTCGTTTTTCTTGTGTCCAAAAATTGTTTTGTGTTATTACTTGCATAAACTTTTCCTTGAATTAGTACGTGTGTACAAGAACGTGAATCAAACACACTATTGTTTGATTCTTGGATTGAATTACAAAAAGGTAAGGGGTAATTCATATAATCCTTATAAACCCTAATTAGGGTTCATTGGTTCCGGAAGATTGCATTGATTCTTGTTCGGGCTAGAATCACTACGGTATGTTTACTATTTAAATTAATGATTAATTAATTACATGTTATTAGATCTATTATAATTGCTTCCGCTTATGCTCACTTTGATGTTCTTGGTTTATTAATATGATAGTCATGATATAATAATTCCAACACATTTAACCACTAATTAATAGTTTTTTATTTTAATCTTTCTATGTTGGTATGATTAATGATGACTTTGTTGGTTTTGATCAATCAGTGCAATTCAGAAGTCAAACTGCTACCATAACAAAGGACGAGATGCTAAATGTGAATACAACGGCAACATTTATATGTTGTTGTTTGGATTTGTGCAGATTGTAATGTCACAAATACCCGATTTCAATAGTATGGTTTTGGTGTCTGTTGTTGCAGCCATAATGTCATTTTGTTATGCTTCTATCGGTTTTGGACTTGGTTTTGCTCAAGTAATTGGTAAGAACGCATTCATATTTTAATCCGTAACACCCATTTGATCTTCACCGGGTTTATTTAACAAAGTGTTTGATTTAAAATTTTTTGATCACTTGCAAAACCACAGAAAACGGCAAGATTGCTGGGAGCATTACAGGCATCCCGGCTTCTAGTGTATCGAAAAAGTTATGGCATACTTTCCAAGCACTTGGAGACATAGCATTCTCATATCCGTATGCTTTTATTCTATTAGAAATTCAGGTGGTTAAGTTAAAGTTCAGGTGGTCACATTATCCTTTATATATATGATAACGTTTTTGATAAGCTATGTTTGGTATAATAAAGGATACTATCAAGTCACCACCAGAAAACAAGGTTACAAAACGGGCTTCGGCAATTGCAGTTACAGTGACGAGTATATTCTACCTTGGATGTGGATGCTTCGGGTATGCTGCGTTTGGGAACGATGCACCAGGAAACCTCTTAACCAGATTCGGATTTTACGAGCCTTATTGGATTATCGACTTTGCTAATGTCTGCATTATCATTCATCTTATAGGAGGATATCAAGTAAACCTTCATTTCTTTACACAAACAATTTACTCTTTGACTTTTAAGGTCAAATGTATGACCTTAGACTGTTTTTTTTAGCAGTCACTAACACAACCCTTCTTTATTTCACCAAAAGCTATTCAGCCAGCCAGTATTTGCATTAGCTGAAAGATCCTTAACCGAAAAGTTCCCAGAAAGTCGATTTCTTAAGAATTTCTACGACATAAAACTTCCAATGTTTCCAGCGTTTCGTTTGAATCTCTTTAGGCTATGTTTCAGAACAGCATACGTTGTGTCAACAACCACGATTGCGTTAGTGCTCCCATACTTCAATGAGATATTGGGTGTGCTAGGGGCATTGAACCTTTGGCCATTGGCGATATATTTTCCTGTTGAAATGTATATAGTGCAAAGAAATGTGGAAACTTGGAGCACAAAATGGATCTTTCTTAAAATGTTTAGTTTTGCTTTGATGGTTGTATCAGTTGTGGCTTTAGTTGGTTCGATAGCTGGACTCATCGAAGCAAAGATGGACTAGTCTCCTTGTTTTAGTTCGGTCAGAAATGAGTAGACAAGATGAACTGAAGCAAGTTGGTTTGTATGAAAAAACGCAACAACCAAAACTATTGTATATTTATTATGTAAGATACAAAGTATTATGTACTCATTTATCATTAGTTCATTATGTATAAATAAGGTTCGGCAATTATTAGCTTGGCCGAGCCCTATAATATGTTATATATGTCTTAAACGATTTGTAGTAGGCTAACCCGAGTCACGTACTATAATGTAAATGACTAGAAAACAATAGCTAAAAAGTTGTACTTTGTAAGTTTTATAACCTGCCGGCCTTAGAAGGTATACTAATAGCTTGATCATTTGTTTCTAGTTAATGTTCTGTTCTTGTTCTTCATATTCCATTTGTATCATGAGTAACTGTAGCATGCGAAAGTGATGCAGTGAAACATTTTGTTTCATTTCTGTTTCAAAAACAAACAAGCAAACATAATGTATCGAATCTCCAGCAAAGCAACTCTTATGTTCAAACAACGCCGTTAACAAAAAAACATCTGATTGTAGGTATTATGTCATCTTTTTTGTCACATACTTTTTTGTCCTCTTTATCTCTATATATCCAAAAATCACACAATACTTATTAGTAGTCACACACCAAAATATAAATCAAACATTTTCAGTATCGACTCGAATAAGTGCTAAAGTGAGCTAAGAATCTCGGCATCTTTGCTCCAAATGGCCAACAATGACGGAGAGAATAATTAAAAAGTGCGTCTTGCTAGTTCAGTTCAGAAGAACTAGAGTTCTTGTGTGAAGATCGATGGCGGTAGAACATGAACTCGTACACGAAGATCAAAACTCGTATTTTTCTTTTTAAAATTAACCAGGCACGTTATGGACCACAATTGCACATATTATAACCACCGTGATTGGTTCTGGTGTACTATCATTGGCTTGGAGCACGGCTCAGCTCGGATGGATTGGAGGGCCAATAGCATTAATATCTTTCGCGTTTGTTACATACGTTTCCTCATTTCTTATGTCAGACTGTTATAGATCCCCTGATCCTGTTACTGGAACTAGAAATCGCTCTTTTACAGATGCTGTTAGAGTTATTCTAGGTAACAACTTAAAACCGCATCTAGCATTTTATTTATTTAAAATTTTAATTTTTCTTATTCACGAGTTATATTACATTTCTTACAGGAGAAAAAAAGGCATGGGGCTGTGGATTAATACAATATGTGAGCTTTTACGGGACTGCGATTGCTTATGTTGTGACAACAGCGACATGCATCAAGTAATTAAATATATATCAATTTGAATTGCTAGTGGAATAGCTAGTGGTATTTAATCTTCTATGTTGCTATGATCATTAATGACGATTTGGCGGTTTTTGATTAATCAGGGCTATTTGATTAGCAGTTTTTAAACACAATTTATTAATCTCCATGCAGTTTTTAACAGTTTGACTCAACTCATTTGATCACGTGAAAACAACAGAAAATTGTAAGATTGCTGGGAGAATTACCGGGGTACCAAGTTCTAGTGTAGCGAAAAAGCTGTGGCATACTTTTCAAGCACTTGGAGACATAGCATTCGCGTATCCATATACTTTCATTCTTTTAGAAATTCAGGTTCAAATCACGTTATTTCTTAAGTTCAGAGAGTATATTAGATAAAGTTTTCATGAACTATTTTTGGTGTATTGTAGGATACTATCAAGTCTCCACCAGAAAACAATGTTACAAAATGGGCTTCAGCAATTGCGATTATTGTAACGAGTGTATTCTACCTAGGATGTGGATTGTTGACTTTGCTAATGTCTGCATTATCGTACATCTTATATGAGGATATCAGGTAAACGTTCATTGCTTTACAATAAGTCACACGTTGACTTTTAAGGTCAAATATACGAGCTTAAATTTGAAATGTACATTGGTTTTACCAAGTTTTCTAGACCATAGTTTGTCTTAAAACTGCTTATTTTAAAGTTCTAATCTAGTCATCAAGGATATTCAGTGAAACAATTTTTTTTTTTTTTTTCATAACAATAGTCTTTGGTTTCTAATTTGACCTTAAAGTCAAAGTGATTCTTCTATCAACAGTCACTAACACAACGCATTTCTATCTAACCAAAAGCTATTCAGCCAGCCAATATTTGCATTTGCCGAAAGATCTGTAACCGAAAAGTTCCCAGAAAGTCGATTTCTGAAGAATTTCTATAGCATAAAGCTTCCAATGCTGCCAGCGTTTCGATTGAATCTCTTCAGACTGTGTTTCAGAACAGCATATGTTGTGTCAACAACAGCGATAGCGTTAGTCTTTCCATACTTCAATGAGATATTGGGTGTGTTAGGGGCATTGAACCTTTGGCCATTGGCAATATATTTTCCTGTCGAAATGTATATAGTTCAAAGAAAAGTGGAAACTTGGAGCACAAAATGGATTTTTCTTAAAATATTTAGTTTTGCTTTGATGGTTGTATCAGTTGTGGCTCTAGTTGGTTCCATAGCTGGACTCATCGAAGCAAAGATGAACTAGTCTCCTTGTTGTAAATTCTTTCAGAAATGAGTAAACCAACCCAACTATACGCATCATTAGTATTAAATGTTGTATTTTTTAAGAGTTAACTACATTTTTTGTTCTTGTTGTTTGTCGGGGTGTAACACTTTTAGTTAATTAGTTTGGTCCCCAATACATAACCTTAGTTAGTCTGAAATACATAAACACCGCCCACCACCGCCACCGCCACCCACCACAACCACCATCACTACACACCACCACCACACACTACCACCACCACCACCACGCACCACCACCACACACTGCCACCACCACCTATCACCAATACCTACCACCACCACTTACCACCACCACCACTCACCATCGCCACGTACTGCTACTACCGCCACCCACCACCACCACCAATCACCACCACCACGCACCACCGCCACCCACTACCATCACCGCCCACCACTACCACCCACCCCACCACTTACCACCACTCACCACTGCCACCCACTACCACTACCGCCACCCACCACCACAACCACCTACACCTACCACCACTGCTAAGAGGTATATATGATAATTTGATTACGGGGCTTAATTTCAGTATGTTTGATGTGGAGCATTGGAATAGAACATTTTTATGTAGAGAAGTTTGAATATTTGTAATTTTTTTGGTTTAGTGGTTTTTTGTTAAATTTTAATGATTATTTCTTCATGATTTTATTTATCATACATACCTATTGCATGGAACCTTTATTTTTACATTCTATGGTGGTGGCGAATGGTGGTGGTGGTGGTAAGTGGTGGAGGTGGGTGGTGGTGGTGGTGGCAGTAGGTGGCAATGGGTGGATGGTGTGTGGTAGTGGGGGTGGTGGTGGGTGGTGGTGATGGGTGGTGGTAGTGGCAGTAGGTGGTGGTAAGTGGTGGTGGTAAGTGGTGGAGGTGGGTGGTGGTGGTGGTGGTGAGTGGCGGTGGTGTGTGGTGGTGGTGGTACATGGTGGTGGTGGTTGGTGGTAATGGGTGGCGGTGGCGGTGGCGGTGGTGGGTGGTGGTTATGTATTTTGGACTAACTGAGATTATGTATTGGGGACTAAACTGATGGACTAAAAGTGTTATATCCGGCAAACCACAAGGACCAAAAATGTAGTTAACTATTAACAAATGCAACACTTAACACTAATGATACATACAATAAGAAATATTAAAAGAATGATACATACAGTAAGAAAGGATTAAAAGTTTGATGTTTATAATACGAAAATTAATAGTTGAGTACAGAAAAAGAAAAAGAAAAAGTGTCAAGCTAACTACATTTTTAAACAATTATTCCTTAAATGAAAAACTAAACTATAAAATTGGAGTATGTATTAGCCAACTATCAGGGACAGACCTAGGATTTTTAAAAGAGTGTTGCACAAAAGAAATGTTGGGTTAACTAAAGTTACCATAAGAAACGAAAGTAGCAAAAAAAATAAATAAAAATTTGGGGGTTGCACATACTACAAAAACGGCAATTTGGAAATATTTTTGCACTTCGTGACCTAAAATCGGGTGTAGCCCGTGCCACACCCGGCATACATGTGAGTCCGTCCATGCCAACTATAATATGTCTTTTCCATACCAATTTAAATGTTCTAAGTTCTAACCAATCAAAATATTTTTCAAAGGTTCAAAGGAATTTTTGTTGGCAGCACATATGCACATTTTTTTAAGGGACAATGCCCGGCAAATATATTAAAACAAATCAAAGAATACAAATCAAAGCCTTACATGAAAAACTATGTAAGCTTAAGAGTGACATTCCCAAAACATGTTTCGGGAACACAACAAGAAAAGAAACTAAACTACTCCGGTCTCTACACAATAGCATAAAATTACAAGACCAAAATCATGACAAAAATAGCAATTACTTCTCCAAAAACATATACTAGTGCTCTTCTCCAATAAACTACATACTCCCTTTAGCTAATCATAACTTCGATCCAATAAGTCCAAACTCTTCAACTCAACAGTATCCATATTTAGCCCAAAATGAATCTTCAAAATGTAACCCAATACGTCCAAATAAACTTCTTATATTTCCTTAGAACCAGTGTCATAGACGTATAAATCCAACAATAATTATTAGCAACCTTACTAAAGGTAAAGTCCCAAATAAGATCACCAACCAGCAATACTTCTGGCCGCAAGGCCAAAATGAAATAACAGACTTAGCAAGCCAACTCTCCATGACATATCCCAAACACCCCTTATTCAACTTACAAATGTAATCAAAACACCCCTTATGCTCCATACTAACCATACAAACATCTCCCAAACACCCCTTATGCATAAGATACCAGCCATTATCAGAAAAAACCAGTCAAAAACACCAATTTCCCCATAAATGGTATGCATGTTTTCTGATACATTGTAAAATTCTGTGTTTTTTAAGATTATATTTTTCCTACGCGTAGATATTAATTGCATTGTCCTTAATCTGTTGCTTGTTACTTAATCTTGTTAACAGCAAGTTTTGGTTTTCTGGGCCACGAACTGTGATCGTAACAGACCTGGCTAGCTAAAGAAAAACGGCATCAAGCCACTGGTTAAAAGGTATCGCATCAGTATGTTGCTCAAGACCACTAGAGACCCTAAGCGTATTGCGATTGAAGGAATTCATCTAAGGGCCGGGGTTGGGATTTACTGAATATAAAACTGCTTATCTGCTTATCACATTTTGATACAACAGATAAGTAAATTTGAGGGTGTTTGAGATTTGCTCATCCAAGCTGCTGAAATACACAGTTTTTGAAGTTCTTGTGGTTATATCTAGTTTAGGTTTGTCCCATCTTTCGTAGCATATTCTTATACATATATCATCTTCCATTCAAACTTTTACGAAATCTTCCCCAAAACTATAACATGTGGTCATATGACCGTTTCCTTGAATCTGTTGCGCAATATATATTGTATTCTTGACCACAGGTTTTGGCTTTTGGCCCCCAAATTTATTTTTTTATTTATTTATATTTTTTTTAAAGATTAACAGTTTTGATCAAGAGCGTTTGATATTACGTAACCATGGTGCTCATTTGAGATAAAATTAGCAGTTAGTTGTTTGTCTAATCATTCAAAATAGCATAGACTTGTCCTAAAAAGTATGATGTGATTTCAAAAGTCTGTTATGTGCCAAGCAGTTGTATATAAAACCTTTTTTATTTTGGGCATTTACATATATATACCCGATAAAACTTAAGTAATTACATATTTCCTGAAATCATGCTTTAATAGCATTGTATATCATGCATTGAAAACTTGTGTTTTGAATAAATATGTAATTTTTGAAGTTTCATTAGGTATATATGCAAATAATCTTTTATCAGTTTGCAGTTATATTCTTATTCGAATGATAGGTAATTGGAAACTTGTGGCTCAATTGGAATGACTATGAATATATAGTATAGCAAAGAATTAGAAGCTAGCGAACCAAAAGATTACAAACAGATACTATATTGGATGAAAAGTTAGGCTGCATACCCAAGTAAACACAGTTAATTACCTACTGATAAATTTATTATATTTCTGTCTAGATGGAAACAAAAAGAACAATAATCATTATAATAAAAATACGATATGCTGATGGCTACTTCATATATCGATTGGGTGACACAAACGTTTCAATGTATCTACCTTCTACATCGACTATATCATTATTCTTGTCATCCACTCTAACTTCCGCATACTCAAAGTCGTCAGAGATGTTGCCTTCTTCTTTGCCTTTGCCTTTGTCTTTGATGTGCTTCTTCTTTTTGAGATCTACTTCATAAATTCGATGCTTGTAACAGCGATGCTTCATGAGCCAGTTTCCGTTCTTCATTAAGTGGAATGGAATCAGATATATAACAATATTATCATCAACACGCGGCCTTATAATTAGTTGGTAACTTCCCACTTCTTTCATATTCCCATTTTCATCCAACTTCCACAACTTAATACATGTACAGGTCTTCACTTCGAAAACACTATGGCACCTTATTTGAATGTTATACTTGACACAAACATGAATGCAATCACTTTTAACCATAATAGTCGCTGAATTATCAGATGTGTTTCCATAATCATACACAGAGGGAGTTTCTATCTGTGATAACCGTTCTGTTTTTGTGTTAAACATCATAATGGAACTTAACCGTCCGTTCGAGTGTTCTTGTAAGAAGTAGAGATTTTCATTCAAATAAGTACCTCGACTCCAATGTCCAGGATAAAGTTTACCTGTATGCTGAAAGTCGTCTACTTTTCTCCATGAGTCCGATTTTAACGAGTATATGTAAACATTTTTTTTGTTTTCATAATTGTAAACATGATTATCATACTTTACAAGTAGAAGCTTGTAGTCATCTTCACAAGAGCTGTAATACAATCCGAAATCTGATTCGGAGTACCAAATATCATTGTTGTATTTCTTGTGAGAATTAAATTTGGGCAACCTCTTATACTCATTCGTCAAAGGATTCCATAAGATTAGATGGGAGTATGCATCAACATTCTTGATCTCATGTATGCCTAGACATACCAATCCATGAAAAGATGCGAGAATACGAATACTATGAGGATTCGCGTCTTCGAATTGTGGTAAAGGGCGGCTTGTGGGAGTTAAAGCCTTATCATGACTCGGTGGCGCTTCACAGTCGATGGTGCTAAACATAAACTTGAATAATGTTCTTACTGATTCAGATATGACCAGAAGTTTAATGTTGTTTTTCTGGTGGTCGATGTGCATGTTTTCAAATATCTTTGACATTAGGAACGAGTGCCATTCTTTTGAAACACACCTGAAACGACAAGCAGATTTGGCTGGAATTCTTGGTATTATGTGGTTGAATACGACGTCATGTGGAACATGAACCTCCATTGTCGATCTCTTTGGTAATTTAGGTTTAGAAAAGCGTAATAATGTGAGATGTAGGTTTTTGCGTATATTTATAGCGAGATTATTGCCATCTCAATAAACCCTCCCCTAAAATATCAAATAAATAAATAAATAAATAAATAAAAATAAGGATCTTAGATCATAACCGAAGCCCTAATTTTTTCGTGAGAATCAATCGCAAGTAATTGCATCCCCACCTCATGAATTTCTTTGTGTAAAACCCCCAAATACCATTCGCATCTCTAAAAATAAAAAAAAAAAAAAAAAAAAAAAAAAAAAAAAAAAAAAAACAGTCCTCAATCCGTAACAAAATAAATAAATAAAATCCTCCATATTTGTTCATGCTATCACTACAAGAAATGTGTCTTTTAGTGACACTCATAAAAAGTGTAAGTATAAATATACATTTACTTACACTTTTTTAAAACGTGTGCTTGGAATCCGAAGTCGTCATCGGTCTGGCTAGCCAATAAAGCCGTTCAAAAACGAAACGGAGGGGGCCATTCGGAACCAGTAAAAATGGGTGAACTTTGTCGGACTTGGATCATTTTCTTTCTCTGGTTAATCAATTTGTCATTGTCATTTTGTTGGCGCCTAAACTTTAATCACAGAGTACCTACCGCTACAACACACAAGTAACTACTAGTTTATTTGAAACACAAAGAGCAACAACCCTCGATAATAAAGTAAAATATTCAAAGTTAGTCATGTTGGTGATGTTTCATTGAGATGAGATGTTTATAAACTATTTTATTTTTGGTTTTAACATAGAAACTCTTAAAATTCAGAAATCCAAGTTATAAAGCTAAAAGTACAAGTAACTAAAACACATTTTCTAACATTTACAAGTTCTTAAGCTCAAAGTACAACTAATTAAAATAGAAATACTAACATTAAATACAATAAATAAATCATTATGTACATTGAATAAAATTAATTAACTGGTTAATAAATACAATTAATGCAGTTATTAAAACACCTCTTACATAAGAAATACAAATTATCAAGTATATTGTACAACAAACTTAAACACAATTCCTTCATTAAATGTAACCAATACAAATAATAAAGCACATTATACAAATATTCAAGCCCGAACGGGCAATGGGCAAAATGGGCTCGAGCCCAAACGGGCACGAGCTAAACGAAATTCTTGATATCCGTAAATTTATTGTAAAAAAAAACATAATAGACTAAAACACATGATTCACCGAAAACTTTTATTTCAATGTACCCGCCGCCGCAACGCGCGGATATCCTACTAGTATATTTCATATATAAAACCCAAAAACAACATATGCTATTTTATTCTTTGGTTTCTTAAGATATAAAACCCAAAAATTATATAAACTATTTTATTATTTGGCTTTATATCTGCTTAAACTCTTTAGTTAATTTTCCATGTCACAAAAGGTGACAACATCTAGGGTTGTTAAATCTAAACTATATTTTATGGGAAGTGATACTTACACCACATTTTTTGTTTCTTTCACCACAATATCACATAATTAATGCACAAGTTACAACATGATATGTGCATAATTGTGGTGTGTGCATCAAAAAATGTGGTGTAAGTATCACTTCCCATATTTTATTAGTTCAAATATAGTCGATTGTAGCAACAAGAAAAAAGGGAAAAAAAATTAAAAATAAAAAAGTTGAGAACTCATAGTTAGGGGTGAGCATCGGGCCGGAACCCGACCCAGCCCGACGAAGCCCGATCCCGATTGTGGCCGGAATTCTAAACCGACTCCCGATCCCGATTGTGTTCGGTTAGTCGGTATCGGAGTCGGTCGGTATCGGTCGGGATTAGCTTGTTATGTCTCGGTTTTCATCCCGTCCGACCCGATCCCGTCCCGACTCCCGAGTTCGCCGGAAATGCAAACCGACTCCCGACCCATTTACTAGTCGGGATCGGAATCGGGCCGCCTTACTCATAGTTATGTAGCCCGTGCAAGAGATAGACAAGTGTCAATTCGCTTGAATATATGTTGCACCATCAACAATATACTTGTTTCAACTTATGTGAACCATATACTCCAAAGTATATAAGTTAGCAAGAATTTGCATCTTTGATCAATGTGGGATTGAAAACTTAGTTTTTTTTTAAAAAAGGAAACTAGGCAAAAAGTTGTATCAAAGGCAGTTATGTCTTTACTAAAAAAATATGTTGTAACTGCCACAATGGTTATGTGTCAGTTGATCAACAAGTACATATCAATGCACGTAATTTGATAAAATAACAATTACTTTATTGATCCCACATCGGAGGTTGGGTGCATATGAAGGGATGGCTTGTGATTTAAAAGGAAGATGAGGGGTTTGGAATACTCACTTACCTGGACGGGGTCAATGGATGATCAAAAAGGTCCATGTCCTAGGTTGGTGACTTCCATTGCACGTAGGAAGGGTGCCCGCCTAAGGTCGGCTCAAGTGGCTGAGCCTACGTCATAATTTGTGGTAGCGGGGGTCAGCGTTCGCGCGGCCCCTAACCTATTTTCTAGTTAAATGCTTCAAATTAATGTTTTAGAAACTGGTTTTATAAGAATTCCCGGTTCATGGTTTAACCAGAGGTTTTTCCTCAAAAACGGCTTTTTTAACTCAACCGGCTGGGTCAACCAGAGTTTTTAAACATTGATTTTATATGGTCTTGCCTGTCTTTGTGGTGTTGGGTGCCAGCGTTTTCGCCGCCCCTAACCAATTATTGAGTCAAATGTTTCTAATATTTAGTGGGAATTAAACCCATGTCACTATAAGCTCGTTTTAGGTCTCTCGGCACAATAGACTCCTGCCGTGTAATTTAGGTTCTTTTTACGTTTGTTTCTGGTCGCTAATGTTCTGTTCCTGAACTCCATATTACATTAGTATCACGGAGACTTGATAATTATATTGTAGCATGCAAAAATGATGTGGTGAGAGGTTAGACATTTTAGTAAGTTAAAACGTTTTGTATGATGGTTTCAATGTTTTTCGCTGGTTCGATATTTGTTAAGATCCACATAATAGTTTATGGTTTTAGTTTTTTGGTTGATTTTAGATCCTTGAAGATTTGATTGTTTTTTTTGGCTATCTGTTTTTGTGGTGGTTAAATGGCGTCCAAGAAATGGGTTTCTAAGGTGTGTGATGTGGGCGTGGTTGAGATTTGATGATGGTTTCGACTTTCGAGTTTGTATGAATCTGTAACAGACGAGACTTTATATGGTTATATATAGGTGTATAAATTATCCATAGATCTGTTATATCTCTTTGGTTGTTGATTAACTTTTGAGGCCAATGATGTCTATTAGTAGTTTTATTATTATTTTATAAAGTTGGTGATAACATAAAAGAAAAGCATGATCAATATGGCAAAACAATAAATTGGTATGTCTTTTGGTGGAAGTTGGACATGAAATGATCGAATTCATTCATATTATAAACAAGTTGGAAGTTTGTTCTTTTGTTGGAAGTTGGGCACATTAAAAATTCATTCATATGTGAACTGATCGAATTATTATTATTACTATTATATATAGTCAAGAGAGCATATTTATTTTAATTCTAATTAATTGATATGCAAATAGTCTTGATATTTTTATCGAAATGTTACCCGAGTATTAATTTGTAACATAATTGGCATTAACTTCTTTAAAACCATATTAACTATATATATACCTTAAAATTTTTATGAGAGAAATGACCTGTATGGGAGAAGCGCGTTGCATCTTTTAGACTAGACTTGCAAACGCGGGGAATCATTTAAAGTGCGTGAATCACATGTGAAGTCCTTTGAAAGTTGTTTAGTTGTAAACTTGTAACTATGACTTACCAAGTGAGGAACAAGTTTGCATTATAAATTACTTCTACAATGACCAACTGATGTTTGAATGGACCGGACAATAATAGTGAAAATATATTGGACAAATTTCAAAAAACAGTTAAAAGGGCTACCTTAGAGACCTAGCCTAAGTGGCAGTTCGCTAAAAGGAATTTATGCAATTTTAAATGCAACCACCGAAGTTGAAATAACTTCTCAATTTTACTTTAAATGGCGAAGTTACATTTTAATGTTGCACAAAAGAAGTTATATTTGTTTGAATCCTTTTTTTATTATTATTATTATTTAAATAAAAATCTTTATCTATAATTTTTTGAATTTTCAACTTTTTATTTTAGTAAATATTGTAAATAATTCTTTTTCGTGGAGAATTATCAATGTGACAAGTTTGAGTCTTCTTAATAAGTTGTTGTAGCAAACTATTCATGTGCCAACCATTTCCTTAATCTGTTGCTTGTCCTTAATCTGTTGCTTGTTACTTAATCGTTTTAACAGCAAGTTTTGGTTTTCTGGGCCACGAACTGTGATCGTAACAGACCTGGCTAGCTAAAGAAAAACGGCATCAAGCCACTGGTTAAAAGGTATCGCATCAGTATGTTGCTCAAGACCACTAGAGACCCTAAGCGTATTGCGATTGAAGGAATTCATCTAAGGGCCGGGGTTGGGATTTACTGAATATAAAACTGCTTATCTGCTTATCACATTTTGATACAACAGATAAGTAAATTTGAGGGTGTTTGAGATTTGCTCATCCAAGCTGCTGAAATACACAGTTTTTGAAGTTCTTGTGGTTATATCTAGTTTAGGTTTGTCCCATCTTTCGTAGCATATTCTTATACATATATCATCTTCCATTCAAACTTTTACGAAATCTTCCCCAAAACTATAACATGTGGTCATATGACCGTTTCCTTGAATCTGTTGCGCAATATATATTGTATTCTTGACCACAGGTTTTGGCTTTTGGCCCCCAAATTTATTTTTTTATTTATTTATATTTTTTTTAAAGATTAACAGTTTTGATCAAGAGCGTTTGATATTACGTAACCATGGTGCTCATTTGAGATAAAATTAGCAGTTAGTTGTTTGTCTAATCATTCAAAATAGCATAGACTTGTCCTAAAAAGTATGATGTGATTTCAAAAGTCTGTTATGTGCCAAGCAGTTGTATATAAAACCTTTTTTATTTTGGGCATTTACATATATATACCCGATAAAACTTAAGTAATTACATATTTCCTGAAATCATGCTTTAATAGCATTGTATATCATGCATTGAAAACTTGTGTTTTGAATAAATATGTAATTTTTGAAGTTTCATTAGGTATATATGCAAATAATCTTTTATCAGTTTGCAGTTATATTCTTATTCGAATGATAGGTAATTGGAAACTTGTGGCTCAATTGGAATGACTATGAATATATAGTATAGCAAAGAATTAGAAGCTAGCGAACCAAAAGATTACAAACAGATACTATATTGGATGAAAAGTTAGGCTGCATACCCAAGTAAACACAGTTAATTACCTACTGATAAATTTATTATATTTCTGTCTAGATGGAAACAAAAAGAACAATAATCATTATAATAAAAATACGATATGCTGATGGCTACTTCATATATCGATTGGGTGACACAAACGTTTCAATGTATCTACCTTCTACATCGACTATATCATTATTCTTGTCATCCACTCTAACTTCCGCATACTCAAAGTCGTCAGAGATGTTGCCTTCTTCTTTGCCTTTGCCTTTGTCTTTGATGTGCTTCTTCTTTTTGAGATCTACTTCATAAATTCGATGCTTGTAACAGCGATGCTTCATGAGCCAGTTTCCGTTCTTCATTAAGTGGAATGGAATCAGATATATAACAATATTATCATCAACACGCGGCCTTATAATTAGTTGGTAACTTCCCACTTCTTTCATATTCCCATTTTCATCCAACTTCCACAACTTAATACATGTACAGGTCTTCACTTCGAAAACACTATGGCACCTTATTTGAATGTTATACTTGACACAAACATGAATGCAATCACTTTTAACCATAATAGTCGCTGAATTATCAGATGTGTTTCCATAATCATACACAGAGGGAGTTTCTATCTGTGATAACCGTTCTGTTTTTGTGTTAAACATCATAATGGAACTTAACCGTCCGTTCGAGTGTTCTTGTAAGAAGTAGAGATTTTCATTCAAATAAGTACCTCGACTCCAATGTCCAGGATAAAGTTTACCTGTATGCTGAAAGTCGTCTACTTTTCTCCATGAGTCCGATTTTAACGAGTATATGTAAACATTTTTTTTGTTTTCATAATTGTAAACATGATTATCATACTTTACAAGTAGAAGCTTGTAGTCATCTTCACAAGAGCTGTAATACAATCCGAAATCTGATTCGGAGTACCAAATATCATTGTTGTATTTCTTGTGAGAATTAAATTTGGGCAACCTCTTATACTCATTCGTCAAAGGATTCCATAAGATTAGATGGGAGTATGCATCAACATTCTTGATCTCATGTATGCCTAGACATACCAATCCATGAAAAGATGCGAGAATACGAATACTATGAGGATTCGCGTCTTCGAATTGTGGTAAAGGGCGGCTTGTGGGAGTTAAAGCCTTATCATGACTCGGTGGCGCTTCACAGTCGATGGTGCTAAACATAAACTTGAATAATGTTCTTACTGATTCAGATATGACCAGAAGTTTAATGTTGTTTTTCTGGTGGTCGATGTGCATGTTTTCAAATATCTTTGACATTAGGAACGAGTGCCATTCTTTTGAAACACACCTGAAACGACAAGCAGATTTGGCTGGAATTCTTGGTATTATGTGGTTGAATACGACGTCATGTGGAACATGAACCTCCATTGTCGATCTCTTTGGTAATTTAGGTTTAGAAAAGCGTAATAATGTGAGATGTAGGTTTTTGCGTATATTTATAGCGAGATTATTGCCATCTCAATAAACCCTCCCCTAAAATATCAAATAAATAAATAAATAAATAAATAAAAATAAGGATCTTAGATCATAACCGAAGCCCTAATTTTTTCGTGAGAATCAATCGCAAGTAATTGCATCCCCACCTCATGAATTTCTTTGTGTAAAACCCCCAAATACCATTCGCATCTCTAAAAATAAAAAAAAAAATAAAAAAAAAAAAAAAAAAAAAAAAAAAAAAAAAACAGTCCTCAATCCGTAACAAAATAAATAAATAAAATCCTCCATATTTGTTCATGCTATCACTACAAGAAATGTGTCTTTTAGTGACACTCATAAAAAGTGTAAGTATAAATATACATTTACTTACACTTTTTTAAAACGTGTGCTTGGAATCCGAAGTCGTCATCGGTCTGGCTAGCCAATAAAGCCGTTCAAAAACGAAACGGAGGGGGCCATTCGGAACCAGTAAAAATGGGTGAACTTTGTCGGACTTGGATCATTTTCTTTCTCTGGTTAATCAATTTGTCATTGTCATTTTGTTGGCGCCTAAACTTTAATCACAGAGTACCTACCGCTACAACACACAAGTAACTACTAGTTTATTTGAAACACAAAGAGCAACAACCCTCGATAATAAAGTAAAATATTCAAAGTTAGTCATGTTGGTGATGTTTCATTGAGATGAGATGTTTATAAACTATTTTATTTTTGGTTTTAACATAGAAACTCTTAAAATTCAGAAATCCAAGTTATAAAGCTAAAAGTACAAGTAACTAAAACACATTTTCTAACATTTACAAGTTCTTAAGCTCAAAGTACAACTAATTAAAATAGAAATACTAACATTAAATACAATAAATAAATCATTATGTACATTGAATAAAATTAATTAACTGGTTAATAAATACAATTAATGCAGTTATTAAAACACCTCTTACATAAGAAATACAAATTATCAAGTATATTGTACAACAAACTTAAACACAATTCCTTCATTAAATGTAACCAATACAAATAATAAAGCACATTATACAAATATTCAAGCCCGAACGGGCAATGGGCAAAATGGGCTCGAGCCCAAACGGGCACGAGCTAAACGAAATTCTTGATATCCGTAAATTTATTGTAAAAAAAAACATAATAGACTAAAACACATGATTCACCGAAAACTTTTATTTCAATGTACCCGCCGCCGCAACGCGCGGATATCCTACTAGTATATTTCATATATAAAACCCAAAAACAACATATGCTATTTTATTCTTTGGTTTCTTAAGATATAAAACCCAAAAATTATATAAACTATTTTATTATTTGGCTTTATATCTGCTTAAACTCTTTAGTTAATTTTCCATGTCACAAAAGGTGACAACATCTAGGGTTGTTAAATCTAAACTATATTTTATGGGAAGTGATACTTACACCACATTTTTTGTTTCTTTCACCACAATATCACATAATTAATGCACAAGTTACAACATGATATGTGCATAATTGTGGTGTGTGCATCAAAAAATGTGGTGTAAGTATCACTTCCCATATTTTATTAGTTCAAATATAGTCGATTGTAGCAACAAGAAAAAAGGGAAAAAAAAATTAAAAATAAAAAAGTTGAGAACTCATAGTTAGGGGTGAGCATCGGGCCGGAACCCGACCCAGCCCGACGAAGCCCGATCCCGATTGTGGCCGGAATTCTAAACCGACTCCCGATCCCGATTGTGTTCGGTTAGTCGGTATCGGAGTCGGTCGGTATCGGTCGGGATTAGCTTGTTATGTCTCGGTTTTCATCCCGTCCGACCCGATCCCGTCCCGACTCCCGAGTTCGCCGGAAATGCAAACCGACTCCCGACCCATTTACTAGTCGGGATCGGAATCGGGCCGCCTTACTCATAGTTATGTAGCCCGTGCAAGAGATAGACAAGTGTCAATTCGCTTGAATATATGTTGCACCATCAACAATATACTTGTTTCAACTTATGTGAACCATATACTCCAAAGTATATAAGTTAGCAAGAATTTGCATCTTTGATCAATGTGGGATTGAAAACTTAGTTTTTTTTTTAAAAAGGAAACTAGGCAAAAAGTTGTATCAAAGGCAGTTATGTCTTTACTAAAAAAATATGTTGTAACTGCCACAATGGTTATGTGTCAGTTGATCAACAAGTACATATCAATGCACGTAATTTGATAAAATAACAATTACTTTATTGATCCCACATCGGAGGTTGGGTGCATATGAAGGGATGGCTTGTGATTTAAAAGGAAGATGAGGGGTTTGGAATACTCACTTACCTGGACGGGGTCAATGGATGATCAAAAAGGTCCATGTCCTAGGTTGGTGACTTCCATTGCACGTAGGAAGGGTGCCCGCCTAAGGTCGGCTCAAGTGGCTGAGCCTACGTCATAATTTGTGGTAGCGGGGGTCAGCGTTCGCGCGGCCCCTAACCTATTTTCTAGTTAAATGCTTCAAATTAATGTTTTAGAAACTGGTTTTATAAGAATTCCCGGTTCATGGTTTAACCAGAGGTTTTTCCTCAAAAACGGCTTTTTTAACTCAACCGGCTGGGTCAACCAGAGTTTTTAAACATTGATTTTATATGGTCTTGCCTGTCTTTGTGGTGTTGGGTGCCAGCGTTTTCGCCGCCCCTAACCAATTATTGAGTCAAATGTTTCTAATATTTAGTGGGAATTAAACCCATGTCACTATAAGCTCGTTTTAGGTCTCTCGGCACAATAGACTCCTGCCGTGTAATTTAGGTTCTTTTTACGTTTGTTTCTGGTCGCTAATGTTCTGTTCCTGAACTCCATATTACATTAGTATCACGGAGACTTGATAATTATATTGTAGCATGCAAAAATGATGTGGTGAGAGGTTAGACATTTTAGTAAGTTAAAACGTTTTGTATGATGGTTTCAATGTTTTTCGCTGGTTCGATATTTGTTAAGATCCACATAATAGTTTATGGTTTTAGTTTTTTGGTTGATTTTAGATCCTTGAAGATTTGATTGTTTTTTTTGGCTATCTGTTTTTGTGGTGGTTAAATGGCGTCCAAGAAATGGGTTTCTAAGGTGTGTGATGTGGGCGTGGTTGAGATTTGATGATGGTTTCGACTTTCGAGTTTGTATGAATCTGTAACAGACGAGACTTTATATGGTTATATATAGGTGTATAAATTATCCATAGATCTGTTATATCTCTTTGGTTGTTGATTAACTTTTGAGGCCAATGATGTCTATTAGTAGTTTTATTATTATTTTATAAAGTTGGTGATAACATAAAAGAAAAGCATGATCAATATGGCAAAACAATAAATTGGTATGTCTTTTGGTGGAAGTTGGACATGAAATGATCGAATTCATTCATATTATAAACAAGTTGGAAGTTTGTTCTTTTGTTGGAAGTTGGGCACATTAAAAATTCATTCATATGTGAACTGATCGAATTATTATTATTACTATTATATATAGTCAAGAGAGCATATTTATTTTAATTCTAATTAATTGATATGCAAATAGTCTTGATATTTTTATCGAAATGTTACCCGAGTATTAATTTGTAACATAATTGGCATTAACTTCTTTAAAACCATATTAACTATATATATACCTTAAAATTTTTATGAGAGAAATGACCTGTATGGGAGAAGCGCGTTGCATCTTTTAGACTAGACTTGCAAACGCGGGGAATCATTTAAAGTGCGTGAATCACATGTGAAGTCCTTTGAAAGTTGTTTAGTTGTAAACTTGTAACTATGACTTACCAAGTGAGGAACAAGTTTGCATTATAAATTACTTCTACAATGACCAACTGATGTTTGAATGGACCGGACAATAATAGTGAAAATATATTGGACAAATTTCAAAAAACAGTTAAAAGGGCTACCTTAGAGACCTAGCCTAAGTGGCAGTTCGCTAAAAGGAATTTATGCAATTTTAAATGCAACCACCGAAGTTGAAATAACTTCTCAATTTTACTTTAAATGGCGAAGTTACATTTTAATGTTGCACAAAAGAAGTTATATTTGTTTGAATCCTTTTTTTATTATTATTATTATTTAAATAAAAATCTTTATCTATAATTTTTTGAATTTTCAACTTTTTATTTTAGTAAATATTGTAAATAATTCTTTTTCGTGGAGAATTATCAATGTGACAAGTTTGAGTCTTCTTAATAAGTTGTTGTAGCAAACTATTCATGTGCCAACCATTTCCTTAATCTGTTGCTTGTCCTTAATCTGTTGCTTGTTACTTAATCGTTTTAACAGCAAGTTTTGGTTTTCTGGGCCACGAACTGTGATCGTAACAGACCTGGCTAGCTAAAGAAAAACGGCATCAAGCCACTGGTTAAAAGGTATCGCATCAGTATGTTGCTCAAGACCACTAGAGACCCTAAGCGTATTGCGATTGAAGGAATTCATCTAAGGGCCGGGGTTGGGATTTACTGAATATAAAACTGCTTATCTGCTTATCACATTTTGATACAACAGATAAGTAAATTTGAGGGTGTTTGAGATTTGCTCATCCAAGCTGCTGAAATACACAGTTTTTGAAGTTCTTGTGGTTATATCTAGTTTAGGTTTGTCCCATCTTTCGTAGCATATTCTTATACATATATCATCTTCCATTCAAACTTTTACGAAATCTTCCCCAAAACTATAACATGTGGTCATATGACCGTTTCCTTGAATCTGTTGCGCAATATATATTGTATTCTTGACCACAGGTTTTGGCTTTTGGCCCCCAAATTTATTTTTTTATTTATTTATATTTTTTTTAAAGATTAACAGTTTTGATCAAGAGCGTTTGATATTACGTAACCATGGTGCTCATTTGAGATAAAATTAGCAGTTAGTTGTTTGTCTAATCATTCAAAATAGCATAGACTTGTCCTAAAAAGTATGATGTGATTTCAAAAGTCTGTTATGTGCCAAGCAGTTGTATATAAAACCTTTTTTATTTTGGGCATTTACATATATATACCCGATAAAACTTAAGTAATTACATATTTCCTGAAATCATGCTTTAATAGCATTGTATATCATGCATTGAAAACTTGTGTTTTGAATAAATATGTAATTTTTGAAGTTTCATTAGGTATATATGCAAATAATCTTTTATCAGTTTGCAGTTATATTCTTATTCGAATGATAGGTAATTGGAAACTTGTGGCTCAATTGGAATGACTATGAATATATAGTATAGCAAAGAATTAGAAGCTAGCGAACCAAAAGATTACAAACAGATACTATATTGGATGAAAAGTTAGGCTGCATACCCAAGTAAACACAGTTAATTACCTACTGATAAATTTATTATATTTCTGTCTAGATGGAAACAAAAAGAACAATAATCATTATAATAAAAATACGATATGCTGATGGCTACTTCATATATCGATTGGGTGACACAAACGTTTCAATGTATCTACCTTCTACATCGACTATATCATTATTCTTGTCATCCACTCTAACTTCCGCATACTCAAAGTCGTCAGAGATGTTGCCTTCTTCTTTGCCTTTGCCTTTGTCTTTGATGTGCTTCTTCTTTTTGAGATCTACTTCATAAATTCGATGCTTGTAACAGCGATGCTTCATGAGCCAGTTTCCGTTCTTCATTAAGTGGAATGGAATCAGATATATAACAATATTATCATCAACACGCGGCCTTATAATTAGTTGGTAACTTCCCACTTCTTTCATATTCCCATTTTCATCCAACTTCCACAACTTAATACATGTACAGGTCTTCACTTCGAAAACACTATGGCACCTTATTTGAATGTTATACTTGACACAAACATGAATGCAATCACTTTTAACCATAATAGTCGCTGAATTATCAGATGTGTTTCCATAATCATACACAGAGGGAGTTTCTATCTGTGATAACCGTTCTGTTTTTGTGTTAAACATCATAATGGAACTTAACCGTCCGTTCGAGTGTTCTTGTAAGAAGTAGAGATTTTCATTCAAATAAGTACCTCGACTCCAATGTCCAGGATAAAGTTTACCTGTATGCTGAAAGTCGTCTACTTTTCTCCATGAGTCCGATTTTAACGAGTATATGTAAACATTTTTTTTGTTTTCATAATTGTAAACATGATTATCATACTTTACAAGTAGAAGCTTGTAGTCATCTTCACAAGAGCTGTAATACAATCCGAAATCTGATTCGGAGTACCAAATATCATTGTTGTATTTCTTGTGAGAATTAAATTTGGGCAACCTCTTATACTCATTCGTCAAAGGATTCCATAAGATTAGATGGGAGTATGCATCAACATTCTTGATCTCATGTATGCCTAGACATACCAATCCATGAAAAGATGCGAGAATACGAATACTATGAGGATTCGCGTCTTCGAATTGTGGTAAAGGGCGGCTTGTGGGAGTTAAAGCCTTATCATGACTCGGTGGCGCTTCACAGTCGATGGTGCTAAACATAAACTTGAATAATGTTCTTACTGATTCAGATATGACCAGAAGTTTAATGTTGTTTTTCTGGTGGTCGATGTGCATGTTTTCAAATATCTTTGACATTAGGAACGAGTGCCATTCTTTTGAAACACACCTGAAACGACAAGCAGATTTGGCTGGAATTCTTGGTATTATGTGGTTGAATACGACGTCATGTGGAACATGAACCTCCATTGTCGATCTCTTTGGTAATTTAGGTTTAGAAAAGCGTAATAATGTGAGATGTAGGTTTTTGCGTATATTTATAGCGAGATTATTGCCATCTCAATAAACCCTCCCCTAAAATATCAAATAAATAAATAAATAAATAAATAAAAATAAGGATCTTAGATCATAACCGAAGCCCTAATTTTTTCGTGAGAATCAATCGCAAGTAATTGCATCCCCACCTCATGAATTTCTTTGTGTAAAACCCCCAAATACCATTCGCATCTCTAAAAATAAAAAAAAAAATAAAAAAAAAAAAAATAAAAAAAAAAAAAAAAACAGTCCTCAATCCGTAACAAAATAAATAAATAAAATCCTCCATATTTGTTCATGCTATCACTACAAGAAATGTGTCTTTTAGTGACACTCATAAAAAGTGTAAGTATAAATATACATTTACTTACACTTTTTTAAAACGTGTGCTTGGAATCCGAAGTCGTCATCGGTCTGGCTAGCCAATAAAGCCGTTCAAAAACGAAACGGAGGGGGCCATTCGGAACCAGTAAAAATGGGTGAACTTTGTCGGACTTGGATCATTTTCTTTCTCTGGTTAATCAATTTGTCATTGTCATTTTGTTGGCGCCTAAACTTTAATCACAGAGTACCTACCGCTACAACACACAAGTAACTACTAGTTTATTTGAAACACAAAGAGCAACAACCCTCGATAATAAAGTAAAATATTCAAAGTTAGTCATGTTGGTGATGTTTCATTGAGATGAGATGTTTATAAACTATTTTATTTTTGGTTTTAACATAGAAACTCTTAAAATTCAGAAATCCAAGTTATAAAGCTAAAAGTACAAGTAACTAAAACACATTTTCTAACATTTACAAGTTCTTAAGCTCAAAGTACAACTAATTAAAATAGAAATACTAACATTAAATACAATAAATAAATCATTATGTACATTGAATAAAATTAATTAACTGGTTAATAAATACAATTAATGCAGTTATTAAAACACCTCTTACATAAGAAATACAAATTATCAAGTATATTGTACAACAAACTTAAACACAATTCCTTCATTAAATGTAACCAATACAAATAATAAAGCACATTATACAAATATTCAAGCCCGAACGGGCAATGGGCAAAATGGGCTCGAGCCCAAACGGGCACGAGCTAAACGAAATTCTTGATATCCGTAAATTTATTGTAAAAAAAAACATAATAGACTAAAACACATGATTCACCGAAAACTTTTATTTCAATGTACCCGCCGCCGCAACGCGCGGATATCCTACTAGTATATTTCATATATAAAACCCAAAAACAACATATGCTATTTTATTCTTTGGTTTCTTAAGATATAAAACCCAAAAATTATATAAACTATTTTATTATTTGGCTTTATATCTGCTTAAACTCTTTAGTTAATTTTCCATGTCACAAAAGGTGACAACATCTAGGGTTGTTAAATCTAAACTATATTTTATGGGAAGTGATACTTACACCACATTTTTTGTTTCTTTCACCACAATATCACATAATTAATGCACAAGTTACAACATGATATGTGCATAATTGTGGTGTGTGCATCAAAAAATGTGGTGTAAGTATCACTTCCCATATTTTATTAGTTCAAATATAGTCGATTGTAGCAACAAGAAAAAAGGGAAAAAAAAATTAAAAATAAAAAAGTTGAGAACTCATAGTTAGGGGTGAGCATCGGGCCGGAACCCGACCCAGCCCGACGAAGCCCGATCCCGATTGTGGCCGGAATTCTAAACCGACTCCCGATCCCGATTGTGTTCGGTTAGTCGGTATCGGAGTCGGTCGGTATCGGTCGGGATTAGCTTGTTATGTCTCGGTTTTCATCCCGTCCGACCCGATCCCGTCCCGACTCCCGAGTTCGCCGGAAATGCAAACCGACTCCCGACCCATTTACTAGTCGGGATCGGAATCGGGCCGCCTTACTCATAGTTATGTAGCCCGTGCAAGAGATAGACAAGTGTCAATTCGCTTGAATATATGTTGCACCATCAACAATATACTTGTTTCAACTTATGTGAACCATATACTCCAAAGTATATAAGTTAGCAAGAATTTGCATCTTTGATCAATGTGGGATTGAAAACTTAGTTTTTTTTTTAAAAAGGAAACTAGGCAAAAAGTTGTATCAAAGGCAGTTATGTCTTTACTAAAAAAATATGTTGTAACTGCCACAATGGTTATGTGTCAGTTGATCAACAAGTACATATCAATGCACGTAATTTGATAAAATAACAATTACTTTATTGATCCCACATCGGAGGTTGGGTGCATATGAAGGGATGGCTTGTGATTTAAAAGGAAGATGAGGGGTTTGGAATACTCACTTACCTGGACGGGGTCAATGGATGATCAAAAAGGTCCATGTCCTAGGTTGGTGACTTCCATTGCACGTAGGAAGGGTGCCCGCCTAAGGTCGGCTCAAGTGGCTGAGCCTACGTCATAATTTGTGGTAGCGGGGGTCAGCGTTCGCGCGGCCCCTAACCTATTTTCTAGTTAAATGCTTCAAATTAATGTTTTAGAAACTGGTTTTATAAGAATTCCCGGTTCATGGTTTAACCAGAGGTTTTTCCTCAAAAACGGCTTTTTTAACTCAACCGGCTGGGTCAACCAGAGTTTTTAAACATTGATTTTATATGGTCTTGCCTGTCTTTGTGGTGTTGGGTGCCAGCGTTTTCGCCGCCCCTAACCAATTATTGAGTCAAATGTTTCTAATATTTAGTGGGAATTAAACCCATGTCACTATAAGCTCGTTTTAGGTCTCTCGGCACAATAGACTCCTGCCGTGTAATTTAGGTTCTTTTTACGTTTGTTTCTGGTCGCTAATGTTCTGTTCCTGAACTCCATATTACATTAGTATCACGGAGACTTGATAATTATATTGTAGCATGCAAAAATGATGTGGTGAGAGGTTAGACATTTTAGTAAGTTAAAACGTTTTGTATGATGGTTTCAATGTTTTTCGCTGGTTCGATATTTGTTAAGATCCACATAATAGTTTATGGTTTTAGTTTTTTGGTTGATTTTAGATCCTTGAAGATTTGATTGTTTTTTTTGGCTATCTGTTTTTGTGGTGGTTAAATGGCGTCCAAGAAATGGGTTTCTAAGGTGTGTGATGTGGGCGTGGTTGAGATTTGATGATGGTTTCGACTTTCGAGTTTGTATGAATCTGTAACAGACGAGACTTTATATGGTTATATATAGGTGTATAAATTATCCATAGATCTGTTATATCTCTTTGGTTGTTGATTAACTTTTGAGGCCAATGATGTCTATTAGTAGTTTTATTATTATTTTATAAAGTTGGTGATAACATAAAAGAAAAGCATGATCAATATGGCAAAACAATAAATTGGTATGTCTTTTGGTGGAAGTTGGACATGAAATGATCGAATTCATTCATATTATAAACAAGTTGGAAGTTTGTTCTTTTGTTGGAAGTTGGGCACATTAAAAATTCATTCATATGTGAACTGATCGAATTATTATTATTACTATTATATATAGTCAAGAGAGCATATTTATTTTAATTCTAATTAATTGATATGCAAATAGTCTTGATATTTTTATCGAAATGTTACCCGAGTATTAATTTGTAACATAATTGGCATTAACTTCTTTAAAACCATATTAACTATATATATACCTTAAAATTTTTATGAGAGAAATGACCTGTATGGGAGAAGCGCGTTGCATCTTTTAGACTAGACTTGCAAACGCGGGGAATCATTTAAAGTGCGTGAATCACATGTGAAGTCCTTTGAAAGTTGTTTAGTTGTAAACTTGTAACTATGACTTACCAAGTGAGGAACAAGTTTGCATTATAAATTACTTCTACAATGACCAACTGATGTTTGAATGGACCGGACAATAATAGTGAAAATATATTGGACAAATTTCAAAAAACAGTTAAAAGGGCTACCTTAGAGACCTAGCCTAAGTGGCAGTTCGCTAAAAGGAATTTATGCAATTTTAAATGCAACCACCGAAGTTGAAATAACTTCTCAATTTTACTTTAAATGGCGAAGTTACATTTTAATGTTGCACAAAAGAAGTTATATTTGTTTGAATCCTTTTTTTATTATTATTATTATTTAAATAAAAATCTTTATCTATAATTTTTTGAATTTTCAACTTTTTATTTTAGTAAATATTGTAAATAATTCTTTTTCGTGGAGAATTATCAATGTGACAAGTTTGAGTCTTCTTAATAAGTTGTTGTAGCAAACTATTCATGTGCCAACCATTTCCTTAATCTGTTGCTTGTCCTTAATCTGTTGCTTGTTACTTAATCGTTTTAACAGCAAGTTTTGGTTTTCTGGGCCACGAACTGTGATCGTAACAGACCTGGCTAGCTAAAGAAAAACGGCATCAAGCCACTGGTTAAAAGGTATCGCATCAGTATGTTGCTCAAGACCACTAGAGACCCTAAGCGTATTGCGATTGAAGGAATTCATCTAAGGGCCGGGGTTGGGATTTACTGAATATAAAACTGCTTATCTGCTTATCACATTTTGATACAACAGATAAGTAAATTTGAGGGTGTTTGAGATTTGCTCATCCAAGCTGCTGAAATACACAGTTTTTGAAGTTCTTGTGGTTATATCTAGTTTAGGTTTGTCCCATCTTTCGTAGCATATTCTTATACATATATCATCTTCCATTCAAACTTTTACGAAATCTTCCCCAAAACTATAACATGTGGTCATATGACCGTTTCCTTGAATCTGTTGCGCAATATATATTGTATTCTTGACCACAGGTTTTGGCTTTTGGCCCCCAAATTTATTTTTTTATTTATTTATATTTTTTTTAAAGATTAACAGTTTTGATCAAGAGCGTTTGATATTACGTAACCATGGTGCTCATTTGAGATAAAATTAGCAGTTAGTTGTTTGTCTAATCATTCAAAATAGCATAGACTTGTCCTAAAAAGTATGATGTGATTTCAAAAGTCTGTTATGTGCCAAGCAGTTGTATATAAAACCTTTTTTATTTTGGGCATTTACATATATATACCCGATAAAACTTAAGTAATTACATATTTCCTGAAATCATGCTTTAATAGCATTGTATATCATGCATTGAAAACTTGTGTTTTGAATAAATATGTAATTTTTGAAGTTTCATTAGGTATATATGCAAATAATCTTTTATCAGTTTGCAGTTATATTCTTATTCGAATGATAGGTAATTGGAAACTTGTGGCTCAATTGGAATGACTATGAATATATAGTATAGCAAAGAATTAGAAGCTAGCGAACCAAAAGATTACAAACAGATACTATATTGGATGAAAAGTTAGGCTGCATACCCAAGTAAACACAGTTAATTACCTACTGATAAATTTATTATATTTCTGTCTAGATGGAAACAAAAAGAACAATAATCATTATAATAAAAATACGATATGCTGATGGCTACTTCATATATCGATTGGGTGACACAAACGTTTCAATGTATCTACCTTCTACATCGACTATATCATTATTCTTGTCATCCACTCTAACTTCCGCATACTCAAAGTCGTCAGAGATGTTGCCTTCTTCTTTGCCTTTGCCTTTGTCTTTGATGTGCTTCTTCTTTTTGAGATCTACTTCATAAATTCGATGCTTGTAACAGCGATGCTTCATGAGCCAGTTTCCGTTCTTCATTAAGTGGAATGGAATCAGATATATAACAATATTATCATCAACACGCGGCCTTATAATTAGTTGGTAACTTCCCACTTCTTTCATATTCCCATTTTCATCCAACTTCCACAACTTAATACATGTACAGGTCTTCACTTCGAAAACACTATGGCACCTTATTTGAATGTTATACTTGACACAAACATGAATGCAATCACTTTTAACCATAATAGTCGCTGAATTATCAGATGTGTTTCCATAATCATACACAGAGGGAGTTTCTATCTGTGATAACCGTTCTGTTTTTGTGTTAAACATCATAATGGAACTTAACCGTCCGTTCGAGTGTTCTTGTAAGAAGTAGAGATTTTCATTCAAATAAGTACCTCGACTCCAATGTCCAGGATAAAGTTTACCTGTATGCTGAAAGTCGTCTACTTTTCTCCATGAGTCCGATTTTAACGAGTATATGTAAACATTTTTTTTGTTTTCATAATTGTAAACATGATTATCATACTTTACAAGTAGAAGCTTGTAGTCATCTTCACAAGAGCTGTAATACAATCCGAAATCTGATTCGGAGTACCAAATATCATTGTTGTATTTCTTGTGAGAATTAAATTTGGGCAACCTCTTATACTCATTCGTCAAAGGATTCCATAAGATTAGATGGGAGTATGCATCAACATTCTTGATCTCATGTATGCCTAGACATACCAATCCATGAAAAGATGCGAGAATACGAATACTATGAGGATTCGCGTCTTCGAATTGTGGTAAAGGGCGGCTTGTGGGAGTTAAAGCCTTATCATGACTCGGTGGCGCTTCACAGTCGATGGTGCTAAACATAAACTTGAATAATGTTCTTACTGATTCAGATATGACCAGAAGTTTAATGTTGTTTTTCTGGTGGTCGATGTGCATGTTTTCAAATATCTTTGACATTAGGAACGAGTGCCATTCTTTTGAAACACACCTGAAACGACAAGCAGATTTGGCTGGAATTCTTGGTATTATGTGGTTGAATACGACGTCATGTGGAACATGAACCTCCATTGTCGATCTCTTTGGTAATTTAGGTTTAGAAAAGCGTAATAATGTGAGATGTAGGTTTTTGCGTATATTTATAGCGAGATTATTGCCATCTCAATAAACCCTCCCCTAAAATATCAAATAAATAAATAAATAAATAAATAAAAATAAGGATCTTAGATCATAACCGAAGCCCTAATTTTTTCGTGAGAATCAATCGCAAGTAATTGCATCCCCACCTCATGAATTTCTTTGTGTAAAACCCCCAAATACCATTCGCATCTCTAAAAATAAAAAAAAAAATAAAAAAAAAAAAAATAAAAAAAAAAAAAAAAACAGTCCTCAATCCGTAACAAAATAAATAAATAAAATCCTCCATATTTGTTCATGCTATCACTACAAGAAATGTGTCTTTTAGTGACACTCATAAAAAGTGTAAGTATAAATATACATTTACTTACACTTTTTTAAAACGTGTGCTTGGAATCCGAAGTCGTCATCGGTCTGGCTAGCCAATAAAGCCGTTCAAAAACGAAACGGAGGGGGCCATTCGGAACCAGTAAAAATGGGTGAACTTTGTCGGACTTGGATCATTTTCTTTCTCTGGTTAATCAATTTGTCATTGTCATTTTGTTGGCGCCTAAACTTTAATCACAGAGTACCTACCGCTACAACACACAAGTAACTACTAGTTTATTTGAAACACAAAGAGCAACAACCCTCGATAATAAAGTAAAATATTCAAAGTTAGTCATGTTGGTGATGTTTCATTGAGATGAGATGTTTATAAACTATTTTATTTTTGGTTTTAACATAGAAACTCTTAAAATTCAGAAATCCAAGTTATAAAGCTAAAAGTACAAGTAACTAAAACACATTTTCTAACATTTACAAGTTCTTAAGCTCAAAGTACAACTAATTAAAATAGAAATACTAACATTAAATACAATAAATAAATCATTATGTACATTGAATAAAATTAATTAACTGGTTAATAAATACAATTAATGCAGTTATTAAAACACCTCTTACATAAGAAATACAAATTATCAAGTATATTGTACAACAAACTTAAACACAATTCCTTCATTAAATGTAACCAATACAAATAATAAAGCACATTATACAAATATTCAAGCCCGAACGGGCAATGGGCAAAATGGGCTCGAGCCCAAACGGGCACGAGCTAAACGAAATTCTTGATATCCGTAAATTTATTGTAAAAAAAAACATAATAGACTAAAACACATGATTCACCGAAAACTTTTATTTCAATGTACCCGCCGCCGCAACGCGCGGATATCCTACTAGTATATTTCATATATAAAACCCAAAAACAACATATGCTATTTTATTCTTTGGTTTCTTAAGATATAAAACCCAAAAATTATATAAACTATTTTATTATTTGGCTTTATATCTGCTTAAACTCTTTAGTTAATTTTCCATGTCACAAAAGGTGACAACATCTAGGGTTGTTAAATCTAAACTATATTTTATGGGAAGTGATACTTACACCACATTTTTTGTTTCTTTCACCACAATATCACATAATTAATGCACAAGTTACAACATGATATGTGCATAATTGTGGTGTGTGCATCAAAAAATGTGGTGTAAGTATCACTTCCCATATTTTATTAGTTCAAATATAGTCGATTGTAGCAACAAGAAAAAAGGGAAAAAAAAATTAAAAATAAAAAAGTTGAGAACTCATAGTTAGGGGTGAGCATCGGGCCGGAACCCGACCCAGCCCGACGAAGCCCGATCCCGATTGTGGCCGGAATTCTAAACCGACTCCCGATCCCGATTGTGTTCGGTTAGTCGGTATCGGAGTCGGTCGGTATCGGTCGGGATTAGCTTGTTATGTCTCGGTTTTCATCCCGTCCGACCCGATCCCGTCCCGACTCCCGAGTTCGCCGGAAATGCAAACCGACTCCCGACCCATTTACTAGTCGGGATCGGAATCGGGCCGCCTTACTCATAGTTATGTAGCCCGTGCAAGAGATAGACAAGTGTCAATTCGCTTGAATATATGTTGCACCATCAACAATATACTTGTTTCAACTTATGTGAACCATATACTCCAAAGTATATAAGTTAGCAAGAATTTGCATCTTTGATCAATGTGGGATTGAAAACTTAGTTTTTTTTTTAAAAAGGAAACTAGGCAAAAAGTTGTATCAAAGGCAGTTATGTCTTTACTAAAAAAATATGTTGTAACTGCCACAATGGTTATGTGTCAGTTGATCAACAAGTACATATCAATGCACGTAATTTGATAAAATAACAATTACTTTATTGATCCCACATCGGAGGTTGGGTGCATATGAAGGGATGGCTTGTGATTTAAAAGGAAGATGAGGGGTTTGGAATACTCACTTACCTGGACGGGGTCAATGGATGATCAAAAAGGTCCATGTCCTAGGTTGGTGACTTCCATTGCACGTAGGAAGGGTGCCCGCCTAAGGTCGGCTCAAGTGGCTGAGCCTACGTCATAATTTGTGGTAGCGGGGGTCAGCGTTCGCGCGGCCCCTAACCTATTTTCTAGTTAAATGCTTCAAATTAATGTTTTAGAAACTGGTTTTATAAGAATTCCCGGTTCATGGTTTAACCAGAGGTTTTTCCTCAAAAACGGCTTTTTTAACTCAACCGGCTGGGTCAACCAGAGTTTTTAAACATTGATTTTATATGGTCTTGCCTGTCTTTGTGGTGTTGGGTGCCAGCGTTTTCGCCGCCCCTAACCAATTATTGAGTCAAATGTTTCTAATATTTAGTGGGAATTAAACCCATGTCACTATAAGCTCGTTTTAGGTCTCTCGGCACAATAGACTCCTGCCGTGTAATTTAGGTTCTTTTTACGTTTGTTTCTGGTCGCTAATGTTCTGTTCCTGAACTCCATATTACATTAGTATCACGGAGACTTGATAATTATATTGTAGCATGCAAAAATGATGTGGTGAGAGGTTAGACATTTTAGTAAGTTAAAACGTTTTGTATGATGGTTTCAATGTTTTTCGCTGGTTCGATATTTGTTAAGATCCACATAATAGTTTATGGTTTTAGTTTTTTGGTTGATTTTAGATCCTTGAAGATTTGATTGTTTTTTTTGGCTATCTGTTTTTGTGGTGGTTAAATGGCGTCCAAGAAATGGGTTTCTAAGGTGTGTGATGTGGGCGTGGTTGAGATTTGATGATGGTTTCGACTTTCGAGTTTGTATGAATCTGTAACAGACGAGACTTTATATGGTTATATATAGGTGTATAAATTATCCATAGATCTGTTATATCTCTTTGGTTGTTGATTAACTTTTGAGGCCAATGATGTCTATTAGTAGTTTTATTATTATTTTATAAAGTTGGTGATAACATAAAAGAAAAGCATGATCAATATGGCAAAACAATAAATTGGTATGTCTTTTGGTGGAAGTTGGACATGAAATGATCGAATTCATTCATATTATAAACAAGTTGGAAGTTTGTTCTTTTGTTGGAAGTTGGGCACATTAAAAATTCATTCATATGTGAACTGATCGAATTATTATTATTACTATTATATATAGTCAAGAGAGCATATTTATTTTAATTCTAATTAATTGATATGCAAATAGTCTTGATATTTTTATCGAAATGTTACCCGAGTATTAATTTGTAACATAATTGGCATTAACTTCTTTAAAACCATATTAACTATATATATACCTTAAAATTTTTATGAGAGAAATGACCTGTATGGGAGAAGCGCGTTGCATCTTTTAGACTAGACTTGCAAACGCGGGGAATCATTTAAAGTGCGTGAATCACATGTGAAGTCCTTTGAAAGTTGTTTAGTTGTAAACTTGTAACTATGACTTACCAAGTGAGGAACAAGTTTGCATTATAAATTACTTCTACAATGACCAACTGATGTTTGAATGGACCGGACAATAATAGTGAAAATATATTGGACAAATTTCAAAAAACAGTTAAAAGGGCTACCTTAGAGACCTAGCCTAAGTGGCAGTTCGCTAAAAGGAATTTATGCAATTTTAAATGCAACCACCGAAGTTGAAATAACTTCTCAATTTTACTTTAAATGGCGAAGTTACATTTTAATGTTGCACAAAAGAAGTTATATTTGTTTGAATCCTTTTTTTATTATTATTATTATTTAAATAAAAATCTTTATCTATAATTTTTTGAATTTTCAACTTTTTATTTTAGTAAATATTGTAAATAATTCTTTTTCGTGGAGAATTATCAATGTGACAAGTTTGAGTCTTCTTAATAAGTTGTTGTAGCAAACTATTCATGTGCCAACCATTTCCTTAATCTGTTGCTTGTCCTTAATCTGTTGCTTGTTACTTAATCGTTTTAACAGCAAGTTTTGGTTTTCTGGGCCACGAACTGTGATCGTAACAGACCTGGCTAGCTAAAGAAAAACGGCATCAAGCCACTGGTTAAAAGGTATCGCATCAGTATGTTGCTCAAGACCACTAGAGACCCTAAGCGTATTGCGATTGAAGGAATTCATCTAAGGGCCGGGGTTGGGATTTACTGAATATAAAACTGCTTATCTGCTTATCACATTTTGATACAACAGATAAGTAAATTTGAGGGTGTTTGAGATTTGCTCATCCAAGCTGCTGAAATACACAGTTTTTGAAGTTCTTGTGGTTATATCTAGTTTAGGTTTGTCCCATCTTTCGTAGCATATTCTTATACATATATCATCTTCCATTCAAACTTTTACGAAATCTTCCCCAAAACTATAACATGTGGTCATATGACCGTTTCCTTGAATCTGTTGCGCAATATATATTGTATTCTTGACCACAGGTTTTGGCTTTTGGCCCCCAAATTTATTTTTTTATTTATTTATATTTTTTTTAAAGATTAACAGTTTTGATCAAGAGCGTTTGATATTACGTAACCATGGTGCTCATTTGAGATAAAATTAGCAGTTAGTTGTTTGTCTAATCATTCAAAATAGCATAGACTTGTCCTAAAAAGTATGATGTGATTTCAAAAGTCTGTTATGTGCCAAGCAGTTGTATATAAAACCTTTTTTATTTTGGGCATTTACATATATATACCCGATAAAACTTAAGTAATTACATATTTCCTGAAATCATGCTTTAATAGCATTGTATATCATGCATTGAAAACTTGTGTTTTGAATAAATATGTAATTTTTGAAGTTTCATTAGGTATATATGCAAATAATCTTTTATCAGTTTGCAGTTATATTCTTATTCGAATGATAGGTAATTGGAAACTTGTGGCTCAATTGGAATGACTATGAATATATAGTATAGCAAAGAATTAGAAGCTAGCGAACCAAAAGATTACAAACAGATACTATATTGGATGAAAAGTTAGGCTGCATACCCAAGTAAACACAGTTAATTACCTACTGATAAATTTATTATATTTCTGTCTAGATGGAAACAAAAAGAACAATAATCATTATAATAAAAATACGATATGCTGATGGCTACTTCATATATCGATTGGGTGACACAAACGTTTCAATGTATCTACCTTCTACATCGACTATATCATTATTCTTGTCATCCACTCTAACTTCCGCATACTCAAAGTCGTCAGAGATGTTGCCTTCTTCTTTGCCTTTGCCTTTGTCTTTGATGTGCTTCTTCTTTTTGAGATCTACTTCATAAATTCGATGCTTGTAACAGCGATGCTTCATGAGCCAGTTTCCGTTCTTCATTAAGTGGAATGGAATCAGATATATAACAATATTATCATCAACACGCGGCCTTATAATTAGTTGGTAACTTCCCACTTCTTTCATATTCCCATTTTCATCCAACTTCCACAACTTAATACATGTACAGGTCTTCACTTCGAAAACACTATGGCACCTTATTTGAATGTTATACTTGACACAAACATGAATGCAATCACTTTTAACCATAATAGTCGCTGAATTATCAGATGTGTTTCCATAATCATACACAGAGGGAGTTTCTATCTGTGATAACCGTTCTGTTTTTGTGTTAAACATCATAATGGAACTTAACCGTCCGTTCGAGTGTTCTTGTAAGAAGTAGAGATTTTCATTCAAATAAGTACCTCGACTCCAATGTCCAGGATAAAGTTTACCTGTATGCTGAAAGTCGTCTACTTTTCTCCATGAGTCCGATTTTAACGAGTATATGTAAACATTTTTTTTGTTTTCATAATTGTAAACATGATTATCATACTTTACAAGTAGAAGCTTGTAGTCATCTTCACAAGAGCTGTAATACAATCCGAAATCTGATTCGGAGTACCAAATATCATTGTTGTATTTCTTGTGAGAATTAAATTTGGGCAACCTCTTATACTCATTCGTCAAAGGATTCCATAAGATTAGATGGGAGTATGCATCAACATTCTTGATCTCATGTATGCCTAGACATACCAATCCATGAAAAGATGCGAGAATACGAATACTATGAGGATTCGCGTCTTCGAATTGTGGTAAAGGGCGGCTTGTGGGAGTTAAAGCCTTATCATGACTCGGTGGCGCTTCACAGTCGATGGTGCTAAACATAAACTTGAATAATGTTCTTACTGATTCAGATATGACCAGAAGTTTAATGTTGTTTTTCTGGTGGTCGATGTGCATGTTTTCAAATATCTTTGACATTAGGAACGAGTGCCATTCTTTTGAAACACACCTGAAACGACAAGCAGATTTGGCTGGAATTCTTGGTATTATGTGGTTGAATACGACGTCATGTGGAACATGAACCTCCATTGTCGATCTCTTTGGTAATTTAGGTTTAGAAAAGCGTAATAATGTGAGATGTAGGTTTTTGCGTATATTTATAGCGAGATTATTGCCATCTCAATAAACCCTCCCCTAAAATATCAAATAAATAAATAAATAAATAAATAAAAATAAGGATCTTAGATCATAACCGAAGCCCTAATTTTTTCGTGAGAATCAATCGCAAGTAATTGCATCCCCACCTCATGAATTTCTTTGTGTAAAACCCCCAAATACCATTCGCATCTCTAAAAATAAAAAAAAAAAAAAAAAAAAAAAAAAAAAAAAAAAAAAAACAGTCCTCAATCCGTAACAAAATAAATAAATAAAATCCTCCATATTTGTTCATGCTATCACTACAAGAAATGTGTCTTTTAGTGACACTCATAAAAAGTGTAAGTATAAATATACATTTACTTACACTTTTTTAAAACGTGTGCTTGGAATCCGAAGTCGTCATCGGTCTGGCTAGCCAATAAAGCCGTTCAAAAACGAAACGGAGGGGGCCATTCGGAACCAGTAAAAATGGGTGAACTTTGTCGGACTTGGATCATTTTCTTTCTCTGGTTAATCAATTTGTCATTGTCATTTTGTTGGCGCCTAAACTTTAATCACAGAGTACCTACCGCTACAACACACAAGTAACTACTAGTTTATTTGAAACACAAAGAGCAACAACCCTCGATAATAAAGTAAAATATTCAAAGTTAGTCATGTTGGTGATGTTTCATTGAGATGAGATGTTTATAAACTATTTTATTTTTGGTTTTAACATAGAAACTCTTAAAATTCAGAAATCCAAGTTATAAAGCTAAAAGTACAAGTAACTAAAACACATTTTCTAACATTTACAAGTTCTTAAGCTCAAAGTACAACTAATTAAAATAGAAATACTAACATTAAATACAATAAATAAATCATTATGTACATTGAATAAAATTAATTAACTGGTTAATAAATACAATTAATGCAGTTATTAAAACACCTCTTACATAAGAAATACAAATTATCAAGTATATTGTACAACAAACTTAAACACAATTCCTTCATTAAATGTAACCAATACAAATAATAAAGCACATTATACAAATATTCAAGCCCGAACGGGCAATGGGCAAAATGGGCTCGAGCCCAAACGGGCACGAGCTAAACGAAATTCTTGATATCCGTAAATTTATTGTAAAAAAAAACATAATAGACTAAAACACATGATTCACCGAAAACTTTTATTTCAATGTACCCGCCGCCGCAACGCGCGGATATCCTATTAGTATATTTCATATATAAAACCCAAAAACAACATATGCTATTTTATTCTTTGGTTTCTTAAGATATAAAACCCAAAAATTATATAAACTATTTTATTATTTGGCTTTATATCTGCTTAAACTCTTTAGTTAATTTTCCATGTCACAAAAGGTGACAACATCTAGGGTTGTTAAATCTAAACTATATTTTATGGGAAGTGATACTTACACCACATTTTTTGTTTCTTTCACCACAATATCACATAATTAATGCACAAGTTACAACATGATATGTGCATAATTGTGGTGTGTGCATCAAAAAATGTGGTGTAAGTATCACTTCCCATATTTTATTAGTTCAAATATAGTCGATTGTAGCAACAAGAAAAAAGGAAAAAAAAAATTAAAAATAAAAAAGTTGAGAACTCATAGTTAGGGGTGAGCATCGGGCCGGAACCCGACCCAGCCCGACGAAGCCCGATCCCGATTGTGGCCGGAATTCTAAACCGACTCCCGATCCCGATCCCGATCCCGATTGTGTTCGGTTAGTCGGTATCGGAGTCGGTCGGTATCGGTCGGGATTAGCTTGTTATGTCTCGGTTTTCATCCCGTCCGACCCGATCCCGTCCCGACTCCCGAGTTCGCCTGAAATGCAAACCGACTCCCGACCCATTTACTAGTCGGGATCGGAATCGGGTCGCCTTACTCATAGTTATGTAGCCCGTGCAAGAGATAGACAAGTGTCAATTCGCTTGAATATATGTTGCACCATCAACAATATACTTGTTTCAACTTATGTGAACCATATACTCCAAAGTATATAAGTTAGCAAGAATTTGCATCTTTGATCAATGTGGGATTGAAAACTTAGTTTTTTTTTTAAAAAGGAAACTAGGCAAAAAGTTGTATCAAAGGCAGTTATGTCTTTACTAAAAAAATATGTTGTAACTGCCACAATGGTTGTGTGTCAGTTGATCAACAAGTACATATCAATGCACGTAATTTGATAAAATAACAATTACTTTATTGATCCCACATCAGAGGTTGGGTGCATATGAAGGGATGGCTTGTGATTTAAAAGGAAGATGAGGGGTTTGGAATACTCACTTACCTGGACGGGGTCAATGGATGATCAAAAAGGTCCATGTCCTAGGTTGGTGACTTCCATTGCACGTAGGAAGGGTGCCCGCCTAAGGTCGGCTCAAGTGGCTGAGCCTACGTCATAATTTGTGGTAGCGGGGGTCAACGTTCGCGCGGCCCCTAACCTATTTTCTAGTTAAATGCTTCAAATTAATGTTTTAGAAACTGGTTTTATAAGAATTCCCGGTTCATGGTTTAACCAGAGGTTTTTCCTCAAAAACGGCTTTTTTAACTCAACCGGCTGGGTCAACCAGAGTTTTTAAACATTGATTTTATATGGTCTTGCCTGTCTTTGTGGTGTTGGGTGCCAGCGTTTTCGCCGCCCCTAACCAATTATTGAGTCAAATGTTTCTAATATTTAGTGGGAATTAAACCCATGTCACTATAAGCTCGTTTTAGGTCTCTCGGCACAATAGACTCCTGCCGTGTTGTAACACCCCAACCCGATAAGGGTAGAAGTATTACATTACAGTGACATATCAGAACAAACACAAGCATATGATTCATACATACAAAGAAATTCAGGGTTTACAAATGGAAAAAAATCTGATACTACAGGGTTACAAAAATAAATACTAAGTCTAATGCAGTGAAACTTCTTCTAATCGTCTCTAGTCCAGCGTAACTATCAAAGCATAGTCTTCTAAGTCCAGTCACACTCTCTTCCCATAACCCAGCTTCCTACTAAAACCTGCCGCAGGAAAAGGAAATGCGGCTGAGCTTAAAAAGCCCAGTGAACAGATACATATACAAAGCAATGATAATGAAACAGAACTGAAATATAGTGCATGGGGGAAATAGAATAAGGAATATATAAAAGAGAGTAATAGAAAAGAAAAGAAAGGATAGTCATCCACCACGAGCCCAAAACTCAAAGTCATAACTCAACATCATAATCTCAAAGTCATAAGCCGTCAATTCATAATCTCACAATCAGAGGGGATACCTCTCAGGCAACCAGATAATATGAGGGGTGTCCTCATGTATCATAAAGGTGGAGTGATCAGCTCCCAGGGGTTGTGAAGGGCATGTATAGCACACAGTACCAATCACCTCAAAGTCAACTCAAAGTCATAGTTAAATCCACTAAGCATACATGTCTAGGATTGCAATCCATACGCCCCTTACTCAAAGTCAATCTCAAAGTCATATACTCAAAGTCATAGCCGGCAGATAATCATAAAAAGGGACGACGTGAGAAATCACTCACCCACGCATGAGTCATGCCAGTGGTGCATCACAGACATGCCTATGGTACCTCCATAGGTAGGAGAAACATAAATGGCTCGGGTATCAAACTAAGAATCAGGTCTCAAAGTCATGCAAAAGGTCATATAGCAAAAGTTCATCTCAAAGTCGGCTCAAAATCATATCAAAGGTGCATCTCAAGGTCATATCTCAAGGTCATCTCAGAGTCATAATATCAGAAGTCACATCAATGGTTCGGAATATCCAAGGTTCATTTCCAAAGGTTCATTTCAAAAGAATCATTATTAAGTTTCAAAAGTTTATAACAAAATGTGAAAGAGTTAAGAGAAAACAGATTTAAAAACTTTAATAGTCATTTACCCATTTCATCACAAAGATTTCCCTTTTAAAACATTCTTCATAAAAGCCAATTAATCCTTCATTTTAAAATGGTTTCGTATCAAAATCATAGAGTGTTATTTCAAAACAGTTTCCTTCCATAACATCAAGTTATATTTTCAAAAAGTTTTCATATCAGATTATCATAAAAGATGAACCAGAGATATCGGGTATACAAAGGTCAGAAGTCATAGCAACGAAATCGAATTAGAAGCTAACATATCAAAGCTTAACAGGAATCAGAGGAAATTCACAATAGAAGGGAACATAGCAATGGCTTGGGGAATCTTAACTGAATCGTAGCTCAAAGTCATAAGAAGAATATAGGAGCCCTTACTGAAAAGGCAGAGTATCCGTACCTTATTGCAAAGCACAAATGAAACAAACACAGGAATGGAAAAGCTCAAGGACTCTCCTTCTTCACACCTAGAGGAGAAGAGGGGGAATCATAATTCATTCTTTAAATGCATATCTTTCCATTTTAAGTAACTCTCCATTTTAAGTAACTTTCCATTTTAAGTAACTTTCCATTTTTAGCAGGTTTCCATAAATAGTAAGTTTCCACTTTTAGAAAGTTTCCATGTTTAGTAAGTTTCCATATTTAGTAAGTTTCCATATTTAGTAAGTTTCCATAATTAGTAAGTTTCCATATTTAGTAGGTTTGATTAATCATCATTATTTATGGAAATAAAGTATCTTTTAGCATATTACACATTTGGTCCTTAGGGTTTCATGACTTTACCTTTTACACCCTTATATTTCCAAAATTACACTTTAAACCTTTTAATATTCAAAGTTACACTTTAAACCCTTAACTTATCCATTTTACATAATGAGTACTTATTTTATCAAGTCATTCGAATGAATCTTCAATTTTTCATAATTTACACTTTAAGTCCCTCAAGTTATAAAAGTTACATATTTAACCCTTTAATTTACAATTTCAACTTTTAATTATCTATAATTACATATCATGCCCTTAAACTATCAAAATAGCACAAAACCCCCTGAATATCTTAAATTACTCAAAACAACCTTAAGTTTCCAGAATTTATATATTTAGTCCTTCTCTTTTAATTATTTTCAAAACAAACCCTAATTAGGTTAAAAATACATTTTAATCCATTAAATTACAAAAATTACACTTAGCACCCTCACCTATCATTTTATTCGAATAGTACCTGATCCAAATTAAGTTTCAAAAATAACCTTTAAGTTTTAAAAGTTACAAAACTCACCCAAAACTTTTTACCCAAATCGTATAAGATAAAATCATAAGATTAAAAACCCTAATCATAACAAATCCATTTCCAATCATTAAGTGATCATTAAACATCATTTATAATCACAATTACAAGCCCTAGCCATAAACCCTAGCTCACACGATTTTACTCTTTTCCTTTTATTTCATTTTGCCGATTTAACATATGATCCAAAGTAATTGTTCCAAGCCTTAACAATTCGAAATAACATTTTTCCCAGGTTAATATGATCATGTAGAGTCTAAATAAAATATATTTCAAGCCTTAAAAATTCGGATTCAATTATTTAGGTTTTATGCACGTTTTTAGGGTTTAATTCACAAATAATTCATAGAGCATGCATGGTTCGACTTTAGCATTTTATTTGAGACTTATATGATGTAAGAGACGTGAGAAAAATACCAGACCAGGTCTGGAACAAATAGAATAGGCTGGACGAATTATAGCACACGCGTAGAGCCAAAACGATCCAAAAATCACCACGACTTCAAAAACGATCTTCTAACCTTGAAACCAATTTTCGTGGGTCTTAATAAGTGTAAGGAACATCAGAAAAATAAGAAACAAATTTTGTAGAGGTCGAATGAAGCACAAGCGAATTACCTTGTTTTTAGGGCTCGACAAAAGAAATCAAGACCACGATCGTACCAAGCTTCAAAAATTCGAATGGGTATTTTTCTAGGGCTCTTTGAATAATGTTTGATCACAGAAAAATGCTTGAGAGATATGGGGTTGTCGAATGGAGGCCAAAGAATTTTGTGTGTGTATATTTTGTGGATCGGTTTTAGGTTTTAAATAAAAAAAGATATGATTTGTTTTTAAAAGAGGAATTCCGTGTATGGGGGGAAGGATAGACCCAAAATTTCTGATTTATAAGTTGGTAATTAATTTGTGGTGATTACCTTCCATATTTACATAATTTAAATCAAATTAAAACTCTTAAAATCCCATTTTATCTAATTCGGCCCATAGAGGGGTATTTTGGTAATTTTACCACTTGCATAAATGTTACATGAAGTTGTTAAAATTATTTGGATACATAACTTGTTCATTGTTTGAAGTTTGGGATTTATTTGGTACCTTAATAAGCTTTTAATTAAATTTTAATTAAGTAAGGGCAATTTGGTCATTTCACTTGCTTTCAGATTTTAGGTGTTACAACTTCTTCCCCTCTAAAAAGAAAAATTTCGTCCTCGAAATTTGAAGTCGCAAAGTTAGACGAAGTCGTAGCAAACCGCAAAAAGTCATTACGACATTCTCACGCTCGGGGAGGTTCTTCCAAAAAGATCTTCAGACAAATAGTTTCTCATGACTCGTAACTATTGTCAAAACAGTTTCAGATTTCTCAGAAAGACATATTATACTGAATTTGAATCAAAAAGATAATGTACCGAATATAACGGATGATAATCGAATTCTCCAGGAAGAGGTGTAAAAATACATAGGATTTTCATCGAATTGATTAGGCGAATCAGATGAGAATACATTGAATTTTAGCAAACATGGGGTGATTTAAGGTTTAACTCTTCAGCGTCTCAGATAGTCTCGGCTTTTAGATAACCTTCCAAAGGTATTCTCATAAACAAACAGATCTCGTTTCCTCAAAGTCCACAATCACATATTTTGCTCATAGTAGATCATAATGAACAACTTCAACGAATGCGAAACGTATACGGACAGAAAGCATATCGTTAGGTATCGTCAACGGCAGAAATTTCAAAATGGAACCTAAGATTCTTATCAGAAGTTGCAAAGATCAGCAAAACACGTGTCGAGAGTCCAAACGTATCGAATCGTATAGCAAGGACAGCATATCAAACGTATAGGTAGAATGAACCTAAAGTCTCACTAAACTCAGATGATCTTGATCAGATACCAGAAATTCTAAAGCTTCTAAGGCACTCCTCGAGATATCACATGCCCACCATAAGTGCACGTTATATGATGTAAGTATTATCACGTTGGCCAGGCGTCATAATACTGGCATCATATACATATGCCCTCATGCTGGTCATACTTTATCTCAAGTCGTGAACAACACAAACTTATCTAAATCCACCTAGTCCACCTACAGTCTCAGAGGTCACCAAAATCAAACAACATAACTAAGAGAACGAAATTACTCGAAGAGAAACGGAGATCCTAGAATGTCATTCAAAATTAAGGTACGTCATCAATAGCGTCAATCCTTTACAGCATCATCTCGTTTAAACACAATGTCCACTTCAGAATCCGTCCACTTAAATACAGATTTCAAAATTTCTTCCAAGTTGGGGTAGTCTGTTTACTCTCGTCCATCTTACCTCATGATTAAAAGAATTTAAACTCGAGTCTGGTTCCTCCGGTCTTCAGCAGCTCCTCTTGGTAGTGTGGTATCATAACGGCAGTCTCTGACGCGATTACTGTGCATCCCTCCATCTGTAGGTCTGCTTCTGCTCTCAATTCATCTTAGTACAACTAAAATGAATAGAGAAACAAGACTGCGTGTCTTCGACAGGTCTTCTGTCATGGCTCCAGGTTTTAGGGTACATGATGTTGTTGTTGACTCCAGGTTGTGTGTCGAATGGTTCATCTTCTTTGGTCTGGTTGTCTTGATGCCTAAACTGAAATCTTCACGTGTTGCATGATGCATGATTGAGCACTATCCTAGTTCCTCACTTCTTCTTGTATGCTTCTTCCATGGTAATGCTTGTCGCAACCATCTTCTACTACTCTTCCACCAGGTTTCAAACTCCGATAACGGTCTTCGATCTTGGTCCCTCTTGTGAAAGCTCTGTCTTCACATTATACGGGGTAGTGTGTCTACTATGCTTTCTGAGCGTCAATCAAATTTCTCTTCCAGAACAAAGGGTCATCTCACCAATAATCTCTATGTTCTTCTTTCGTTTTAGAACACAACACAATGTCATACTATGACAATTTGTCCAAAACATGCGAAAAACATGATTATTCTAGCCAACACCATTGGCATCATTCAAGCTCATAAATGTTATAACGAGTGCAAAGGCAGCTTCAGAAATCATCTCAGGAAATTTTCACATCGCCTTCTTTCTTCTTCAAAAACTGAAATACTTCACAAAGGTTACCCTTGGTTATTTAACCTCCTTCTTAGAAGTTCTTGTGGTTGCTTCTTCAGTCCTTCAAATCTAAAGTGATGCAATCAGATGCGGGGTTCAAAGGAAAAACAAATTAATCATTGATACGCGGAAACGGATAATGATTGCTGATAGTGGTACGTTTAAGTTCACGATAGTCGATACGTCATCGCATACTTCTCTTGTTCTTCTTCATAAACAAACAAGAGCATCTAAAGAGAATCACCAAGGTTAAAAATCATATTCCATCAGCTCCTTCAATCTCTCAACTTTTATGGCACCATGGTTTCTTCACTGATATCAGTTCAATGTCCACTCTACTTCCTAAGCAGGAAGGAGTACCAAAAGGTTCATCAGAGAATACCGGAAAATCTTCGTACAACAAAATTTTCCAACAGCAGAACTTTCTAAGGGTTGATAATAATGGTTTTCAGGAAAAACTTGATAATCACATGAGTTCGGGGTTGGTGTTTCCATAGTGGCAGAAATTTTAGTAGATGTAGAGAATCATCATAATGAAATAGAGTGAAACAGATTTTTAAGGTCACATTTCAGATGTGGTAGTCTATGGTATCTTCACGAATAGTCATTCAGTCCAAAAGATCAAAGTCAAAGGATTTCATAGGGTGAATACAGTCGTCAAATCATACAGATAGTTCATATATCAGAGTCAAGTACATGGTTCAACAAAATTGTTGGGATGGATAAACGAACAGTTCAATGTGTGGGAATTTCGTTTAGCTTCTTAGCATAAGTAGCAGGTAGGATGTGTATCATTTGTAATACGAACATCGTATAATTGTCAATTGTGAGATGTACAGGATCTCAGTTATCAGCATCATCATGCTTAGTTACAGATCCATACAAAGATAGTCTTTACATCATACCCTTCCAAAGGAAATGGTTGGCAGGACAAGGTTCATCATTCAAAGAGAGGAAACAAAACTTCTTATATTCGTGGTTCATAATTACCAAAATTCTCATAGGAGTAGCAATGGATCATACAGAGTTAAGTAGTATCGGATGATACATTCATACCTAACATAAGTAATGAATTCACAGAATGTGTCGAACACATTATGGTTGAATGACCTACGATATGGTCGAAAAGGTGTCAAACAGCTTATCAAACAAATCGGAGGCGGAGATCAAAATCTGAAGATGAAACTTAAATGTGTAAGGTATCCAGGTAGCTTTCCGAGGTATTCCAAACTTACTCGGTTACTAAGCTTAAGTTGCAAAACTTCTAACTTCTGAAACAAAGGTCCTTATAAAGCTTATCTAAGAGCAAAGGCACGATCAGAGTGATGCGGAAGCAAATGATACTTACATAAATGTCTTAGTCTACCCATTCCTCACTGGTAATAACTTGGGTTCCTATGGGGAATCCTAATGTGAAGTTCTAAAGGTTATCTTATGAGCGCCTACAGTGGAAACTTAGGGGTCCAAACTTCACAGGTCAAGGGTAAATGTATTACGAATCGCAGCCTGGTCTCTGATACCATAATTGTAACACCCCAACCCGATAAGGGTAGAAGTATTACATTACAGTGACATATCAGAACAAACACAAGCATATGATTCATACATACAAAGAAATTCAGGGTTTACAAATGGAAAAAAATCTGATACTACAGGGTTACAAAAATAAATACTAAGTCTAATGCAGTGAAACTTCTTCTAATCGTCTCTAGTCCAGCGTAACTATCAAAGCATAGTCTTCTAAGTCCAGTCACACTCTCTTCCCATAACCCAGCTTCCTACTAAAACCTGCCGCAGGAAAAGGAAATGCGGCTGAGCTTAAAAAGCCCAGTGAACAGATACATATACAAAGCAATGATAATGAAACAGAACTGAAATATAGTGCATGGGGGAAATAGAATAAGGAATATATAAAAGAGAGTAATAGAAAAGAAAAGAAAGGATAGTCATCCACCACGAGCCCAAAACTCAAAGTCATAACTCAACATCATAATCTCAAAGTCATAAGCCGTCAATTCATAATCTCACAATCAGAGGGGATACCTCTCAGGCAACCAGATAATATGAGGGGTGTCCTCATGTATCATAAAGGTGGAGTGATCAGCTCCCAGGGGTTGTGAAGGGCATGTATAGCACACAGTACCAATCACCTCAAAGTCAACTCAAAGTCATAGTTAAATCCACTAAGCATACATGTCTAGGATTGCAATCCATACGCCCCTTACTCAAAGTCAATCTCAAAGTCATATACTCAAAGTCATAGCCGGCAGATAATCATAAAAAGGGACGACGTGAGAAATCACTCACCCACGCATGAGTCATGCCAGTGGTGCATCACAGACATGCCTATGGTACCTCCATAGGTAGGAGAAACATAAATGGCTCGGGTATCAAACTAAGAATCAGGTCTCAAAGTCATGCAAAAGGTCATATAGCAAAAGTTCATCTCAAAGTCGGCTCAAAATCATATCAAAGGTGCATCTCAAGGTCATATCTCAAGGTCATCTCAGAGTCATAATATCAGAAGTCACATCAATGGTTCGGAATATCCAAGGTTCATTTCCAAAGGTTCATTTCAAAAGAATCATTATTAAGTTTCAAAAGTTTATAACAAAATGTGAAAGAGTTAAGAGAAAACAGATTTAAAAACTTTAATAGTCATTTACCCATTTCATCACAAAGATTTCCCTTTTAAAACATTCTTCATAAAAGCCAATTAATCCTTCATTTTAAAATGGTTTCGTATCAAAATCATAGAGTGTTATTTCAAAACAGTTTCCTTCCATAACATCAAGTTATATTTTCAAAAAGTTTTCATATCAGATTATCATAAAAGATGAACCAGAGATATCGGGTATACAAAGGTCAGAAGTCATAGCAACGAAATCGAATTAGAAGCTAACATATCAAAGCTTAACAGGAATCAGAGGAAATTCACAATAGAAGGGAACATAGCAATGGCTTGGGGAATCTTAACTGAATCGTAGCTCAAAGTCATAAGAAGAATATAGGAGCCCTTACTGAAAAGGCAGAGTATCCGTACCTTATTGCAAAGCACAAATGAAACAAACACAGGAATGGAAAAGCTCAAGGACTCTCCTTCTTCACACCTAGAGGAGAAGAGGGGGAATCATAATTCATTCTTTAAATGCATATCTTTCCATTTTAAGTAACTCTCCATTTTAAGTAACTTTCCATTTTAAGTAACTTTCCATTTTTAGCAGGTTTCCATAAATAGTAAGTTTCCACTTTTAGAAAGTTTCCATGTTTAGTAAGTTTCCATATTTAGTAAGTTTCCATATTTAGTAAGTTTCCATAATTAGTAAGTTTCCATATTTAGTAGGTTTGATTAATCATCATTATTTATGGAAATAAAGTATCTTTTAGCATATTACACATTTGGTCCTTAGGGTTTCATGACTTTACCTTTTACACCCTTATATTTCCAAAATTACACTTTAAACCTTTTAATATTCAAAGTTACACTTTAAACCCTTAACTTATCCATTTTACATAATGAGTACTTATTTTATCAAGTCATTCGAATGAATCTTCAATTTTTCATAATTTACACTTTAAGTCCCTCAAGTTATAAAAGTTACATATTTAACCCTTTAATTTACAATTTCAACTTTTAATTATCTATAATTACATATCATGCCCTTAAACTATCAAAATAGCACAAAACCCCCTGAATATCTTAAATTACTCAAAACAACCTTAAGTTTCCAGAATTTACATATTTAGTCCTTCTCTTTTAATTATTTTCAAAACAAACCCTAATTAGGTTAAAAATACATTTTAATCCATTAAATTACAAAAATTACACTTAGCACCCTCACCTATCATTTTATTCGAATAGTACCTGATCCAAATTAAGTTTCAAAAATAACCTTTAAGTTTTAAAAGTTACAAAACTCACCCAAAACTTTTTACCCAAATCGTATAAGATAAAATCATAAGATTAAAAACCCTAATCATAACAAATCCATTTCCAATCATTAAGTGATCATTAAACATCATTTATAATCACAATTACAAGCCCTAGCCATAAACCCTAGCTCACACGATTTTACTCTTTTCCTTTTATTTCATTTTGCCGATTTAACATATGATCCAAAGTAATTGTTCCAAGCCTTAACAATTCGAAATAACATTTTTCCCAGGTTAATATGATCATGTAGAGTCTAAATAAAATATATTTCAAGCCTTAAAAATTCGGATTCAATTATTTAGGTTTTATGCACGTTTTTAGGGTTTAATTCACAAATAATTCATAGAGCATGCATGGTTCGACTTTAGCATTTTATTTGAGACTTATATGATGTAAGAGACGTGAGAAAAATACCAGACCAGGTCTGGAACAAATAGAATAGGCTGGACGAATTATAGCACACGCGTAGAGCCAAAACGATCCAAAAATCACCACGACTTCAAAAACGATCTTCTAACCTTGAAACCAATTTTCGTGGGTCTTAATAAGTGTAAGGAACATTAGAAAAATAAGAAACAAATTTTGTAGAGGTCGAATGAAGCACAAGCGAATTACCTTGTTTTTAGGGCTCGACAAAAGAAATCAAGACCACGATCGTACCAAGCTTCAAAAATTCGAATGGGTATTTTTATAGGGCTCTTTGAATAATGTTTGATCACAGAAAAATGCTTGAGAGATATGGGGTTGTCGAATGGAGGCCAAAGAATTTTGTGTGTGTATATTTTGTGGATCGGTTTTAGGTTTTAAATAAAAAAAGATATGATTTGTTTTTAAAAGAGGAATTCCGTGTATGGGGGGAAGGATAGACCCAAAATTTCTGATTTATAAGTTGGTAATTAATTTGTGGTGATTACCTTCCATATTTACATAATTTAAATCAAATTAAAACTCTTAAAATCCCATTTTATCTAATTCGGCCCATAGAGGGGTATTTTGGTAATTTTACCACTTGCATAAATGTTACATGAAGTTGTTAAAATTATTTGGATACATAACTTGTTCATTGTTTGAAGTTTGGGATTTATTTGGTACCTTAATAAGCTTTTAATTAAATTTTAATTAAGTAAGGGCAATTTGGTCATTTCACTTGCTTTCAGATTTTAGGTGTTACACGTGTAATTTAGGTTCTTTTTACGTTTGTTTCTGGTCGCTAATGTTCTGTTCCTGAACTCCATATTACATTAGTATCACGGAGACTTGATAATTATATTGTAGCATGCAAAAATGATGTGGTGAGAGGTTAGACATTTTAGTAAGTTAAAACGTTTTGTATGATGGTTTCAATGTTTTTCGCTGGTTCGATATTTGTTAAGATCCACATAATAGTTTATGGTTTTAGTTTTTTGGTTGATTTTAGATCCTTGAAGATTTGATTGTTTTTTTGGCTATCTGTTTTTGTGGTGGTTAAATGGCGTCCAAGAAATGGGTTTCTAAGGTGTGTGATGTGGGTGTGGTTGAGATTTGATGATGGTTTCGACTTTCGAGTTTGTATGAATCTGTAACAGACGAGACTTTATATGGTTATATATAGGTGTATAAATTATCCATAGATCTGTTATATCTCTTTGGTTGTTGATTAACTTTTGAGGCCAATGATGTCTATTAGTAGTTTTATTATTATTTTATAAAGTTGGTGATAACATAAAAGAAAAGCATGATCAATATGGCAAAACAATAAATTGGTATGTCTTTTGGTGGAAGTTGGACATGAAATGATCGAATTCATTCATATTATAAACAAGTTGGAAGTTTGTTCTTTTGTTGGAAGTTGGGCACATTAAAAATTCATTCATATGTGAACTGATCGAATTATTATTATTACTATTATATATAGTCAAGAGAGCATATTTATTTTAATTCTAATTAATTGATATGCAAATAGTCTTGATATTTTTATCGAAATGTTACCCGAGTATTAATTTGTAACATAATTGGCATTAACTTCTTTAAAACCATATTAACTATATATATACCTTAAAATTTTTATGAGAGAAATGACCTGTATGGGAGAAGCGCGTTGCATCTTTTAGACTAGACTTGCAAACGCGGGGAATCATTTAAAGTGCGTGAATCACATGTGAAGTCCTTTGAAAGTTGTTTAGTTGTAAACTTGTAACTATGACTTACCAAGTGAGGAACAAGTTTGCATTATAAATTACTTCTACAATGACCAACTGATGTTTGAATGGACCGGACAATAATAGTGAAAATATATTGGACAAATTTCAAAAAACAATTAAAAGGGCTACCTTAGAGACCTAGCCTAAGTGGCAGTTCGCTAAAAGGAATTTATGCAATTTTAAATGCAACCACCGAAGTTGAAATAACTTCTCAATTTTACTTTAAATGGCGAAGTTACATTTTAATGTTGCACAAAAGAAGTTATATTTGTTTGAATCCTTTTTTTATTATTATTATTATTTAAATAAAAATCTTTATCTATAATTTTTTGAATTTTCAACTTTTTATTTTAGTAAATATTGTAAATAATTCTTTTTCGTGGAGAATTATCAATGTGACAATTTTGAGTCTTCTTAATAAGTTGTTGTAGCAAACTATTCATGTGCCAACCATTTCAATTTAGTGTTTGTATTTTTTATTTGATGTGTAATACTATAAATATTGAATAACAAATATCGGGAAGAGCAGCAAAAATACTTGACTCAACTAATGGGGGACACTTTACGCTACATCTCAACATTTTTACGGGGTTTTTAAGAAGTGTTTTATTTCAATTTTTCATTTCAACTTGCTATCGAAACATAACAATAACTTCGCATCAAGGCAAAGTGAACAACTTTGGCCACACGCATCCATAATATTATGGCCTATTGCTTTTATATTACAGATTTGTATATGAAAATAGTTTCTTATTGTTTAAAGTTATTCCAACTTAAAATTATCATCATCCGTAAAGTTATTGTCACGAATTATGTATAGCTGTAAATCATTGCACATCAGGAATTTGAGTTTCAGGGTACCCGCCGCCGCAACGCGCGGGTACCCTGCTAGTATACTCAAGGTATATAAGTTAGCAAGAATTTGCTTTATGATCCATGTGGGATAAAAAAGGCAACTAGGCAAAAAGTTGTATCAAAGACACATGTTGGAAGTAATTTGCTAAAATAACAATTACTTTGTTGATCCCACATCGGAGGTTGGGTGCATATGAAGGGATGGCTTGTGGTTTAAAAGGAAGATGAGGGGTTTGGAATACTCACTTACCTGGACGGGGTCAATGGATGATCAAAAAGGTCCATGTCCTAGGTTGGTGACTTCCATTGCACGTAGGAAGGGTGCTCGCCTAAGGTCGGCTCAAGTGGCTGAGCCTACGTCATAATTTGTGGTAGCGGGGATCAGCCTGTCGGCCATAGTCCTGTAGTGTCTTAGAGGTATCTAGGAATAGTAGATGTTACTATTACATCTACTTTATGTGTGTATAAATAGGGGCCTAGCCTCAAGAAATAAGATATGCGTTTTTAAGAGTTAAACCATTGTGTTTAGATTGAGATTAATTTCTCTCTTATCTGTTGAAGCTTGTCTTTTGAATAGCATATGCATCAGTTGAAGCCTTTGCTTCTGAATAGCTGATCACTATCCTATCATACAATCATTCATTACAATTCAATATAAACCACTAACAATAAATCAATCGTCCACTATCAATTTCAATTGCAATGAATTCATTCATCGATGCATATCAATCACAAACACTAACCATTCACAAAGCACTAACTATTATTCTATCATCCACTATCCACTATTCACTATTCACTATTCACTATTCACATTATTCATCCGTAAATTCTGATTTAAATTCTGGTATCAGAGCCTCGTAAGCGATCAAGGAAGAAAAAACGAAGTCAAGAAAAGCATCAAGATCAAGAAAAAAGATGTTAAGCATTAAAGCTACGACAACAATCAAGAGAAGGGATCAATCACCTACTCCAAAAAGCTATTAAACAAGGTATCGTTTAAATTATTCAAAGTTATTAAGTTTGACAATATGAGTGATACAAATCTACAAATAAAAAATAATTATAATCAAAATCGTGTTCATTTCTTAAATTACCTGGACGGGGTCAATGGATGATCAAAAAGGTCCATGTCCTAGGTTGGTGACTTCCATTGCACGTAGGAAGGGTGCCCGCCTAAGGTCGGCTCAAGTGGCTGAGCCTACGTCATAATTTGTGGTAGCGGGGGTCAGCGTTCGCGCGGCCCCTAACCTATTTTCTAGTTAAATGCTTCAAATTAATGTTTTAGAAACTGGTTTTATAAGAATTCCCAGCTCAAAAACGGCTTTTTTAACTCTACCGGCCGGGTCAACCCGAGTTTTTAAACATTGATTTTATATGGTCTTGCCTGTCTTTGTGGTGTTGGGTGCCAGCGTTTTCGCCGACCCTAACCAATTATTGAGTCAAATGTTTCTAATATTTAGTGGGTATTAAACCCATGTCACTATAAGCTCGTTTTAGGTCTCTCGGCACAATAGACTCCTGCCGTGTAATTTAGGTTCTTTTTACGTTTGTTTCTGGTTGCTAATGTTCTGTTCCTGAACTCCATATTACATTAGTATCACGGAGACTTGATAATTATATTGTAGCATGCAAAAATGATGTGGTGAGAGGTTAGACATTTTAGTAAGTTAAAATGTTTTGTTTCATTTCTGTTTCAGTTACCAAACGTGATACAAATGTTTATCAAAACATCGTATTCACACTGTTTTTCACTTATGTGCAGATATCGTTATATTTCCCTTTGCATAAATACTAGTTCATTCTGCAAACATAATGTTTTTATGTTCGAACAATGACACTAACAAAAAAACACCTGGTAGTTTTGGTCGGCACATGACATCCTGATATATATAGTACAGTTCAAAATCTTGCAATTTAAAGTACGGTCCAAACCCGTCACATACTTTTGGATTTTTTGGAAAATCGACCCAAATAAGTGCTAAAGTGAGCTAAGAATCTCGACACATTTGCTAAATAGTCATAGCATAAGTCCTTTCTCTTAGTTGTTCAGTTGAGTATAACATCAGATTTCGCGTTAATATGGCTGGAGAACATGAACTCGTACTCGAAGATCAGCAATCCACCAATGACGATGACACATCGATAAGAACTGGTATAAAGATACAGCTTTCTGTATGCTTTTCACGACTAGTGAAACGGGTTTGTTATAATTTTTATTTATTTGAAATGAACCAGGCACATTATGGACCACAGTCGCACATATCATAACCGCTGTGATAGGCTCTGGTGTATTATCACTTGCTTGGAGCACAGCTCAGCTTGGTTGGATTGGAGGGCCAATAGCCTTAATATCTTTCGCATTTGTTACATACATATCTTCATTTCTTCTATCAGATTGTTATAGATCTCCTGATCCTGTTACTGGAACTAGAAACCGATCTTTTACTAATGCTGTTAGAGTCATCCTCGGTAGTAACTTTCATCAAACGTCTAGCATTGTTAACCTTTTTCTAGTGTTTTTCGTGAGCTAATGAGTATTTTCACAGGTGAAAAAAAGGCATGGTTTTGTGGGTCGCTACAATATATAAGCTTTCTCGGGACTTCAATTGCTTATGTTGTGACAACAGTGACATGTATCAAGTACGACTAATTAAAATGTTTAAATCTTCATTTAACACTAATTAATAGTTTTTTATTTTAATCTTTCTATGTTGGTATGATTAATGATGACTTTGTTGGTTTTGATCAATAGTATGGTTTTGGTGTCTGTTATTGCAGCCATAATGTCGTTTTGTTATGCTTCTATCGGTTTTGGACTTCCCGTCATATCTTTCGATTTGGTTTTCTTCTAAGACCAATATAATTCTAATAATAATCGAACTTAAATCCTTCTTTCTAACCCACAATAGTAATATGCAACTTCTAAAACCAATATAATCTTAATAACAATCGAACTTAAAACTTTCTGCCTAATCACAATAATTCTCAAACGATTCTAACGTTTTCTTAATACGAATTGTAACCAAAATTTTACTTTTAATCTATTCTACTAATAGAGAAAAACAAGTATTAAGAAACCTTGGGCCTTTTCAATTCTTGTGGGCTTTTAAAATGGCGTTCTCTTATACCACCCAAATGATAAAACTGCGTTCCTTTTCTACAAATCCCACTTGTGCTTCCTTCCTTCTTTCTTCTACACGCAAGCTCTGGTCGCCTCTTTACTTTCTTCTGGTTCTCTTCTAATCAAACGGTGGTACGCTTGGTTACTCTTTTCTGGCAAGCACACGGCAGTGGTTTCACACAACCGGGTACGTTTATTTCTCTTCTCCTTTTCTGTTCTCTGATTTGATCTTTCTTTTAATCGAATCGTGTTTCTTTCTTTCTTGGTTGATTCCTCTGAATCAAAACTCTTCTCTGTCTCACTTTCTCTTCTTGATTAACCGGTATGCGCACGGTTTCTTCTTTTCTTTCTCTGGTTCGAATCCTTTGGCTCTGATGCCACTGTTGGTCTCGTGTCTTTATATGAACAATTGAATAAAAATATACTAAGTTTATTTATAAAACAATCATTAGTTTCTACAGACTTGGTTTACACGGGTATTTATAACCCATCAACCGACACTATGAACCAACACAAAGGTTCATTAACAGACATAACGTTTTTAAACTACCATAACCGAATAAACTGTTTTTTTCGGTTGTAAACTTTACTTTTGACACACTAGACCCTTTCACTTATACACTTTACATACACGACTCTAAATACATAAACTAATTACACTACGACCCCTAAACATGGATTAATGAATTATCATCCAATAACCATCAGAAAACAGAAAACAAGGTTACAAAACAGGCTTCAGCAATTGCAGTTACATACAGTGACGAGTATTTTCTACCTTGGATGTGGATGCTTCGGGTATGCGGGAACAATGCACCAGGAAACCTCTTAACCGGATTCGGATTTTATGAGCCTTATTGGATTGTCGACTTTGCTAATGTCTGCATTATCATTCATCTTATAGGAGGATATCAAGTAAACCTTCATTTCTTTACACAAACAATTTACTCTTTGACTTTTTAAGTCAAATGTATGACCTTAAACTGTTTTTTTAGCAGTTACTAACACAACCCGGCCTTTTTTATTTCACCAAAAGCTATTCAGCCAGCCAGTATTTGCAGTTTCCGAAAGATCCTTAACCGAAAAGTTCCCAGAAAGTCGATTTCTGGAGAATTTCTATGGCATAAAGCTTCCAATGCTGCCAGCGTTTCGGTTGAATCTCTTCAGACTGTGTTTCAGAACAGCATACATTGTGTCAACAACAGCGATTGCGTTAGTGTTCCCATACTTCAATGAGATACTGGGTGTGTTAGGGGCATTGAACCTTTGGCCATTGGCGATATATTTTCCTGTTGAAATGTATATAGTGCAAAGAAAAGTGGAAACTTGGAGCACAAAATGGATTGCTCTAAAAATATTTAGTTTTGCTTTGATGGTTGTATCAGTTGTCACTTTAGTTGGTTCAATAGCTGGACTCATCGAAGCAAAGATGAACTAGTCTCCTTGTTGTTACTTCGGTCAGAAATGAGAAAAGTAGCCAAACTGAAGCAATTTGGTCTGCCAGGAATTTCCTAATCGATCGCCAGTCACTTTGAAACCTAGTGTGGTTTGTATGAAAAATGCAACGAACCGAAACTAACGTATATTGATTATGTAAGATACAAAGTATATACTCATTTATCATTAGTTCATTATTTATAATTGTGTAAATAAGGTTCGGCCATTATTAGCTTGGCCAAGCCCTATAATATATATTTGTTGTCTTAAACGACTTTGTAGTAGGCTAACCCAAGCCATGTACTATAATGTAAATGACTAGAAAACAATAGCAAAAAAGCTTTACTTTGTTTGTTTTATAACCTGCCGGCCTTAGAAGGCATACTAATAGCTTGATCGTTTGTTTCTAGTTAATGTTCTGTTCTTGCTCTTCATATTCCATTTGTATCACGAGTAACTGTAGCATGCGAAAGTGATGCAGTGAAACATTTTGTTTCATTTCTGTTTCAAAAACAAACAAGCAAACATAATGTATCGAATCTCCAGCAAAGCAACTCTTATGTTCAAACAGGGCCGTTAACAAAAAACATCTGATTGTAGGTATTATGTCATCTTTTTTGTCACATACTTTTTTGTCTTCTTTATCTCTATATATCCAAAAATCACACAATACTTATTAGTAGTCACACACCAAAATATAAATCAAACATTTTCAGTATTGACTCGAATAAGTGCTAAAGTGAGCTAAGAATCTCGGCGTCTTTGCTCCGAATAGCCAACAACGACGGAGAGAATAATTAAAAAGTGCGTCTTGCTAGTTCAGTTCAGAAGAACTATAGTTCTTGTGTGAAGATCGATGGCGGTAGAACATGAACTCGTAGACGAAGATCAAAACTCCACCAATGATGATGACACGACAATAAGAACAGGTAAAAAGATAACTTATATAATTTTTATATCTTTTATATCGGTTAGTGAAATGGGTAGTATTTTTCTTTTTAAAATTAACCAGGCACGTTATGGACCACAATTGCACATATTATAACCGCCGTGATTGGTTCTGGTGTACTATCATTGGCTTGGAGCACGGCTCAGCTCGGATGGATTGGAGGGCCAATGGCATTAATATCTTTCGCGTTTGTTACATACGTTTCCTCGTTTCTTATGTCAGACTGTTATAGATCTCCTGATCCCGTTACTGGAACTAGAAATCGCTCTTTTACAGATGCTGTTAGAGTAATTCTAGGTAACAACATAATTAAAAAACAAAACATCTAGCATTTATTTATTTAAAATTTTTATTTTTCTTATTCACGAGTTATATTACATTTCTTACAGGAGAAAAAAAGGCATGGGGCTGTGGATTAATACAATATGTGAGCTTTTACGGGACTGCGATTGCTTATGTTGTGACAACAGCGACGTGCATCAAGTAATTAAATATATATCAATTTGAATTGCTAGTGGAATAGTGGTATTTAATCTTTTATGTTGCTATGATCATTAATGACCAGTTGGCGGTTTTTGATTAATCAGGGCGATTAGGAAATCAAATTGTTACCATAAAGAAGGACGCGGTGCTAATTGTGAATATGGTGGCAATGTGTATATGCTGTTGTTTGGAGTTGTGCAGATTGTAATGTCACAAATACCGGACTTCCACAGTTTGGTTTTGGTTTCTGTTGTTGCAACCATCATGTCGTTTTGTTATGCTTCTATTGGTTTTGGACTTGGTTTTGCTCAAGTAATTGGTACAAATGCCTTCATATTTCAATAATTTACAAGCTCTATTAATCAGCTTTATCAAAACACAGTAAGCTGATTAGCAGTTTTTAAAACGGAATCGCAATCACCCCCTCAATCTCCATGCGGTTTTTAACAGTTTGACTTGACTCTTTTGATCACGTGAAAACAACAGAAAATGGTAAGATTGCTGGGAGCAATATCGGGGTCCCAAGTTCTAGTGTAGCGAAAAAGCTGTGGCATACTTTTCAAGCACTTGGAGACATAGCATTCGCGTATCCATATACTTTCATTCTTTTAGAATTCAGGTTCAAATCTCTTTACTTGTTAAGTTCAGCAAAGTATATTAGATAAAGCTTTTCATGAGCTATTTTTGGTGTATTGAAGGATACTATCAAGTCACCACCAGAAAACAAGGTTACAAAACGGGCTTCAGCAATTGCGGTTATTGTAACGAGTGTTTTCTACCTTGGATGTGGATGTTTTGGGTATGCTGCATTTGGGAACAATACACCAGGAAACCTCTTGACTGGATTCGGGTTTTACGAGCCTTATTGGATTGTTGACTTTGCTAATGTCTGCATTATCGTACATCTTATAGGAGGATATCAGGTAAACCTTCATTGCTTTACAACAATAAGTCACACGTTGACTTTTAAGGTCAAATATATGAGCTTAAATTTGAAATGTACATTGGTTTTACCAAGTTTTCTAGACCATAAAACTACTTAATGTTATGTTCTAATCTGGTGGTCATCAAGGATATTCAGTGAAACAAAAGGATTTTTATCATAACAATGCGATATTTGGTTTCTAATTTGACCTTAAAAGTCGAAGTGATTCTTTAGTAGTAATTTTTTTCTCTCAAGGTCAAAGCAAAGAGTATATAGATCAATATTGATGTGGTTTTACTAAATTTCAAGACCGGTAGCTTTGTTACATTTGTTTGTTCAATATTTATTTTCCGTCAAAGATGTTCAATGTAGATAAAACTAAAAGTAACGAGACCTGTAAGTCCCACTTTAACCTTAAAAGCCAAACTGTATCTTTTATCAACAGTCACTAACACAACTCATTTCTATTTAACCAAAAGCTATTCAGCCAGCCAATATTTGCATTTGCCGAAAGATCCTTAACCGGAAAGTTCCCAGAAAGTCGATTTCTGAAGAATTTTTACGGCATAAAGCTTCCAATGCTGCCAGCGTTTAAGTTGAATCTCTTCAGACTGTGTTTCAGAACAGCATACGTTGTGTCAACAACAGCGATTGCGTTAGTGTTCCCATACTTCAATGAGATATTGGGTGTGTTAGGGGCATTGAACCTTTGGCCATTGGCAATATATTTTCCTGTCGAAATGTATATAGTGCAAAGAAAAGTGGAAGCTTGGAGTACAAAATGGGTAGTTCTTGAAATGTTTAGTTTTGTTTTGATGGTTGTATCAGTTGTGGCTTTAGTTGGTTCGATAGCTGGACTCATCGAAGCAAAGATGAACTAGTCTCCTTGTTGTAAATTCTTTCAGAAATGAGTAAACCAACCAAACTGAAGCAATTTGGTCAGTTAGGAATTTCCTAATCGGCTGTTCAGCTGGAAACATATAATTTCAAGTAGCATGGTTTGTCTGAATCGAACCTAATGTATACTGAATTATGTAAGATACACTAGTAAGTTATTTAACTTTTTGTGTCTATGAGTTTTTGTCACAACAATTTGCGGATATATATTAGATCTTGCAGTCTAGTTTTGCAGTAACAGATATGTAGATTTTTACCTTTACAAAAATAAGATGATAAATATAAATAATTCATAGTTTCTAACTCTACTACGTAGTAAAGGTCTCGTCGCCCATCCTCTTTTTTCTTGTAGTGTGTGTACAGAGAAGCTAAAAATTCTAGAAGAACATATCGAGCCAAAACTAAACGATATGAAGTGACATAGTGATAACTTCAATCGCAATTTTTAGTTCTTCGAATGGCAGCTTCCAATAGGGGATGAGCATGGGTCCAGAACTGGTTGGAACTGGACCCAATGGATTCAAGAACCGAATTTTGTGAAAAATAAGAACCGAGAACTGAACCGAATATAGTTTTCGGTTCCAGTTCTAGTTCTAGTCCTGGTTCTGGTTCAGTTCTTCAGGTCTACCCAGCTAGGAACCAATTTATTAAAAAATAAAATAAAAAACCTTAGGCACTAATGAATTAGGCCAATAAAAAAACAAAAAAATATTTGAATTTTTTTAGCTTTTGCAACCTTTTACATTTAAACCAATAACGTTTAACAACTAAAACATAAACTCAAACAAACAATCATTTTATAGTTTCACATTGTTCAAATGTTTAGCAAAACGACGATTCATATCAACCCAAAAAACAAAACAAGATAACTTTAAACTTTGTCCAACCAAATAACCAAAACCGTTTATGGTTCCATTGTTTATTTCCCTAATTCCCTTTATCTCTTCCGGTTAGTTTCTCTACGTGTTCTTCCATATCTTTTAATCACATTGTCTTTAGTAGGGAAGAGCAAAAGAACAAGAGAACCGCCGGAAACTGAGTTGCGATTTTGTTAGATCCAACTAGTGTCATAGACTTGCTCATGGTTTTAGAAACAAATGTATTCCATGCAGGGGCGAAGCTTCATAGGGGCCGGGGGGGGGGGGGGCGCCCGACCCCCCGAAATTTTTTTTGCGATGTAGGGGTTATATAGTTTTCGTGTAGAAAAATTTCGGTATATTCGGTTTCGACCCCCCAAAAATTTTGGTATACCTGAAATATAGCCTTATGGAAAAAAAAAATAGATCCCGACCCCCCACTTACAAAATCCAAGCTTCGCCACTGATTCCATGAAATGTTTTGAGTATGGAAAGTAAAGAAAATTACATGTTCTTAAAATTATTGGGTATTCAGTTCCCGAACCGAGAACCGGTGGACCCGAACCGAACCGACCCAAGAACCGAAAAAGCTCAAACTCAAGAACCAGAACCGGAACCATCGGGTCTGGATCCGGTTTGGTTCTTATCGGTTCCGGTCCAGTTCTCTGATTCTTTCAGAATTAAAGAACAATCTTTACTCGCAATAGAACCAAAGGAGGTGCTGCTATCACATGGCACAGGGAATTGATAAGTGCCCGACAAAATTATATCCTGAGAGGTGAAGTCACGTAAGTTTGCATCAATTATGTGGGAGAATTTGGCTGGTACAGTTAGCATCAGGTTTATTTTGCCAAGGCTTAACAAACGCAGGAGGTGAGGTTTTTTAGAGTGTTGAATAGTAAAAATCAGTAGGATCGTCATAATCAAAGTTTTTTCCATAATAAGCCACTACCCTTCTGTAAAATCTAATGAAGCAATCAACCAAACACACTGATCGATTTGCACTCAGCCAACCACCCCACGTACGTGCTTGTTTTGAAGATGGTTAAAGGCGAACAAGTTGGGTTGAGTATGCAAAGTGGCATGGTAAAGTTGTTGGATTATGGTGAAAATGTTAGGAGAATGTTAAAGATACGGGAAAAGAGTGGGCTAGTAATTTGAAAGAGACAGTGCAAAACTCGACTGATGATAAATCTGATAAAAGGGCTAGTAGAGCATAGATGTGACAGTTGATATATGGTTGAGTACTTTTCGAATGAATAATTTGTACTTTTGTTGTGTGATAATAAAGGTATCTAACGTAAATAATTGTACGTGCGTGTGTTTTTGTTTGTAGTGTGCACTAGTTATAATGCCCGCGCACGCGCGGGTTTTTTTTTAAATTTTTTGAATCATATATTTTTATTTATTAAAAAACAAATAATTTAATCTTTGTTTTGTTTGATTTATATTGTTTAATTATAGTTTTTTATTATTAAAGATAATTATTTAAAATTTTTAATTATATTATTAATTGCATCTTATCTATATTTTTTGTATTTATCTTCTACTTGTGTTATGGATAAATATAAAATGTTAACTAATAAGAAAATAATCCTTTTTTAAATAAAATTATTACTAAATAAGGTATGAATGCATTTTTTTGAAATGAAAAATTCTCAATAGGAGTTTTGTTTTATTATATAAAAGATTATAGTAGACTAGTTGGAGTTTTTTCCCACTTTATGCTTGCTTTTAAAACGGGTAAAGACCATAAAATAACAACGTACTTTCTCAATTTTCCCAAGATGAAACACTAACTTTTTTATAAACATTTAAGTACATTTGATCTTCATCCGGTTACGGATTAAATGGGTGTTACGGATTAAATCAAACACCCTTTCTTAGATGCAGTGAGAGATTGGTTACCACATGCAGAGCATAGAAAATGCACTAGGCATCAAGTACATTAGAACAACAATTTGAGTTTTACATGGAGCAAATAAAACAAATTGATCAGGCAGCTTATGATTGGCTTATTGAAAGAAACCCTAACTCATGGAGTAGAACATTATTTGCATTGGATAGAAAATGTGCATCATTTGACAATGGAATATCTGAGAGTTTTAACAGAGCAATTTTGGGCCCTAGATCAAGACCTATAATTACTATGTTGGAAGACATCAGGTTATACATAATGCAAAGGTTGCTGGCTGATGAGGCGAAAAATGAACCATTTTTAGGGGGTTATTTAAGCCCGGAATTGAATTTATTTGATCAAATATTGCCCTAAATCGTTCCTTTTGTGATTTTAGGTATTTTGGGAGTGAATTCTGGAAAAGGAAGCATTTTGGACGTTTTTGGAGCATAAACGTGAAGAAAACGGTAAAGTCTTAATTTTCCTTGCTGTGAACAGTACCTGACGGCGTCAAGAAGGATTCTCTAACGGCGTCAAGAGCACAAGTTGGTGACGGTCCGGTAGAAATGTGACGGCGTCAAGCCAAGGGCGTCAAGAGTAATATTGATGACGGCCCAGAACAGAAACACACATGACGGCGTCAACTTTGGATCTAGGCAGTCCGAGAACTTTATTGGTGGCGAGATGACGGCGTCAGATCTTTCCTCTTGACGCCGTCACCTCACAAAATCTATAAATACTTTTCTATTTTTCATTCATGAAGAGAGGAACTTATGTGGAGAATGTAACACCCCCAATTCATGGTTGCAGCGGAATTCAAACTGGGTGTTACTCGACGGCACAATAGTCACAATAATAGAAAACGAACTCTAACCGAGTCGTATTAAAAAGATTTATCATTCAAATTATATAAATATCAGAGGTTACAAAATGAGGTCCCAATTGGTTCCATGTTTACAATTTACATTAAATTAGTTTTTTTGAATGATAATAAAATTTATAGCCCTCTTGAGTATCCGTGCCCTTCCGTGCCATCCTTGATCGTCATGAACCTGAAATACATGCTTGAGAGGTCAACACAAAGGTTGAGTGATATTCATAGAGTTTGTTAAATCGTTTGAACACAATATGTTGGTAGTGTGAGTTATAGGCTCACACCAATGTTTGGAAAACAAAATCGTTATTTATTTCACTAAGCTCATACAACCAAAACATTAACATCAAACCAACAAAATTGGCATTATAGAAGCCCTATCAAGGTACTTTTGCCGTTATACCGCTAAATCTCAAATATAGTGCATTTGTGTGAACTCGTCGTTGTTCAACACAAATGGGATTCGTCAATCCCAATAGATCTATTCACAATATTCGCGCTCACTAAAGGTAGTGACTAATGGTTCATGATATAGGGACTTCGAACATGGCAATCGTTACTTAATGATAATAAAACATCGTCGGGTAGCATACAGTAGAAAACATCGTGTTCGAGTAGAAAAATAATAGCATGTATTCCCCCCATGGGTTTGTAAAATAGTTAAACAATAGAAAGTGGGGCTACGAACTCACCTTAAGTAGAATAGCAAGTAATGAAGGTGATGGTTGGATCGTGAAGGTTTCTACAAGCAACCTATAATAGAATGTCGCGACTTAGGATCGGAGTAAAGAATATGAAGTAGTGCCTATATATATATCTTGCATTTAGTCCATGATGTGGTAAGATGTATATTGTAAGTCTTTGAAAGAAAGATTCATGAAACATGTATGTTTTGGTATATCGTTCACTACCGTTCGGGCCGACATAATTCAGAAGTCATGTTAGTAAGCGTTCGAGGAGCCAGGACACTTTAATTCGTAAATCCACAACTCAACTCGACGGCTTACATAATGAACTCCTCACATGAGGCTCCCTACTATTGTAGTAGTTGATGAAATATATAGATATAAGTTTTGATTCGAAAAGTTACATGTCCGATATTTGAATAAACTTAGGAAAGTTTATTAGTACAGGAAGATTGTTATTAGGGGTAGTTTCATAAGTCTTGAATGACCATTTTCTCTTGGTAAAATCTCATGGTTCCCTTTTAAGTGAAGTAGATCCAAATTGCTTGTTCAAGTTATCGCCTAATTCATTGTTTCATGTTTACGCCTATGTAAGTTGGTATGGTCATTTCGTCATGGCCTAGCCATGACCTTTGGTCCTTGTTCCAAGGTCATGAGACACAACCTTGGCTCTAGCCATGGTTGTGGTCTTGATTATAGGTCATAAGACCTCTTGTTCCTTTCAAAGTATAACCATAATCTAGTGACTTTCGCCTAAAAATGGGCTGTTTAGAATTTGAAGAATTTTATCACTCGGAAAGCATTTTTAGGTCTCGAGCTTCTTTGTTCCTGAACGAAAACGTCGTTTCGGACAACTTTCGTGTTTTAACTTTTTGATGAATCGGACCAGAAGTGTGACTTTCAAAACCCAAATTTGATCAGGAAGCTATTTAGGCAGATTTGCCGGAAATCTTTGGTAACTTCAAATCACCATAACTTTTGACTCGTTTACTCGTTTTAGGTGGTTCAAATTGCTATGGTTTCCTTGTTAAGTCCTCTACTGTAATTTTTAATGATCCAATATCATAATTTTACCATTTTGGTCGTGGTTTTCCAAGAAAGTCACTAGTTTACTTGTTTGAATAACATAAGTTACATATATGTATCAATACTTGTTTTACTCACTTTTATACATCATGGACATGAATACAAGACATAATATAGCATGAATAATATGTAAATAACATGAACATGATTATTCAACAAGAAGCATGTTAGGGTTTGGCTTACAACTTTTGGCTTTCAAAGATGAAAGGAAGTAAACATGTAAGGATAGGACATTGATAGACTTTAGCTTCTCCCTTTGCAATCTATGATAAACCGAGGTTATTTGAAGATTATAACGACGCCTTCTTGAAGTCCAAAGCTATTTGAAGATTATAACGACGTCTTTTTGGAGACTTTAAAGTTATAACAACTTTTTTTAGAAAATTTCCAAGATTGAAGATCAAACACTAGTTTTCTTTCAAAAACTAGTTAACTTTCTTACAAAATATAAGAAAAGTGCCTTAGGTTTTAGGACTTGAAGGTTATAAGAAGGTGTGGTGCAAAGAATATCATGTGTTTAGCTTGGTATTTATAGGGTAGGAAGAATAGTTAACCATATATTGGGTTAAAGTTTAACCATGGTTAGTTAAGACACTTGTAATGATCCTAGAGATCAATGGTCAAGATCAAGCCACACCATGGTGACTCCCCCCCCCCCCTATTGGCGGTTTGCCAACCTTGGGGAGCAAGGGTGGACTTTTCTTGGTATTATCCAAGATACTTGGTTAGTTTTGACTCCGGGAAATGCCAATCGTAAATGATTAAGCCTCAAAACGTAAAACCGGGTGTCGTAAAATTATGAAACTTGAAAGTATTGATAAACATGTCAATAAGTTCCATAATAAAATATAAAATGAGTGGTAGGTTCCATTTGGGTGGTAAACCCTGCTAAAAACTGGAAACACGGGTCTAAAACGCGTAATACGTAAAATGTACGAATTTTACGTAAAACTGAGAAAAGTAAAATGTTACTTTTCTAATATGATATAAATGATTTAAAATGACTTATAATGTCTAGACTGGGCTCAGTCTAGTTTCGGTTGGTGTTAAATGTCTTTTAGACATCAAACAGTAAGCCTAAAAATCAAGGAATGACTTTTGGTCAAAGGAGGAGGGAAAAATTATGTTGACTTTTTCTAATAAGTTTGAAAACTCAAAACGTCTTAGAAACTCGTTTCGTGGTCTAACGGTTAATCGCTCATTCGGTTAAGCGTGCTTATGTGAGAGTAGTACCGACATGGGTGACCTGCTGGGAAGTCTTTGGTCATGTTTTTCTCAGTCACGATTAATTCTCAAATAAATCATGAGTGTGTCAAACATTTTTCTGATGCGGGGTCACTTAACGCGGTCGAGTTTCGTTGTACGTAGAATTTCTGAATGACGTTTTACCCTAAAACGTGTAATTCCTTAATAACTTTCACGAAAATGATCTGACGAATGTCAAACATTTAATTTGCCATGGAAATGATTTATCACTCGAGAATATCAAATAAAAATCAACTTTCGGGAAAGTTTCGGGAAAAATGAATAGTAAAAGTGAATAGTGAAATTTTCCGGGAATAGTAATTAACCTGAAATTGCGAATTGTTACAGAGAATTCTAGGGTCGAACCTAATAAACCCTAGGTCGTTTTGTAACAGTATTTTCAAGGGTTTTCACCCCTTGAAACCTTTCATGTTCAATTGAGATAAGTCTCCTTTCAATTCATTCAATATGTCTATGTGTTGTTTGAATATATCTTATGCTTGTCTTGATTTTAACATGCTAGGCTAGATCTTTTATGTGTTTGCTTAGATGTAATGAAACCTAGATGTTGATTATAGGTTGATTGCTTGTTTATAGTTGTAATGGATGAATGATTTCAATGTTAGGCTTAAGAAAACTGGCAGATCTCCATTGTGTAACATGCTTGAACGTCTTAAGAAACATGAACCGATGTGTACTAGGTTTTATTGGTTGTATTTAATGCATGAGCGAATTCTAGTGATCCCATGTTAGGAGCTTCTTAGCCGGCTCGACATAGGAGTGAAGTAGGAGCTTATAGGATTGGGGAAGTAACTACGCTACCCCATGAATGGTATTAAGGAATACAATCCGTCATCCACGCAACTGTAACAAGTAAGTAACCTGTAAAAGATATCTAGGGAGTAGTGAAATCTAAGTAAACACAATTCTCCCATATATTGTTCACTCCACATTAGTTAATTTAGTTTATTTTCATTTCTGTTATTTTATTTTGATTGCATCTTAGTTATTGGGTTAGTTGACTAGCAACTAATTCCGCCCCTCTTCCAAAAACTCGAGATTTTTAATTGCTTTTCATAAAATATAAAAATACAAAAAGAATCATCCCTCACCTCTAGACCTAGTTCTTAGTTTTCTAATCCTAGCGACACTATTCCTGAGTTGAACGATCAATCCCCCGGTACTTGTCATTATACTATACTACATCGATCAGGTACACTGCCTGGTGGGGGTTGTAAGCTTTTCGAGATCCCTCGAGAGGTAAAGCCGGGTGCAATTCCCACGCATCAGTGGCCATGAATCAGAAAGCATTTTCTTTGGAAGACACTATCACACCAAGTATAAGGAAAAGGCTAAATATCCTAGAAGATACACAAAGGTATATAACAACCATTATATAGTTAAGACTTTCAAGAGGATAAACATCATGTTTTAATTATTGTTTTTTATCTTCTCAGGTATTAGGATGTATATCCTAGTGGTTTCCAATTTCTTGAAGTCAGGAAAGGAGATGAGAGTTATGCTGTCAATCTACTACATAAGGTATGCTCTTGTAAGCATTGGGAATTATGTAGTGTCCCATGTGTGCATGCTGTAGCAAGCTATATGCATATGGGTAAAGAAAGTGATGAAGGTGTGAGTCATTGGTATAGTCAAGATAAATGGTTTAGTGCTTATCAGTTTTCAATTAACCCAGTTTGGGGATCAAAAACCTAGAAAAAGACCAATGACAAACCACCTTTACCCCTACTAGTTAGAAAGATGCCTGGTAGACCTCAAAAGGCAAGAAGGAAAGCACAAGATGAGAATAATGGTGTTCAAGTTAGTAGGGTGGGTAGAACTATGACTTGTTCAAATTGTTGGCAAAAGGGACATAACAAGGTAGGATGTAAAAATCCCACACAACCTAAATCTCAAACTGAGAAAAGGCAACCAGGAAGAAACAGAGAAACTGGACATGATCAATGTGCAAGCAGAGCTGGTAGGGGTGGTAGGGGTAGTAGAGGTGGTAGGGGTGGCAGAGGTGGTAGAGGTGCAGCTGCAATTAACATGTGGAATGTCACTTTATATGATGGTGGTCTAACAGTAGCACAGGTAAATTTAACATCAAATTTTATTAATGTTTAACACTTTTATAACTATGGTGTAGCAAATGGTTATCAGTTATGTTTAACACTTTTATAACTAATCATGTACTGCTAAAACAGAGACAACAAATGGAACAGGATGAGGAAATATTTAGAGAATTTATTGAAGAAGAGGAAAGGAAGGAGCAAGAGTTAGCTGATAAAATAAGACAAGAAAAATATTTAGAAAAAAGGAGATTATTTGTTGAGAATGGAATAGAAGACATGCTTGAAGAAGAACCTTATAACAGAGTAATTCCACAGCAGCTAGTTGGTCAGAACAACCCTTATCATCCAACTCAAGAGTCTGTCATAGTTGGTACACAAGAACAACCACCATTGCAAGATCCAGTTGCATCAGCAACATCAACAATTGTTAGTGACAAAGGCAAAGCAGTTGATACAGCCACTTCATCACCAACTGAAACACCAAAAAAGAAAAAGAACGTGAACAAGTGGATGGAGAAGGCATATGTAGGTGGTGTAAGGATTTATCACAAGAACCGGGGCAGATCTGAAAGAATCAAGAACTTGCAGATGAGCAAAGCATATCAGTTTGACCAAGAAGGAACTGGTTCTATCCCTAAGAAAGCATTTGGAGTTTCTGATTCTGAATAGTTTAAGTATGTTAGGATTATAACTATGTTTTAATGGTCTGTAATGAATATTTAGGATGCCAATCTGCATATTGGTGGACACAAAAGCATGTGGGCACATGCTTTGTGGTATCTTTTGTAAAGAACCTTAAAGTGGCTTTTGACCACCTTGAATGAACCAATTATGCAGTATTTTAATCCATTTGCAGTATTTTATACATTTGCCATCTTGAATGAACCAAAAAGTCGTGACACTAATCCTGTTATTGTGCTATCAGTTGCATCAGCAACATCATTGTGCTATTTTGTACCAAATGCTTTTGCCAATGTACCAAATGCCAAAATGCCAATTGCCAAAACAAATCATTTCATTATAAAGGGATACCCATTACAATTTTCTACTACATTAAACCTGCTACAACCAACATGCTTCAACCAAAAGACCGTCATACTTTTTCCAAACTAACCTTACCCTACCCTTTTACATCAGTAACATGAAAATTTGTTGGTTGCATCAGTAACATCAACACAAACCTGCTACAACTAACCTAACCCTATTACACTAAAACAGAAACCAACCCAACACAAACAAGATAACAATTGACTTCAAAATTAAGCTACTTTTTTTTACTTTTCTTCATTTGAACCTTAAGTTGCTCTATTTCAACAGCCAAAACAGCAAGTTTCTCTTGGCTTGTTACTTCATCTTGCACTTGAACCCTTTCGTAAGGAGTCAAGGTCCTGTACATCTCATACAAGTGATGTTTGTACCATTCATTGTCTAGCTCAGGATCACACCAATCCCATGTCGTACACTTCCTTACCCCTGTTTTCTGCAATTAAAATTAAGTGATGTTAGCATAAAAGAGTTACATAATCAACATTCGAGCAACTTACAAATCTGTTAGGGCAACAAACGAAACGTCTTGCAGGGTTTGAAGGGGTCCAAGAGGTGTGAGACATTAGAGGAAGCCCGCATTTGCACCTAATTGACAACATCCTGCAATTGGATTAGAAATTAGGGTTTATCAAATGGGAATTGCGTGTTTTGATTTGGGGGTAAAAGACCAAACGGGTTTATAAAAGGGGGAAGATTTTCGGGTTTGGTTCGGGTTTTTTTTGGGTATTATAATATGCCATGTAGGCAAACGGGTATCGCCAGGTGGAATTATCAAGGATTAAAAAAATATATATATTACGTGGAAAAGCATAAATATATTTTTGTTGATATTAAGACAGAGAAAATAAGTTTGGTTGGCTTAAATGTTTATAAAAAAGTTAGTGTTTCATCTCGGTAAAATTAAGAAAGTACGTTGTTATTTTATAGTCTTTACCCTTTTAAAACCTTTCCCAACCTATGCTATTTCATCTACATTCTTCCACATCTATGCTTTTGGATTAAATATATGAAAAATCATCAAATGACTCTCTCTTCTCTTGTCCAACAAAAAAAAAAAAAAAAAAAAAAAAAAAAAAAAAAAAAAAAAATTGAGTATCTATCTATCTATCATCTTTAAAGTTTGAGTTTCATACTTTTAATTTGAGTATTAATAAGTTAAATAAACTTTGAGTTTAAGCCCATTGTTGAATTTTACTCTAAGTAATGTTAATATCTATCTATTTTTATTATTTCTAAAATTTGAGTTTCGTGATGTGAGTATTAATTAATGAGTCAAATAAATATGAGTTTAAGCCCATTGTTGAATTTTACTCTAAGTAATGTTAATACATATTTGTTAAAAATAATCTCAATGTGATTTATAGGTTCCAGTTTAAGTTTTGCTAATCCAAAAATAAAAAATAATCTTTTATATTTATATAATAAAATAAAACCCCTATTGGGAAATTTGCATTTCAAAAAAATCAATTCATACATGATTTAGTAATAATTTTATTAAAAAAAATTATTTTCTTATTAGGTAATATTTTATATTTATCAATAACACAAGTAGAAGATAAATACAAAAAATATAGATAAGATATTTAAAAAAAAAAATTATTTATTTTATATTTATCCACAACACAAGTAGAAGATAAATACAAAAAATATAGATAAGATGCAATTAACAATAGGATTAAAATTTTTAAATAATTATTTCAAAAAATTTATAAAAAAAAACCGCGTGTGCACGAGCATTATAACAAGTGCTTATAAAAAACTCTTTGTATTTTCGATTCACTTATTCATTCAAATATAACTCATAATATTTGTTGTCATAACATTGGATTCATCAATTCATTTTTAAAAAGGCATTTTCATATCTTTATGAAAGTAACATGTCGTAAAAACTATAAATTACACATTTTTATTTATATATCACTTCAAAGTTCAAATCATACAACATCTAATCAACATAATAACTACACATCTACCATGAATGAGAAATGTGTTGATCGATGCTCCCAAAGTTTGCAAGCGGGATGCAGGGATGTGAACTATTTTTATGCGGGATACATTAGTCACAAACCACACAAGCTTCGTTGTTTTAAATGAGAAGGTTCGTATATAACTAACGTTGATTAAAAATCATAATTTGATTTTATTCGTTTGATACGGATAAGGGTTTCTTTAATTAGTTTTTAATATATACTTCTTTACTACCTATAATGCAAAAATGGTCAAAGGGGAATGTGAAAAACTGAACTTTCGGTTAATCCCGAAATTGCTCATGTGTTAATTAGGAAATTATGAAATGTAATTAATACTCTCATTAAAACACCCTATTAGTTAAAAATACAATGATTTATTCACATTGTACAACCAATTAAAAACATATCTACCAAATTAAATACAACCAATTAAAACAATTAATACAAATCACAAACCGGGTTGACCCGGGACGCTTCAAACCCGACGGGTTGAACCGGTTTAATTTGACCCATTTTCGACCCAACCTAGCAAGTTGACCCGGTTTAAATCGACCAATTTTTTGACCAGAATGGTTTAACCGGTTGAACCACCCGGGTCGAACCGGGTTTTAAAACATTATGTTTAATTCCCAAATCTTCAAATTTTTATTATTTTTCATTTATAACATATAAACTTTTTTTATCAATAAACTATCTGTCGCTATAAAATCCCGTTGCTATGCACGGGTACTCGTCTAGTTTTATTAAATATCTATATATCTAAACTAGAACAAACACACAATTTTAAGACAATTTTACTCAGGGACCCAATCCGAGTGGCCCGAACCCGATTGCAAGTTCAAATAGAGTGGCCGCGACCCGACTTTGACTCGATTTGATTAACACCCTAAGAAGCCTCCCATTAAAGAGAAGATGAAGGTGATATGAAAGGAAATGGTGAAAGAGGATAGAGAGTACTGTATATTACGAGTATTATTTTTTTCTTTCATTTTAGTTAAAGAAGCATAAAGTACGAAAACTATAAATAAAAAAGCATAGGTTTGGAAAAGATTAAAAAAACAAGCATAAAGTTGGAAAAAACTCGACTAGTTGACAAACGATTTCATTTGTACTTAGGAGTAGGACCACCATTTCAATTGGTGTGGAAAACGATTTGTTTTTTGCTTTTTTTGATTAGGGATGAGAAAAGATAGATCAAGACAGTTCTGGTTGCTAAATGGAATAAAGACAAAAATAAATTGGAGAGTAAATTGCAAAAACCTTCCCTATGCTTCAACCAAGTTGCATGTTCTTGTAATTTCATATAGGTTCGACCAAATCGAAGGTCCTTATGAGTTATAACCACGAAAATGTAGTCGTATTTGTTTGGAAAATTTGATGTGCGAGTAACTAATGAAACTTCAAATCCTTGAGAGAAGAAATGAAAATTCGAAAATTGCTTTGCGATCCCCAGTGTAGCAGTATATATTTGTTGGAGAGTTCGATGTGCAAGTAACAAATGAAATTGCACGTCAAAGGTTACACGAACAATTTAAACCTTAATGACTGAGTCACTGAACTTGTAAAAAAAAATTTTAGTGACTAAATGTGAAAAATCAACAAACCATAGTGATCATTTATGTAACTTACTCTAAAACAAAAGAAGTAATATAAAACATTAGTAGAAAAGTATCATGCTTTTAACAACTACAGTACATTGTAGGCTGTTGAGAAAAAAAAAAAAAAAAAAACTACAGACTAAGATATGTGTTTATAGTGGAACTACAATGGAATGTATGAGTTGATCAACAAGTAATGCAAGTGATTTGCTAAAATAACAATAACTTTCTTTTGATCCCACATCGGAATAATGATAAATATCGTTTTTAATTTGAAAGAGACAGTGCTAATTTTAGAGCCCAAATTGTAGGCTGTCCCAATCTACCAAGTCTAGTAATTTGAAACAAATCTCTTTATCGAATTTGGAACAACAAACAATAATTTGAAACAAATCTCTTTATCGAATTTGGAACAACAAACAATATTCAATTCTAAACAAAATCCCTTTAGCTTTTGTCCTTTAGTTATTGATTTTTTTATGTAACTACTCAAACACAAGTTTGATTAATGTTTTTGTATTTTAGAAGGGCTAATTGTTGTTAATGTATCTAAGTTGACATTTTTTGTTGTTCTATGTAGGCATTTTTTTTTATTAAAACAATATTTTTAAATTTTGTCTTTTTCGTGTATTTTGTGACCATTTTACCTTTACTTTTTTCAAATTTGGAAGGGTAAAATGGTCATTTTACATGGCTAAATAGTCAAAAAATACAGACAACAGACGAAATTTGAAAAGATTGTGTTTTCTCACTCGCTGTTTTCTAAAAAGCAACATTCAAAATTTATCTCACATGTTTTAAGCAAGAATAAAATCCACAATTATTTTATTAAAGAGCGATCACACATAATATGAAATACCTGAAGTTATCAAAACATTTCATTTATTTGAGATACAAAGAGCAACAATCCTCGATAGTAAAGTAAAATATTCAAAGTTAGTCATGTTGGTTAATGTTTCATTGAGATGAGATGCTTATAAACTATTTTATTTTTTTGTTTTAATGTGCCTAATATATTCACTTAAGATATAAAACCCAAAAACAACATAATCTATTTTATTCTTTGGTTTCTTAAGATATAGAGTAAAGTAAAGTAAACGAAGGGGGGTGTTTGATAGCCAATGAGGCAATTCAGAGAGTAGATAAAAATCGATCAGAGGCTAGCTTATTTGGCAACAACACTTTAACACCCTGAATGATTCTAATTGGTTCTGTACCATTCTGGGCCCCAAGCATGCATTCCCACTCAGCACCCACTTTTTCACAATATATGCTTCTACATCCAAAGAACATTTCCTCAATTATTATAATAATTTAATATCATTATTTCATAAAAATAAAATTTTGGTTCTTTTTTCAATGAATACACTTGTCCAACATGCAACTATAAACTTGTTAATGTCACATTTTGGGTTATTAAAAGAAAATTGCTTAATTGAATTTGTATAAATTGGATATAAATAGAAAAAAATGTCGACAAAAGTTTTGAATAAACTATACTTTCGTGTTTTAATTGTCATTTCATTATGCTTTTTTTTTTGTTAGTCTTGTATAACATACGGAGTACGAGGATAAAATGATACTAGTATTTATATGTTCTTCAGATAATTCATTCAGAGCAGTTATCAAACATGCTATTTTATTTTTGAGCCAAGCTATACAGAGCATTTGAATCATTCAGACTACTAAATGATTCATTGCTAAATCATTTTGTTTTATCAAACAGCCTCTAACTCCTAATACCGTCTTTCACGGTGTATAGGGGATGTTGAAATGTAGACATCCTTACCCCTATCTAAGGTAGAGAGACTACTTCCGGTTCCACCAAAGATAGAAAAGAACTATTGGCCTTTTCACAAGGAGTGAGGATTGAACCCTTAACCTCTAGGTTAAGAGGCAAAGGGTTTTCCAACTGATTCACCATACTATGTCCGGTTTTTTAAGATATAAAACCCAAAATAACATAAACTATTTTATTCTGTGGCTTTATATCTGCTTAACTCTTCAGTTATTTTCCAAGTCACAAAAGGTGACAACATCTAGGGTTGTTATGACACAAAGAAAATCAAACTATATTTTATTAGTTCAAATATAGTCGATTGTAGCAACAAGAAAAAAATAAATAAATAATAAAAAAGTTGAGAACTCATAGTTCAAATATAGTGTCCATTCGCTTGAATATATGTTGAACCAACAACAATATACTTATTTCAACTTATATGAACCATATACTCCAAGGTATACTCCGTATAAGTTAGCAAGAATTTGCTTTATGATCCATGTGGGATTGAAAACTTAGTTTAAAAAAAAAAAAAAAAAAAAAAAAAAGGCAACTAGGCAAAAAGTTGTATCAAAGACACATGTTGGATTGTGGTTATGTCTTACTAAAAAATATATGTTGTAACTGCACAATGGTTATGTACTTATGTGTCAATTGATCAACAAGTACATATCAATGCAAGTAATTTGATAAAATAACAATTACTTTGTTGATCCCACATCGGAGGTTGGGTGCATATGAAAGGAAGATGAGGGGTTTGGAATACTCACTTACCTGGACGGGGTCAATGGATGATCAAAAAGGTCCATGTCCTAGGTTGGTGACTTCCATTGCACGTAGGAAGGGTGCCTGCCTAAGGTTGGCTCAAGTGGCCGAGCCTACCATAATTTGTGGTAGCGGGGGCCTGCGTTCGCGCAGCCCCTAACCTATTTTCTTTCTAGTTAAATGCTTTTAATCAATGTTTTATAAACCGGTCTTTTAATTGACCTGACCGAGCTCTCGTTTAACCGGTGGTCCAACTGGTTTTTAATTTTTTAAACCCGTGCTCTTTTCTAAGGCCGGGTGCAATAACGACCGAGACCGACTCGGTCCTAGTCGGTCGGTCTTATTGTGGGGAGGAGGTCGCGACCGAGAAACAAGCCCAAAACAATCTCACTCGGTCTCAACCACGACCGAGTGTTTGGACATTTTTTTTTTGTTTTTTGATCCAAAATCTTCCACACATTTATGTAATAGCAGTTTGTGTGTGTGTGTGTTTAGTGTGTGTGTGTTATAGCAGTTTTTGTGTGTGTGTGTTTTTAGAGTGTGTGGTGAAGAAGATGAAGCAATATATATATATATATATATATATATATATATATATATATATATATATATATATATATATATATATATATATATATATATATATATACTCCTTTATAAAGCATGCATATACAATGCCTAATTCCGAGCCTCAATCCGAACCAACATTTTAAGATTCAACAACCTACCCTAAATCTATACTTACTCACTTATAAAGCATCAATATCCCCAACCAAAACCCAAACCTTCATTTTTAAGATTCAGACATCCAAACCTCCACCAAAGCCTAAATTTACACATACCAAACCAACATCCACACCTAAAAAATTAACAAACCAACAAAACTACAGAGAAAAGTTCTTTTGTGAACTAGTTTTTTTGTACATACCAAGGGACAAATCCCCACCATCCATTTAGTTTGATCTAATGGTGGGGATTAACCTAAGATTAAACATGGAAACCTAAGTCCATGTCTTTTTCTTTCCTTTTTTTTGTCTTTTTTATTATTTACTTTCTTTCTTTATTTCTTTATTTTTTTTTTGCTCTTTTTTCCAATTAACGTTACACCTTCAATTCACGTTTTTTTTTTTTTTTTTTTTTTTTTTTTTTTTTTTTTTTTTTTAAATAAGTCAAGCTTTTCTTTTTTAAATAAATTCACGATTTTTTCTCATTTTATTACGTTTTCGTCTGTTTTTGTCTGTTTTCACATGATTATATACGTTTTCAGACGTTTTTGTCCGTTTTCAGACATTTTTTTACCGTTTTTATACGTTTTCGTCCGTTTTTTTACGTTTTCGTCTGTTTCAGACGTTTTTGTTCGTTATTATACGTTTTCGTCCCTTTTTTACGTTTTCGTCCGTTTTTTTATGTTTGCAGACATTTTTGTCCATTTTCATACGTTTTTATCCGTTTTTATACGTTTTTGTCCGTTTTCAGACATTTTCGTCTGTTTATATACGTTTTTGTCCGTTTTCATACGTTTATATACGTTTTCGTCCGTTTTTATATGTATTCATCCGTTTTTACACGATTTCATCCGTTTTTATACGTTTTCGTCCGGTTTCATATGTTTACATATGTTTCCGTCTGATTTCATACGTTTTCCTCCATTATTTTATGTTTTCCTCCGTTTTTAGACGTTTTCGTCCTTTTTCCTACATATTCGTCTGTTTTCTTACATTATCATTCATTTTCATAGGTTTTCATCCGTTTTTCAATTTTTTTTGGCCAATTTTAGACGTTTTCATACGTTTCTGAATATCACAAGTGATATTCGGTGATACTCATACGTTTTTGTCTGTTTTCATCCATTTTTTTACATTTTTGTTTGTTTTCAAACGTTTTCGTCTATTTTCATACGTTTCGGCAGTATTTATACGTTTTCAGACGTTTTTATCTGCTTTCAAACGTTTTCATCAATTTTTTACATTATCGTCTGTTTTCAGACGTTTTTGTCTGTTTTTATATGCTTTCATCCATTTTTATCTGTTTTCATACGTTTATAAACATTTTCGTCCGTTTTTATGTATTTTTGTCTGTTTTCATACGCTTTCGCCTGTTTTCATACTTTTCAGCAGTTTTTATACGTTTTCGTCCGTTTTCATCAATTTTTCATACGTTTTTGTCCCTTTCCAGGCGTGTTTTTACGCTTTCATTCGTATTCGATCGTTTTCATATGTTTTCGTCTGTTTTCATACGTTTCTGAATATCACAATTGATATTCTTAATATCACAAGTGATTTTTTTTGATATTCAAAATATCACTTGTGATATTAATAATATCAATTGTGATATTCAGAAACGTATGAAAACGAAAGAAAACGTATGAAAATGAACAAAAACAAAAGAAAACGTAAGAAAGTGAAAAAAACGTGAATTAAAAAAATGTGAAAATCACTTATAATATTCTGAATAACACTTGTAATTTTCTGAATATCACTTTTGATATTCAGAATATCACTTGTGATTTTCACGTTACAAAACATTAGTTGAACATCACTTGTGGTATTCGGAATATCACTTGTGATATTCAGAATATCACTTGTGATTTTCTGAATATCACTTGTGTTTTTCTGAATATCACAAGTGATTTTCAACTAATGTTTTGTAACACGAAAATCACAAGTGATAATCTGAATATCACAAGTGATATTCAGAAAATTACAAGTGATATTCATGTTACAAAACGTTAGTTGAAAATCACATGTGATATTTTAGAATATCACTTGTGATTTTCATGTTACAAAATATTAGTTGAAAATCACTTGTGATATTCGGAATATCACTTGTAATATTTTAGAATATTACTTGTGATTTTCTGAATATCACTTGTGAATTTCATGTTACAGAACAATTGTTGAAAATCACTTGTGATATTCAGAATATCACTTGTGATATTCAGTGATATTCAAAATATCACTTTTGAAAAAGCGTGAATTAAAAAAAGCGTGAAATCACTTGTAATATTCTGAATATCACTTGTGATTTATATTCAGAATATCACTTTTGATATTCAGAATATCACTTGCGATATGCTGAATATCATTTGCGATTTTCATGTCACAGAACATTTATTGAAAATCACTTGTGATATTCAGAATATCACTTGCGATATTCAGATATCACTTGCAATATTTTGAATATCACTTGCGATATTCTGAATATCACTTGTGATTTTCATGTTACAAAATTTTAAAAATCACTTGTGATATTCAGAATATCGCGAGTGATATTCAATATCACTCACGATATTCTGAATATCAAAAGTGATATTCTGATAATCACAGTATATCACTTGTGATATTCAGAAAGGTATGAAAACGTTTGAAAACATTTAAAAACGAACTAAAGTGAATGAAAACGGACGAAAATGAATGAAAACAGATTGAAACCATATGAAAACGTATAAAAATGGACGAAAACGTATAAAAATGGACGAAAACGTATGAAAACGGACGAAAACATATGAAAACGGACGAAAACGTATGAAAATAGACAAAAACGTAAGAAAACGGACGAATATATATGAAAACGGACGAAAACGTATGAAAACGGGCGAAAACGTATGAAAAAATTTCAAAAACAGATGAAAACGTAAGAAAATGGACGAATATATATATGAAAACGTATGAAAATGGGCGAAAACGTAAGAAAACAGACGAAAACGTATGAAAAAAATTCAAAAACAGATGAAAACGTAAGAAAACGGACGAAAACGTATAAAAACGGACGAAAACGTATTAAAATGGACGAAACGTATGAAAACGGGTGAAAACGTAAGAAAATAGACGAAAACGTATGAAAACAAGTGAAAACGTAAAAAAACAGACAAAAACGTATGAAATCGGACGAAAATGTATGAAAACGAACGAAAACGTAAGAAAACTGACGAAAACGTAAAAAACCGACGAATATGTATGAAAAACGTAAAAAAAAAAAAAAAAAAAAAAAAAAAAAAAAGAATTATAGAAAAAACTTGAAGTTAGAAAAAAAAATTGAATTATAAAAAAAACGTGAATTTAGGAAAAAAAAAGAAAAAAAAGAATAAAAAAAGAAAGAAAAGAAAAAAGGAAAAAAAATGAATAAATAAGATAGATAAAAAAGACAAGAAAAAAAAATGAACTTAGGTTGTCTTATTAAATCTTAGGTTAATCCCTACCATTAGATCAAACTAGATGAATGGTAGGAATTTGTCCCTTAGTTAGTGACAAAAACTTAGTATGTAAAATAACTCACCTCCAAACTACATACACTACCATACAAACAAATACCCACAAACACCCATCCTCCCACCTCATTTACTTCCACTTTAGTTCTTTCAACAAAAAAAACACTCACAACTAAAAAAAAAAAAACATACGAATACTCTCTCATCTCACAATAATCACACACACTCTCTTACACCACTACAAAGGACACCACACAAACACCACCACCGCAGAAACCGACGCCACCACCGAAATCCACCCTCCACCGTGTTCGGCCGCTGCCGGTACCACAAAGACCCAAAAGGTTTTTTAAGTTTCGAAGTATTTTTTGCTCTTTTTTTTAATAGATCTACAAATATTAATAAAGGTTTTGAAGGTTTTTCTTGTCGATCTCTATATTTTATTTTAGATCTATAAGTTTTTCTTTTAGATCTATGTATCTTAACATTTTTCGTATTTTTTTTGTTAGTGCCACCGCTGTAGCCGTCACTATATCACCGGAAAGAGTGACCGCCGCCGCCTCGGTTGCCGGAAAGTGTTTTGCCGTCGCCGGAAATCGTTGCTACCGACGACTATCACACACGACTATCACGACCGAGAACCCATCACCGTCGAAACCCACGCCACCACCGAAACCCACCACCATAGAAAACCCCACCACGAAGGTCTCGCCACAGATTCAATGAATGTTCAAGATTTGAGGTTTTTCATGTGCTATTTTTTAGATCTATATATGTTTAAAGTTTTGTTTTATAAATCTATATATTTTGCAAGTTAATGAAAATTTTTAATAGATTTATATATATTTTTTTTACAGATTTGAGTTCTAAAAATTTTAAGGTTTTTGTTTTTCAGATGGGCCATTGCCAACACCACCTTTGCCAAAATCTGCATTGCGCTGCCATCAGTGTATAGTCCATTTTAAAATTGTTGGTATTATTGTAATAAAATTTGTTTGTGATTTTGGTTAGTAATCTTTTTAATATTTTGATGGTTTTGTTAATAAATTTGTAAATCTTTATATTCACTTATGTATGAAACACACAAGGTTTCTACTCTTTGATTCTCATCAGTTACATGTGTATACATGTTCGGTGTCATTATGATGTGCCCACAACTATTCGTAAATTACAAGCTAAAATCAGTTGTTCATATGCCATTGAGCCATGGAGGCATATAACCTACAGTTTTAGAACACAAAAAATTATTAAATTTGTTAGTTATAATTGTAGAACACTAGAACCAATGTGAAAATTATGGAGTATGTTGCTATAAGATGGATAAATTATTATGTGTAAATTTCTATATACATCATAAATTTGTTGGTATATTTATGGTAGATTTTGTATATAGATTGTTAAAATATAAAATATTGTCAAAATGTGTAAAACTGTAAACCATGATGCCTTAATTTATGTTGGATGATAATATTAATTAGTACATGTGTAAATTGTTAAAAGAATTATACTGTATTAGTTAAAAAGGTTGATAATTTTGTTATTTTTTAAGTTTTAAAATCTTATACAGTAAACTCTTGAAATTTTTAAAAGATTCGAGAATTTGAATATTTTTGAATCTAAAGATTTGAACTTCAACACCATATTCAAAATTTGACATTCTTGATATCCTCTCGAGTGTTAAAGGTGATATAGTACATAAAAAAAGCTATGACAAGGTGACATAGTACATAAAAAAAACTATGACATGTCAGTGTACCATCCTTTTAACCAAAGGAAGGTAAAAAGCTTCAAATAACAATTCATTTTCGAAAGACTCAAAAGCGTTTTCCATTTAAGAAAAAAAAACAAGCTAACAGATGGCATTGAAAAATAAAAAATGTTATGATTAAATTTTAAAGTCATCACATAAAATATCTAGAGTTCTAAACCCACTCCATAAGTGTACGTACTTAGTTCAAAAAAATAAGTGTACGTACTGTTAAAGAAATAAGTCTATAAATTTGAGGTTCTTTTTAAAATAATTATCTCTCAATAAATACACAGCTAAAAAAAAACTATCATCATTACCAGTGTTTTGAAAGCCGGTTCCGGCAAAAAAAATGGGTAAAAAAACCCGGGTTTCTAAAACTGGGTTAACCGGTTAGACCCGGCGGGTTTTGAGTGACCCGGGTCAACCCGGTTCTCAAAACCCGGCCGGGTTTCATTTTTTCAAATTTTTTTTAATGAAAACCCGGGTTGACCTGGTGGTCGAGCCGGTTGACCTGGCGGTCGAACCGGTTGACCCGGTCAAAAAATAAAAAAATAATAAATTGAAAACCGGGTTGACCCGGCGGTCGAACCGGTGGACCCGGTACCCGATGACTCGACCGGGTCGATTTCAAACCCGATTTTTAAAACATTGATCATTACAATTTTTTATTTTTTATTTTTTGCATAGCGACAATTTTACTTTTTATAATAATAACTCAAGTGAAGGTAACATACCATAAAAAAAAAAAAACTCTAACTAATTCTTAACTATTTTCAAAAATGAACAATTAATTGGGAGAACTCGAAATAGAAATGTTAACAATAAATTTGTGGTGCACTAAGTATCTTGTAGCCAAATTATAAATTGTGTAAGAAATTCAGTAAAGATAAGTTTTGACCCAAAACTAAATTGTGACAACTTACTAAATTAAGCAATACGCAACATTTTGCTCGAGTATTTGCATAATGAACTAACATTTGTTTTATGGGCGAAGCTAACATATTTTACTATCTTATAATGGATGAAAGCGTTTTATAAATAGTAATACTTAAAATTTCTACTACATAACTTATAGGTCTTAAAACTTGATGTACAAAATACAAACACACTATTAATGTGGTCAAGATATTTAATGTAATCAGTTAATTAACTGTTTAATAAATACAATTAATGCAGTTATTAAAACACCCCTTATATAAAAAATACAAATTATCAAGCATATTGTACAACCAACTTAAACGCAATCCAAGCCCGAACAGGCCAAATGGGCTCGAGCCTAAACGGGAACGGGCCAAACGGGCTCGAGCTCAAACGGGCACGGGCCAACGGGCTCGAGCCCGAACGAATGAACACGGGTTAAACGAAATTCTTGATATCCGTAAATTTTTTGTCAAAAAGAAAATAATAAACTAAAATACATGATTCATCGAGTTATTTTATTTCAGAGTACCCGCCGCCGCAACGCGCGGGTACCCTGCTAGTATATATATATATATATATATATATATATATATATATATATATATATATATATATATATATATATATATATATATATATATATATATAGTGTAACTTTCAAACGAGAACCATTTTATCCGCAAGAACTGCGAGAACCACTTTTTGACCATAAGATGATAAGATCAATGGTTATAAATGAATGTGGCAGTTTTGTAATTAAAATGGAAACAAATATAATTAATTAAATGAAGAAGGGTATAATAGGAACTCACTAAATATATTGAAAATAAATTAAAAAAAAAAAATCTCTTGAGAATCAGTTACATACTCCGTATTCAAAACCACATATCACCTTCACATGTCTCGATCTACTTTCTTCAACATTATCATCACCATCGTTAGAAAAATTCACCATCGAATATCATCACCATCGTTCTTATCTCCTCACTAACTATAAATCCACCATCGAAACCCCATGTTTTGAGGTTATTTTATTATTTTTTTTTTTTATTTTTTTTCTAGATCTGTATATATATTTCAAGTTGCTTGGTTTCTTTTTAATAGATCTATGTATTTACTTTACAGATCTGAGTTTTTATAACACTCATGACATCGCCGTTGTTGCCGGAATCTACTATCGCTTCCGCCGGAATTTGCGCCTCTGGTTAATTCATAGTGAGTGTATTCATTTTTACCACTTCGTATCTTTTTATATGCTAAAGATTGTGTTTTGATGATGGTTTTGTTATAATTTTAAGTAATTGATGTGGGTTTATGATGGGTTTGATTTTGTTTCGAAAAATCGATGCCGCCGGAACCACCGCTTGCCGTCGCCGACACTCGCTCGCCTTCCCCGTTTGCCGACATTCACCGCCGTCCTTTTGGTTGCACCGCTGGTAAGATTTTATTAAAAAAAAGATTGAATCTTTTAGTGTTTGGTTAAGATTTTTATAAAAAAGATTGAATCTTTTTAGTCTTTGGTTAAAGAATTTATAAAAAAAAAGATTAATTTTTAAGGATAAATGGATCAAATATGAAGAACATACGTAAACTTGCAATATTGAATCTTTTTAGTTTTTGTAGCATTGAATTAGTCAAACATTAAATGGGTCAAACATGAAGAACTTACGTAGCATTGAACAAATGGATCAAAAAGATTGAATCTTTTTAGTCTTTGTAGCATTGAATGGGTCAAACATGAAGAACATACGTAAAATTGAAACATGTTAATAAAAGTGATGTGCATATATGTTTAATATAGATTTAAGGATAAATGGATACATACATGTTCAAAACATATATGTTTCAAAACATGTATAGATCTGGTGTTTCAAAACATGTATGTTCAAAACATTTATGTTTCAAAACATGTATGTTCAAAACATTTGTGTTTTTAAACATTTATGTTCAAAACATGCATGTGTTTTCAAACATTTATGTTCAAAACATGTATGTTTAAAAAATGAATTCTTACAATCGGAATGCTTAAAATGTGTATGTTTTAATAATATTATTGTTGCTAATTTTTGTACTTTTCTTTGTATCAGGTGTAATTACAAGAATGTTCATGGCTAAAAGTGTGCATATATGCCCGACTTTTGAAAAAATATTGACGGCTACTCGTGCGCATATGTCCATTTGTGTTGAATATTATTAGTGCTCGCGTGTATTGATCGAATAGATTCATGTATTTATGCTTTTAAAAATTTGTATTTTAATTGTATTTCAATCGATATCGAACTTTGTATATAACATTTATGTGCTTGGTTTGTTATAAATTTTATTATATTAAAAAACGTATATGCACATTGAAAGGGAAAGAAAACATGTATGCACTTGGACTAATTGAAAACATGTATGCACATTGACTATTTGGGGAAAAAAAACATGTATGCAACTTTGCAGCATGCATGCACCGAAAACATGTTAACATTACCCAGTACCCACACACACACACACACACACACAAAAAAAAAAAAAAAAAAAAAATCGAAATTAATATTTATAAAAAACGGGAATTATTAAAAAAAAAGCAAAAAAACAAAAAAAAAAACAAAAAACAAAATACTATAAAAATGTCTTTTACTATTGTACCCTTTTGAATTAAATAAAAATAACAAAATGCTATGGAGCATTAAATGATGTACATTGTGTATTATTAGTTGTAAAAAGGTGGTTCTCGCAGTTCTTGCAGATAAGATGGTTTTCGCAAGAAAGGGACCCTATATATATATATATATATATATATATATATATATATATATATATATATATATATATATATATATATTCAAGGTAAAGTGGGCTGGGCATGATATGTTTGTAAAAAAAAAAAAAAAAAAAAAAAAAAAAAAAAATTGAACTTGTATTTTTTTTCAAGGTAAAGTGGGCTGTGTTGCATGGTAAGGATTTTTATTTATTTATTTATTTTTTTGTCTTGTATTAAAAAAAAAAAAAAAAAAAAAATGAACTTGGTCGCCCTTACTGTGGCACTGAATCGCCGCAGATCGCTGGAGAGAAAAAGCTGACGTGGCAGAGAAAATAAGGGGGATTGACCCTTATTTCTAGTCCTTATTGCAGGCAGCCTAATATGGTGTTGGGTGCCTGCGTTTGTACTGCCTCTAACCAATTATTGAGTCAAATGTTTCTAATATTTGGTGGGTATTAAACCCATGTCGCTATAAGCTCGTTTTAGGTCTCTCGACACAAAAGACTCATGGTGTAATTTAGGTTCTTTTTACGTTTGTTTCTGGTCGCTAATGTTCTGTTCCTGAACTCCATATTACATTAGTATCAGGGAGACTTGATAATTGTAGCATGCAAAAATGATGTGGTGAGAGGTTAGACATTTTAGTAAGCTAAAACGTTTTGTTTCATTTCTGTTTCAGTTACCAAACGTGATACAAATGTTTATCAAAACATAGTATTCACACTGTTTTTCACTTACGTGCAGATATCGTTATATTTCCCTTTGCATAAATACTAGTTCAATCTGCAAACACAATGTTTTTTTGTTCGAACAATGACACTAACAAAAAAACACCTGGTCGTTTTGGTCGGCACATGACATCCTGATATAGTACAGTACAATATCTTGCAATTTAAAGTACGGTCCAAGCCCGTCACATACTTTTTGGATTTTTAGGAAAATCAACCCGAATAAGTGCTAAAGTGAGCTAAGAATCTCATGACATTTGATAAATAGTCACAGCATAAGTCCTTTTTCTTAGTTGTTCAGTTGAGTATAGCATCAGATTTTGCGTTAATATGGCTGGAGAACATGAACTCGCACTCGAAGATCAGCAATCCACCAATGACGATGACACAATGATAAGAACTGGTAAAAATAAACAGCTTTCTGTATGCTTTTCACGACTAGTCAAACGGGTTAGTCATAGTTTTTATTTATTTGAAATGAACCAGGCACATTATGGACCACAGTCGCACATATTATAACCGCTGTGATAGGTTCTGGTGTATTATCACTGGCTTGGAGCACAGCTCAGCTTGGTTGGATTGGAGGGCCCATAGCCTTAATATCTTTCGCATTTGTTACATACATATCTTCATTTCTTCTATCAGATTGTTATAGATCTCCTGATCCTGTTACTGGAACTAGAAACCGATCTTTTACTAATGCTGTTAGAGTCATCCTCGGTAGTAACTTTCATCAAACGTCTAGCATTGATGTTAACCTTTTTTAGTGTTTTTCGTGAGCTAATGAGTATTTTCACAGGTGAAAAAAAGGCATGGTTTTGTGGGTCGCTACAATATATAAGCTTTCTCGGGACTTCAATTGCGTATGTTGTGACAACAGTGACATGTATCAAGTACGACTAATTAAAATGTTTAAATCTTCATTTAACCACTAATTAATAGTTTTTTATTTTAATCTTTCTATGTTGGTATGATTAATGATGACTTTGTTGGTTTTGATCAATCAGTGCAATTCAGAAGTCAAACTGCTACCATAACAAAGGACGAGATGCTAAATGTGAATACAACGGCAACATTTATATGTTGTTGTTTGGATTTGTGCAGATTGTAATGTCACAAATACCCGATTTCAATAGTATGGTTTTGGTGTCTGTTGTTGCAGCCATAATGTCATTTTGTTATGCTTCTATCGGTTTTGGACTTGGTTTTGCTCAAGTAATTGGTAAGAACGCATTCATATTTTAATCCGTAACACCCATTTGATCTTCACCGGGTTTATTTAACAAAGTGTTTGATTTAAAATCTTTTGATCACTTGCAAAACCACAGAAAACGGCAAGATTGCTGGGAGCATTACAGGCATCCCGGCTTCTAGTGTATCGAAAAAGTTATGGCATACTTTCCAAGCACTTGGAGACATTGCATTCTCATATCCGTATGCTTTTATTCTATTAGAAATTCAGGTGGTTAAGTTAAAGTTCAGGTGGTCACATTATCCTTTATATATATGATAACGTTTTTGATAAGCTATGTTTGGTATAATAAAGGATACTATCAAGTCACCACAGGAAAACAAGGTTACAAAACGGGCTTCGGCAATTGCAGTTACAGTGACGAGTATTTTCTACCTTGGATGTGGATGCTTCGGGTATGCTGCTTTTGGTAACAATGCACCAGGAAACCTCTTAACCGGATTCGGATTTTACGAGCCTTATTGGATTGTCGACTTTGCTAATGTCTGCATTATCATTCATCTTATAGGAGGATATCAAGTAAACCTTCATTTCTTTACACAAACAATTTACTCTTTGACTTTTAAGGTCAAATGTATGACCTTAAACTGTTTTTTTAGCAGTCGCTAACACATCCCTTCTTTATTTCACCAAAAGCTATTCAGCCAGCCAGTATTTGCATTAGCCGAAAGATCCTTAACCGAAAAGTTCCCAGAAAGTCAATTTCTTAAGAATTTCTATGACATAAAACTTCCAATGTTTCCAGCATTTCGTTTGAATCTCTTTAGGTTATGTTTCAGAACAGCATACGTTGTGTCAACAACAACGATTGCGTTAGTGCTCCCATACTTCAATGAGATATTGGGTGTGCTAGGGGCATTGAACCTTTGGCCATTGGCGATATATTTTCCTGTTGAAATGTATATAGTGCAAAGAAATGTGGAAACTTGGAGCACAAAATGGATCTTTCTTAAAATGTTTAGTTTTGCTTTGATGGTTGTATCAGTTGTGGCTTTAGTTGGTTCGATAGCTGGACTCATCGAAGCAAAGATGAACTAGTCTCCTTGTTTTAGTTCGGTCAGAAATGGGTAGACCAGACGAACTGAAGCAAGTTGGTTTGTATGAAAAAACGCAACAACCAAAACTATTGTATATTTATTATGTAAGATACAAAGTATTATGTACTCATTTATCATTAGTTCATTATGTATAAATAAGGTTCGGCAATTATTATCTTGGCCGAGCCCTATAATATGTTATGTATGTCTTAAACAATTTGTGGTAGGCTAACCCGAGTCATGTACTATAACGTAAATGACTAGAAAACAATAGCTAAAAAGTTGTTCTTTGTAAGTTTTATAACCTGCCGGCCTTAGAAGGCATACTAATAGCTTAATTATTTGTTTCTAGTTAATGTTCTTTTCTTGTTCTTCATAGGGGTAAAACTAAATATACGCAACATATTTCTTCAAATAAACATAAGTACGCAACGTACTTTGTAAAGTGTCAAACGTACGCAACATATTTTCAAAAAATCGTCAATCTACACAATATGACCTGCTGGCAGCAGGTTACCAGGTCACACAACTTTAAAAGTTACACCTTTGGTCCCTAAACTGTTTCATATCTCGCGTACATGATCCTATTTTAGTCCTATTTACCAGCGTTACACCGTTAGTCCCCAAACGTTACACCGTTAGTCCTATTTAGTCCTATTTACCAGCGTTAAACCGTTAGTCCCCAAACGTTACACCGTTAGTCCCAAAAAAAAATTAAACTTTAAAATTGAATTTTTTTAAAGTTTTAAAAAACTTTTTTAAAACTTTAAAAAATTCCAGATTTTTTAAAGTTTTTTTTTTTTTTTTTTTTTCTTTTTTAAACTTTAAAAAATTCCAGATTTTTTAAAGTTTTTTTTTAAAAAGTTTTTTAAAGTTTTTTTAAAAAAAAAAAAAAAAACTTTAAAAATTTTGGAATTTTTTAAAGTTTTTTTTTTTTTTTTTTTTTTTTTTTTTTTTTTTTTTTTTTTTTTTTAACTTTAAAAAACTTTAAAATAAAAATTTTAAAAATTCCAGATTTTTTAAAGTTTTTTAAAGTTTTTTTTTAAAAAAAAAGTTTAAAAAATCTGGAATTTTTTAAAGTTTTTTTTTTTTTTTTTTTTTTTTTTTTTTTTTTTTTTTTTAAAAAAACTTTTAAAAAAATCAATTTTAAAGTTTAATTTTTTTTTTATATATATGTTTTTTAAATCTTGATTTTTTTTGGGACTAACGGTGTAACGTTTGGGGACTAACGGTGTAACGCTGGTAAATTGGACTAAATAGGACTAACGGTGTAACGTTTGGGGGACTAACGGTGTAACGCTGGTAAATAGGACTAAAATAGGATCATGTACGCGAGATATGAAACAGTTTAGGGACCAAAGGTGTAACTTTTAAAGTTGTGTGACCTGGTAACCTGCTGCCAGCAGGTCATATTGCGTAGATCGACGATTTTTTGAAAATATGTTGCGTACGTTTGACACTTTACTAAGTACGTTGCGTACTTGTGTTTATTTGAAGAAATATGTTGCGTATCTTTAGCTTTACCCCTTCTTCATATTCCATCTGTGTCACGAGTCATTGTAGCATGCGAAAGTGATGGAGTGAAACATTTTGTTTCATTTCTGTTTCAGTGATATAAACATTTCTCAAGAAACAAACAAGCAAACATAATAATATCAAATTTCCAGCAAAGCATCAAACAACGGCATTGACAAAAAAACATATGATCATAGGCATTATATCATCTTTTTTGTCACATACTTTCTGGTCCATTTTATCTCTATCCAAAAATCACACATGACTTATTAGTGTTTGCACACCATTTAAAAATAAATAAATAAATAAATAAATAATACATTTTCAATATTGACTCGTATAGGTGCTAAAGTGTGCTAAGAATCTCAACAAGTTTGCTAAACAATCATAGCTAATAGCCAATAAATCTTTCTCTAACCGGAGAAAATAGTTAAAGAGTATGTGTTATAATTAGTTTAGTTCAATAGAACAAGAGTTTTGGTGTGAAGATGGCGGTAGAACATGAACTCGTACAGGAAGAACAAAACTCCACGAATGATGATGACACGACAATAAGAACAGGTAAAAAGATAAATCATATAATTTTTTAGTTTTATATCGGTTAGTGAAATAGGTAGTATTTTTCTTTTTAAAATTAACCAGGCACGTTATGGACCACAATTGCACATATTATAACCGCCGTGATTGGTTCTGGTGTACTATCATTGGCTTGGAGCACGGCTCAGCTCGGATGGATTGGAGGGCCAATAGCATTAATATCTTTCGCGTTTGTTACATACGTTTCCTCATTTCTTATATCAGACTGTTATAGATCTCCTGATCCCGTTACTGGAACTAGAAATCGCTCTTTTACAGATGCTGTTAGAGTTATTCTAGGTAACAACGTAATTAAAAAACAAAACATCTAGCATTTATTTATTTAGATTTTTTATTTTTCTTATTCACGAGTTATACTACATTTCTTTACAGGGAAAAAAAAGGCATGGGGTTGTGGATTAATACAATATGTGAGCTTTTATGGGACTGCTATTGCTTATGTGGTGACAACAGCGACGTGCATCAAGTAATTAAATATATTAATCTCAGATTAAATTGCTTGTGGACTAGTGGTCTTTAATCTTTTATGTTGCTATGTCATTAATGACGAGTTGGCGGTTTTTGACTTATTAGGGCGATTAGGAAATCAAATTGTTACCATAAAGAAGGACGCGGTGCTAATTATGAATATGGTGGCAATGTGTATATGCTGTTGTTTGGAGTTGTGCAGATTGTAATGTCACAAATGCCGGACTTCCACAGTTTGGTTTTGGTGTCTGTTGTTGCAACCATCATGTCGTTTTGTTATGCTTCAATCGGTTTTGGACTTGGTTTTGCTCAAGTAATTGGTACAAATGCCTTCATATTTTACAAGCTCTAAAAGTTTTTAATCAGCTTTATCAAAGCACAGTAAGCTGATTAGCAGTTTTTAAAATGCAATCGCAATCACCTGCTCAATCTCCATGCGGTTTTTAACAGTTTGACTTGACTCATTTGATCACGTGAAAACAACAGAAAATGGTAAGATTGCTGGGAGCATTACTGGGGTCCCAAATTCTAGTGTAGCGAAAAAGCTGTGGCATACTTTTCAAGCACTTGGAGACATAGCATTCGTGTATCCATATACTTTCATTCTTTTAGAAATTCAGGTTCAAATCTCGTTATTTGTTAAGTTCAGAGAGTATATTAGAAAAGTTTTTCATGAGCTATTTTTGGTGTATTGATGGATACTATCAAGTCACCACCAGAAAACAAGGTTACAAAGCGGGCTTCAGCAATTGCGGTAATTGTAACGAGTGTTTTCTACCTTGGATGTGGATGTTTTGGGTATGCTGCATTTGGGGACAATACACCAGGAAACCTCTTGACTGGATTGGGGTTTTACGAGCCTTATTGGATTGTTGACTTTGCTAATGTCAGCATTATCGTACATCTTATAGGAGGATATCAGGTAAACCTTCATTGCTTTACAGCAATAAGTCACACTTTGACTTTTAAGGTCAATTTTATGACCTTAAATTTAAAATGTACATCGGTTTTACCAAGTTTTCTAGACCATAGCTTGTCTTAAAACTACTTAATTTTAAGTTACAATCTGGTCATCAAGGATATTCAGTGAAACAAATATTTTTTTTATCATAACAATGCAATCTTTGTTTTCTAATTTGACCTTAAAAGTCAAATTAGTGATTCTTTATTAGTAATTTTTTTACTCTCAAGGTCAAAGCAAGGAGTATATAGCTAGCTTGATGCCACCACAAACAAGAGCGGGGTCAAAGGGGTCGTGCCCCCTTGCGGGGATTCGGGTATTGTTTTTTCCTCCAAACCGTTTTTCCCACCAAAAGACACCTTTCCATGAAACGGTGTGACTCTTCCTACCAACGGTTTCTAACCGAAATAACTAACTTTTGATTGGGTTATATAGACCATAATTGATCTCTTCCATAATACAACAAACATAACAACTTTTTGTGTATTACTTTGATTTCTCGTGCCTTAGAATCAAAGTGTGATTCTCTGAATTATCCAATTGAGGATTTCATGACACCAGAGGCGCATAGGGTCGAAACAAGGGCGGAGTTAGTAGGGGGACTAGCGGGTGCTGAGCCACCCCTAAGTAACTCACTTTATTCATTAGTTATTCAATAAAATAGCGTTTATTAATAACTTTTGCAATCAGCCCCCCTCAATCATATTAATATGCTGATTAAAGTTCAAAAACAAACAACTTGAACGATCAAATACAACACTGAAATGAATTTACTTACCAGACTATGCTTTCCAAAATTTAATTTATTCTTAGTCGTTATGGTGTTAAGTTGTATCATGGTTTGAAGAAAAATCATAGATAGAGTGATATTTTTCATTATTGTTTTATGTTAAGTTCGGCCCCCCATAACTTAAAATCCTAGCTCCGCCCCTCGGTCGAAATACTTGAAAGTGATCTTAACACGATTTAGAGAATATATCAGGATTATTACCACTCACCCAGACCTAAAATCTAGGCAAGTGATTTGCACACTCACCAAATTTATTGGGACACTCTTTCTTTACTTCAATAAATTATACAAAACTCATAATGTGCATTATCTGCTTGTACTGTGGAGTGTGCGGATCAGTAAATGGAGTGTGCGGATCAATTCCCTCAAAAATAACATGGGAGGTTAAGATGTAGACAATTGTTAAATATATTTAAAAAAGATATATGATGGAAAGGAGTTGTTGGCCTATCGATTAAGCTACTTTGTGTTCAAATTCAAGGTCAACATGACCTGGTGTACATCAACTTTCTTTTCATTTTTTTTTCTTGATTTTTATTGTCTACATGAAGATGGGTATACAACTAATGGCAACTAAATTAAGTCTTAAACCCAATGTTTTATCTCTATAGCACAGTGGCGAAGCTAGAAAATTTTCAGTAGGGGTCGGGATCTAAAATTTTTTATTGCTTAATGTATAAAAAAATTTCACAATTAAAATGGGGGGTCGAAACCGAATATACCGAAATTTTTCTACACGAAAACTATATACTCTATACATCGCAAAAAAAATTTCATGGGGTCGGCCCCCCTCCCCTATGTAGCTGCGCCATTTCCTATGCACGTATGGGTTTTGACATATATCAAATTTATTTTAAAGTTTACGCAATGGCATAACATTTGTTGTGTATTTTTACATATTTTGACCAAGAATTTAGTCAAGGGAAAACTTTGCATTTTCAAACACACTAACATAATATCAAAAATACCGCAATGCAACAAACATTTTGTTCACAACACAGGGATAATCATATCGCCACCTTATTACCAACAGCAGGGATAATCAAAGATACCAAATATATTTAATTTGAGTTTGAAATCATCATTTAGGAGAAATTTCACAACACATAGCCTTGAAATCATGTCGCTTTTGGGACCATCATATCGCCACCACAGGATCCTAAAAATTGTAACCAATGCTTACTACATTATCAACATCAGACTCATGATTGAGAAAATTGATGCCCCAATACCGGAACTGCAAGAGAAATCATTAATTCGAAATTAGTTTTACTTGTAAAGCATAAAATAGAAACAACTCAATAGGCTAATCAATAGTGATGTATGAGTCAGTTGCTCATGATGATGCCCGTTTTTTCTTAGCTTTTGTAGATAGGTTGTGAGGTGGCTACTGCAATCTATCTTAATATGGAGACGAGTAGATTGATTTTGTGAATTTTGGTGAATATATCCGGTATGGAGACTAAAGTGTTTGTATTTAACGTAATATGTAAGTGCATCCTAATATTTTAAATGCACCATAATATATTTTCTAGCTAAAAACTTAGATGCATATATATATATATATATATATATATATATATATATATATATATATATATATATATATATATATATATATATATATATTAGATTCATTTTAATCAAGTTAGACGAATTCTATGTATTTTTCGTACTCTGTGGGTCAAATTTATTGCTAATACTACTTTGCATCGTTTTAACTTTAAAATCACTTTCGAAACTAAATAGGATGTATCTATGTGAATAGATATGCATCTAATTCAAGTCGATGCATCTCAAATATGTGGTTATAATTGTTTCTCATTCTTCTTATTTTAAGTATTCTTCTCATTAGATCCTGAGCCATGTGCAAGTTTTTTTTTTTTTTTTTTTTTTTTTTTTTTTTTTTTTTTTTTGGTGGTAAAGGGTTTATACCCGATAAAAATATTAAAAAGAGTAAATTGCAAAAATCGTCCCTAAAGTTTGACCAATTTGCATGTTTCGTCCTACAAATTTCGAAACTGCAAGGATCGTCCTTAAAGTTTCGCCCGTGTGCATGTGTCGTCCCTAAAGTTTGGTCCGTGTGCATGTATCGTCCCTAAAGTTTGACCAATTTGGGACGATATATGCCCCAAAAGGACGATATTTGCCCCAAAAGTTTACCACAGGGACGATTTTTGCAGTTTCAACAGTTCTGGGACGAAACATGCAAATTGGCCAAAGTTTAGGGACGATTTTTGCAATTCCCTCTATTAAAAAAGAATAAAGGTTCGGTACAAAAAAGGATGGTAATGAGCCACCCTAAACTCAAAAACAATATGTTTTGCACATACTCAAAACATAACAACCAACGCCTAAGAAACGAAATAGAGGTTATAAAAGAATATAAACAGTGACCGCACAACCACTACACCGAACCAAGACTAGCCTATGTCGACTTGAACATCTGCAATCTTCCACGTTCTCTTCATTTGATCCACTCGAATACTCTTCTTGAATCGAATAGAAGCCAACTTTAACCTAACCAAATCAAGAATAACTTGTGCAACTCCATCCGGTTGTCTTCCACCCTTCCCATGGATTCGGTTGTTGCGCTCCTGCCACACGAAATAAGTAGAGGCAGTCACGAGTTGATTTGGGTATGTTCAAATCTTTAGTAAACAATTTTGTTTGTAACTTGTAAAGGTTTCATGTCCAGTAATATATATTTTACCATTTCAAAAAAAAAAAAAAAAAAAAAAAAAAAACAATTTATATGATAATAGATTAATAACGTTTAAAGAATGATATCTATGTCGATATTAAAATATAGTTTTTTCTCTCTTTTTCTTTGAGCTCGAGATATAATTTTATTTAACTATGCTAAGATATTTCTTTTATCATCACAAATATGCTTATCTAGGAGTTTCCATTATATTTCTTTTATCATTAAAATTTTTTTACTTGAATATGCTTAGGAGTTGTTACGACGGTTTTTCATTGTAGAAGACAAGGAAATAGGTATAGCGAATTATTGATATAGGAATTAAATATCAAAAAATGGTCCCTATCAAGAAACTTGAGTTTCATACTAACTGATAGTGTTCAAATAACTTATTTGTTCAAAAATATTGACTATAATGTGGTGTTACTTACCTGTCTTAATAATAAAACATATTTTTATACGTTCATCAAAAGCAAATGACAAAATATAAGAGAAAAAAGCCCCCAAACCATGCGACTTAGGTTCCCAGCCATCCCTCGCTACATTCATCTCTTCAAAATATGTTTTCATATCATGTGTATGTGCTGATTTCACTTATATGACTAATAGCATTCATAATCAATTCATTTCAAGAATTCGTATTTGTTGCCACATACTGCATTTCTGGAACTTCATGATGCTTGCTATATACTAAGTTACTAACATTGATTTGCATGATTAATTAGTGCTTGGTTTTTTGTTTCAAGTTGTCTTTATTTGTTGGTTAAGGTCAAAATTAAGAAACCTAATTATTCAAACAAGCGTTGTATATGTTATGAACGTTTTTACCTATTGTGCTTATTTAGTTGATTTGCAATGTTTATTCTTATTTAGTTGATGTATTATTGATGTTACCATTTATGACTTTAACCATGAGATTAGTTGTTCATTACTTGTCGTTTATGCTAATTTATATGTATGCTAGAAGAAGAAGGGATGAGCCAAGTGAATGTTGTTTTGGGCTCGTTACGAAGACTTCAACATACTTTCATGAATTGACGAGCTCTTTAGTAGTTTAGTAACTACATCTTTTCTTATTCGTGTTTGATGCATTATAAAGTAAGCTATTAACATGTAATGTAGTGAATGTATAAAGTAGTTTATATGTTCATCTAAGTTAAAAAATTTATGCATAAAATATGGCTTAAAAGGCATGGCGGATGAATTATGTACAATAGAATTGGAGGCTTCATTTTGTTTCATTGATCAAGATTGATTCAAAAGAAGTGAAAGTATATATAAAAGGAAACACTATACAATGGTCAATATTATAAGTTATTTTAAAACAATTAGTTGGTAAAATGTCATTCATTTGATGTTTAAATAATGAATATGAATAACGGTGAATTTAATATTAATTATGAATAGTTATTCTTTCTTTTTTTTTTCAAATTATTCCATTTTCCCGGGTAACGTGTGCAACAAAGTTGAAAAAGTCGTTGCAATAATATGTCAAAGTAAAATAAAATATTTTCATATCTTCTCTATTTTAACCTTTCATTTCTTATTTCTGCAAACACAACTAACCGGAAAACAACCAGACCTGTCACGACTGTGACAGCCACCGCCGACCTTGCATTTTGCGGCCAGCATTTAAACACCACCACCGGATAGCTACTTTTTCTCTCGACCAAAACACCTCAAACCGAGTCTTTTTATGCCCGGCCACTTCTGGCTGGTTGGGAGCTGAAGATCACTAATCATGGGTAATTTCTTAATTTTGTTTCTTGCTAATATGTGTTGAAAAAGGATAGTGGATAAAAGATTATCATTACACTACTACATTATTTTTTTACTTCATATATGATCGTATGTTATAGATCCAAAAACACTCTTCATTTTCTATATATACCTTTAGTGTATATATGCTTAACAAACCTTGTTTCACAGGAACGAGGGTAAATTCATCAATAAATGATATAGAAGTGAGAATTGATGAAGCTGCCATAATAAGAGCGGCGGTCATGCGCATATCAGGGAATCTATCTAATGATTCTGAAGCTCAAATCTTTGTTGAGAATGTGAGAGAATTTTCAAATGGCTCTGTGTCTGGTTTGAAGAAATTACAAGAACAGGTCCTTTCCAACAAGAGGTTACGTTTCTCATTAGGAATTATGCTAATGGTCTGTATCTATTACTTTTATTCAATGGCATCTTCTTATAACTCATCAATGGTGTCCACTTCAACTTCATCCATTCAAAATAGCTTTAAGTATGACGTGTTTTTAAGTTTCAGGGGTGAAGACACCCGTAAAAACTTTGTTGATCATCTTTATAATGCTCTTAAGGACAAAGGCATTTACACTTACAAAGATGACGAGAAAATCCAGAAAGGGAAAAGGATCAGCGATGATCTCTTCCAATCCATTGAAGACTCCAAATTTTACATCATTGTTTTTTCCAAAAACTATGCGTCTTCGTCATGGTGTTTGGAAGAGCTTGTCAAGATTATGGAGTGTCACAAGATGACTGGGCACACTGCTTACCCTGTTTTCTATGATGTGGAACCCACCGAAGTGAGAAAACAAAGTGGGGCTGTTGGTGAAGCTTTTGCTAAACATGAAAAGAAAGCTATGTTGAAGAAATGGAAATGGGCTCTAAAAGAAGCAGCCGATCTGGCTGGGTGGGAGCTGAAGAACACTCTTGATGGGTAATTTCTTTCATCATATCTATGTGTGCCATGTTCATCATATATGATTGTATGCTAAAAAGATCGTGTTTTTACATACGCACAGGCATGAAGCTAAATTCATCAAAAATATTGTTCAAGAGATTTCACTAGAGTTACGTTCCATCAATTCCGGCTTTGATGAAAAGTTAGTAGGCATGGAGACCCGAGTAAGGGATGTTATTTCATCTTTAGAAATTGGTATTGATAAAGTTTACATGATAGGGATCAAGGGCATGGGAGGGGCTGGGAAGACAACTACAGCGAGAGCTGTTTTTGATTATCTATCTATTTATTTTGAAGCTAAAAGCTTTGTTGAGAATGTGAGAGAAGCTTCAAAAGCCTCTATGTTTGGTTTGAAGAATTTACAAGAACAAGTCCTTTCAGATGTGCTGAAAGAACATGTGCGTGTGAATGGTGTTAATGATGGAAAAAACATGATGAAAAGGAGGATGTGCGGTATAAAGGTTCTTCTTGTTCTAGATGATGTAGATCACATAGAACAACTTAAGGCATTAGCCGGTGAGCCTAATTGGTTTAAGCCAGGAAGTAGAATTCTCATTACAACAAGAGATGAGCAAGTGCTTGTCGCTCACAGAGTGAACGTGATTCATGATATTGTTCTGTTATCAAAGCAGGAAGCAATTTCCCTCTTCAGTAGGTATGCATTTGGAAGAGAGAATCCACTTCAAGGATACGAAGAAATGTTAGAAAAAGTTGTACGTTATGCTGCTGGTCTTCCTTTAACAGTCGAAGTATTGGGTTCATTTCTCTGTGGTAAAGATAAGCTTGAATGGGTAGATGCCATAGAAAGACTAAAAAAAATTCCCTTAAAGGAGACTCAGGAAAAGCTAGAATTAAGCTATATCAGTCTGGAAGACGAATATAAGGAAATATTTCTTGACATTGCATGCATATTGAAAGGCCAGCATAAACAAAAGGCAATCAGAATTCTTGAAAGCTGTGGATTTCATGCTAGAACTGGTTTAAAAGTTCTTGAGCAGAGATCTCTCATAACTATTTCTAAATGTGGGGTCTTGGGGATGCATGACCATATAGAAGAAATGGGAAAGAATATTGTTCGTCGGTCGCATCCTGATGAGCCTAGCAAACATAGCCGACTATGGATTAATGAGGAAATTGAAGATATACTGGCTAATGACATGGTAAAGATCGGTTTACTTGTAAGGTGGAGAAAACTAATACATTTTCATTTGTGTTGACTTCTGACACTGTTTTTGGATTTCAGGGTAATGAAGAAACTGTTAGAATTTAAGTACCATAACAATTACATAATTAAACATATAAACATCAACAACGCACAACGGAAGCAAAAGATCGAATACTCATAACTAATTAACTGAAACATAAAGAGAGCGTACCTTTAGTGATTCTAGCAAAACAAGAATCAATAAATAATCTTGAACATGTGATGAACCCTAATTAGGGTTTATAAGGATCAATGATTAACCCCTTACCGTTTTGTTAATCGATCCCTTGATAACAACAAAAGTATGTTGTTACCTCGTTCTTGTACACACAAACTACTAACGAATTAAAGGTGATGCTAGTAACATAAAACACAATGTTTTGAAGTCAAGGAAATCGACAACCCTAAGGTTTAGGGTTGTACGATCGGTTTTAGCAAGAGATGGAGAAGAGAAAACTTTTAGGGATAATTTGTGTGCACAAAAGGTGTGAAACAAATAACCCTTGAGTTTGTATATATAGCCTTGTAAACTTGTTGTCCAAGTTTGAATGGGATTGGGTTTCCCCAACCCATTGTCGACCGGCCATGGGCCTTAGGAAGGCATTCCAGATCCTTCTTGCTATATATTTCATCTCTAGTCCTTTACGTTTGCGTTTAACCATAGTTAGTCCATACGTTTAATAACCAACGATCATTAATCCTTTTACTTGTGTTTAATTAATAAATATACATAACATTTAATATTTATTAATCTTTAATTCTCGTTTGTAATGTGTGCAATCCCGAGGTCTCGAGTTCGATTCTAGACATACGTTTATTAATATATATCCATAAACTCTAACAGCTCCCACTTGGATATCTATTAATAACATAATGACATTGGTAAGCGTCTAGCAACACCCCAATGCCCCTAGATCAACTCGAGGAAGGTTTCCTGGAAAAACCTATAATGATTCATCATTATTATTATCATCCTTTTGTTTCTAATACCACGTTAATAAAGATATGGATCTTAGTCATTCTTTAATTAACAATTCTGTTTCTCGTTGTTTATGATTGAGCAAGATTACCAAAACATCTGAACGTATTCCAGATAGACTTTGGGCGTGCGCACGCATACATCTTGTCAAACCTACGAGGGGCCCAGCAGTATTAAGCTTCAAAACGAATTTGAAGGAACAAATTCTTTCTTGACTACAAGAATAACCCATGGACTTTGCAACAATTCTGAAAGCAACCCTTATGACTTCCAATTACGGTAAGCGGTAGATTGCTCCACAAAATGCACTACATCCATGACACTTATCTGGTATCTCAAGTCTGAGGATAACAAATTCATGATTTACTTACTGACAAGATCCATAAAGTAAAATCATGTAGTTGGGATAAGTCCTATATTCAATTCATCGAATATCATGTGAAATTGGTATGTCAACGCATCAATATACTTTCAAGTATATTCTAACCAATACTCAGATTTGTCTTAGTTTAATGATATTCCCATATCATTAATCGACAATGGACAATTTAGAATAACATAAGTTATTCACGGATTTAAACATGCAAATATAGGACACAATTTATTATTAATGAAAACAAACGTACTAAGTACTTTAATTCATTATAAATAATAATTGTTTAATGTCCTTTATCCAAATACTAAATAGATCAATGCATGATAATTCTAGTTAATGAATTTTGTCTCAAGTAATGACTTGCTAACAATTATGCCTCAAGTAATGACAATCATACTTGTTGACAAGGCATTATTCAACTAACTTTGATCTATCCGAATTTTGAGAATGCTTATTTCAAGAATTTAATTAGCAAAATTCTTATATGTGTATAACTATCTTGATATAGCCACATAATTTTTCATAAATGGTGTGATATCCTCAATCACCAACTTATGACAATCAAACTTTCAAACCTTTTAAAGTTTAAGGTATTCTAATTCTTTAATGTTTAATGCAACTATGCTCTTAGTTGAGCATAACTAGTTCTCATGATATCCTTCATGACTAGTTATTGAGTGTCATCTCAATTAAACCAGCATCATTTTATATATACCAAAATATGCTCTTTTAAAATTTCCGTAAACTTAATATCCATTGTGTAATGTTTAGGAGCTATTCCAGGTTGAGGATCATTATTCTAATTTCAAACATTTTCCATTAGAATATCTATTACACAAGTTATATTATAACTTTTAATTGGATATTAAATATTGTCAAATCATCTAAGCACTTAAGCATGATACAACAATAATATAATGCACATGAAAATCCTTCAGTCAAACTTAGATTTTATTCATGTTTGATCTTTATAAATATGTATATCCATTTAGTCATCCAAATAATATATCATATTCTTTTTAGAATTTATTTACCGCACTTGTTCATTCAATAATAAACTTTAGTTTCAAGGTTGTATGTTATATTTCCTAAATCTTTCAAGTAACGTTTCATTCCAAATTAAGTCTAACCTTTTACTTATATGGAATGTTACTCTTATATGTTATACAACATATATGATTTAGTAAATCAAACATAATACTCCCACTAGTTTTCAGGAATACTTAGAAATTATCTTATTTTAATTATAAACCTAAACACAGATTTAATAATTTATCATAAGAATAATCTCCTAGATGCATGCATATATCCATTCATGGATTATTGCATTTTGTACACTTCCAAAGATTTGCATGAATTCATAAACTCCTTTTTGATTACTTATCGTCCTCGCTCAAGTAATTTATTCAAGAAAGAGTTTTTGATATTCCATTGTCAAATTTCACATTCATGTAAATATGACAATTACCATCTTTATATCTTTAATGTACTTAAGAAAGAGTATTCAATCATAGTTAATTGCTTAAGTATGATTAATAATCTTGTCATAAGACATGCATTAAGATATGTGTGCAATTTTGTTCATATGATTTCTACTCAAAGATTTAACCCACTAAGGTTACATTATCTTTGAATAAACTCATCTTCATTCTCTAACCATTAAGAATTAAGATAAACCAAATTTTCAAAATTTTGAATATCTTTATGAACAGCATCTATAACACTCATAGTATGAGTAATTTACCCAACTCATTATTTTGGTAATACTACATCATATAATCATCAGCATATTAATTAAATATCTGAGATATCCAAGTGGATCTATGAATGATAATTCCATCATCTTGAGGTTTATCATTTACATGTTAAGCCTCATCATGATTTTAACTAGTGTGGATTTAGAAGATTATGTATCTTGTAATTCTATCTTTTCAAGATAAAATACTCCCACTTGCCTTTAGTATTATATAGAATAAAATACTTAGCAATTAGAGCAACAATCCAACGTTCTCTTTTAGGACTTTACAAATACGCATTGACAGCTCTTTGTTAATAACCTTCACATAAGTAACTTAACAAATTCAGAACTTCAATTTAAGACTTAATGTGATTCATCACATTTCATAATTCAATAACGTCTTATTAATCTTCTAGGAGTTTAATTGAGTATATTCAATCCATACTCAATTTCTAACCTTGATGACTTTTGGAAGAAAAGAAATCATAGTTATCTTCAATCAAACAATCTAACAAGAGTTTGATTCCCTAACTGAACATACTATCCATATGTGGTACTTCAATTAGAATTAATATTGTAAGAAGATCTAACAATATATATAAGATAACCATATTCCTTTTGGCATACCTATTTACCAACTAAGTCAACTTAATGGTATAATAGTATTTCCAAAACAATTGCATGCTTTATAACACAAGTACTTTTGACCAAGTCACTTAATGTTTATGTCGCATTAAAACATAAACGTGTTATAATCCCACTATTCGTTATTAATCATTGATCAACTCAATGACTTCTTGTATATGTCTTAATTAAAGACCATAACAAGCTAACATCTTACTTAATTATAAGTCTTGTAATACTTAGAAGACTTCATGTTTATAACTATACAATAAAGTATGAACATGTATTATTAAAGTAATCATGAACACCATCATTTGGTTTCAATAATATTTTCAAGTTAACACACTACTTTATTTATTTATGTCATTCTAAGAATATATAATTATTGAAGTAGTATAATATTACTTCATGCATTTATGTCATTCCAATAATACATAAATATTAAAGCTGAAGTAGTAATGTTATTTGACACAATGTTCTAATAGATGTCTAATTTAGAAACTGTAAATTATCCATGTTTGTCTCACGCATACATGGAAATTCACCTTGTTGTTAACATTTAGTCTGCGTCTCACGTTTACTAAATTTTAACACTAAGTGTTTCTTAGATTAGATAATTAATCTAATTAGAATTATAGTCTCTTACTTTGCAGTTAAGAGAATGCTTTAAATCATATTCTTATGTGTTGTACTTTGCACATAATGAAGATTTCTCCCACTTGTGCATGGTACAACACCATGTATCATATAAACAACACGCACGCGTTTGTTAATTTGAACAATATGATTTGTGTCATTAACATAACTTAGTAGATATAGAGTTTACTCAATCAATCAAGGAAACGTACATGACTATCCTTGAAAATATTAGTGTCTATATTTGGAAAGTAATTACCTTGAGATATTCAAAAGATAATCTAAGTTACAATCAAGACAATAAGTCTTGTAACTCCCACTGAATTAGAGAACCATATAATAATCCCTTATTCAGCCATAAGAACACAATACTCCCACTGAATTTGACAACATTGTAAATGTTTCATTAATCAGTGAAAGGAAATAGTGTACTTGTTTACTTTCCTACATCTTTTAAGAAAACCCATTCAAACAATTATATAGGTTATAAAAGGATGTAATCTACTACATAAATGTGATTCATCACATTCCAAACTAATAACTTGAAAAAACTGGGCATGCAATTTCTTCCTTTATAGATTTACCATTCCAACAATTGTATGTAGTATCTGTAAATGGTCAAACCAAAACAACTAGATAAAGTAATCTAATTCGTCTTTTACCATTGTGCAGTAATCAGTCTAGCTTCTAATTTAATAACTCGTAAGGTGCATATACTCTTACTATTAAAGTTTGCTATGAGTTATGTATTTAGAATTTAGACAATTCTAATCATCCTATTATACCTTTCTCATTCATGAAAAGGAATAGGATTTAAGTCTCACACTTCTCCTAATGAAAGAAGACTATATTTATTCTTTTTGTAAATATTGACTCTAACCAAAAACCCAAACGGGTGTAGATCAATTAAAAGAATAACTTACGTTTACGGTTTTGAGTTGCATTAATACATTTAAAGAATTTACAAAATTCAATTTTAGTATTTTCGATAATTTATATTTCCAAGAAAATATAATACCCAAGGATATATTCATATACCCAACATATTTTCTTGAAAATCTAGGATCCAACTTTACATAGATTTCACCACATCAGTTGATCTGCTAGTGGTGAAAGTATAAAAGATGGTAATCTGTCGAACAATAATTGGCAAACACTTTTCCAATTCCTAGATCATTATGGGATTTACATCAAATTGATTCATCAATTTGTCATGTAAGCATGTTTCATCCCATCTCATGCCTTAAGCTCTAGGTCTCACGCATCAACTTAATTAAGTTGTCTAACTTAGAAACTGCAAATTCTCCATGTGTGGTCTCACGCACACTCGGAAATTTACCTTGTCATTAAAATTTAGCCTGCGTCTCACGTGTTACTAAATAATAACTTCAAGTGTTCCTTATAGTTAGATGGCATGTAACTTAAATTTTAGGGTATAAACTTTTGATGTGAAAATCAAAACATGTATAAAGATGCATGCACTCATCTTTATAACATAAGTTTTCAAAACTTTTTTATTACCAATTCGTGAAATTAATACACAAAGTTTTACTTGAGGTTTAATAAACCCTAAGATGATTTTCTACAATTATGATTTTAAAAATAATTCGTTTAAGACATATTCAAGATTGTGATAACCAAGGCAGACTCTAAGGCTCTTTTCTAAGCCTTCAAATCACGGTTATGAATATCGTCTTAAAGGACTTAATTTTAAAAGCATATTTGTACAAAACATCAATCAAGCAAAAGTTTATGGATTCAATCTCAAAATCATGTAATAAAGTGTGAATTTTGCTGGTCTCGCCTGGGAGCTGATTACCGTGCGAATCGGACCACTAGCGGCACTTAAGACCTTGCAAGATTCTTACTTTATCACATAGGGTTTCACCATTATTAGTCCGTATTATTTTCTTTATGGAAAAATTACCCTTTTATTGCTTACAACATGTCGAACAAATAAGAAACAATAAAACAAGTAATCCAAGACAAATCAACAACTAATAATAATAACAAAGGTGAAACAAATAGCCACATGCAATCCTTGTTAAGAAAAGATCCTAACAAAATTAATTCTAGGTGTAAAATGCATGTAATCAACCAAGGCCTTCCCTTCTTAATGGAAGTGGAGCCACATACATTGACGAATCAATTGCGTAGGCCAAAGCTAATATACACACCACATAGCACGTAAATTGATTTTAATAATTATTATTGAGGTCTTCCCCAATATTAGAACATGTGACAAAGCTAAACAATTAAAAAAACAATTAATAACCCATGACTAATATGCATGTTTCGTCATGGATCAAAGCATAACAATTACCAATTAGGTCACAAGATACGCACATAAACCATGTCACATAACAATTATTCATGATTAAACCACATCAAAAAAAATATTAGCATGCAACCTAGGGTTTCTTCAATTTTTATAAAACCTAAAAAAAAAAAAAAAAAAAAATTCTCGGATGAACAGTACCATGAACAGTACCGCGTGAACAGTGTCGAATGAACAGTGTTCGTGAACAGTAAAATTTTTTTTTTTTAGGGTTTCAAAAATTAACACCAAGAAACCTTTAAGCATGCAATAATAATCAAAGATTTCAAATTTTTTATGTGTTTCAGTAATTAATTACACAGTATTAACCGCTCTTGATGCCACTGTTAGAATTTAAGTACCATAACAATTACATAATTAAACATATAAACATCAACAACGCACAACGGAAGCAAAAGATCGAATACTCATAACTAATTAACTGAAACATAAAGAGAGCGTACCTTTAGTGATTCTAGCAAAACAAGAATCAATAAATAATCTTGAACATGTGATGAACCCTAATTAGGGTTTATAAGGATCAATGATTAACCCCTTACCGTTTTGTTAATCGATCCCTTGATAACAACAAAAGTATGTTGTTACCTCGTTCTTGTACACACAAACTACTAACGAATTAAAGGTGATGCTAGTAACATAAAACACAATGTTTTGAAGTCAAGGAAATCGACAACCCTAAGGTTTAGGGTTGTACGATCGGTTTTAGCAAGAGATGGAGAAGAGAAAACTTTTAGGGATAATTTGTGTGCACAAAAGGTGTGAAACAAATAACCCTTGAGTTTGTATATATAGCCTTGTAAACTTGTTGTCCAAGTTTGAATGGGATTGGGTTTCCCCAACCCATTGTCGACCGGCCATGGGCCTTAGGAAGGCATTCCAGATCCTTCTTGCTATATATTTCATCTCTAGTCCTTTACGTTTGCGTTTAACCATAGTTAGTCCATACGTTTAATAACCAACGATCATTAATCCTTTTACTTGTGTTTAATTAATAAATATACATAACATTTAATATTTATTAATCTTTAATTCTCGTTTGTAATGTGTGCAATCCCGAGGTCTCGAGTTCGATTCTAGACATACGTTTATTAATATATATCCATAAACTCTAACAGAAACAAGATGTCTAAAGCTTGATGTGTCGAGAGAAAATTTGATAATTGTTATGAAAGGTCTTGGAAAAATGAAGAAACTTAGATATCTTGAATTGAATTATGACTGCAAAAGTAATGGCGAATGTCTTGGCAGCGATTCGATATTTGATGATACCTGCCAATTGGATGAATCTACCCAATTCTTCCCAAATTCTTTAAAATATCTAAAATGTTCTTGTTACCCTTTCTTGTATTTACCCAAAACATTTCAAGCAAACAATCTTGTTGGACTTGAAATGAACAACAGCAGAAGAATGGTACAACTTTGGGAAAAGGGAGAAAAAAAGGTAGAATAATTGTTGATTGGTTGTTAATTGTGATGCATAATTCATAATAATGCTAATAATTTACTGGTTTGTTAATACGCTTAATTAATCTTTTTGTCTTATTTTTGTTGGTAGGTTCTCAAAAAACTCAGATTCCTTTCTCTCCATTTAACAAAATTGACGACCTTTGACTTATGGATGACTCCGAATCTCGAGATGTTATATATGGATTGTTCTGCATTCAGGGCCAGCCAGGCCATGGGCGAGCTGGGCAACCACCGTGAGCTTTAAAAAAATAGGGGGCATCAAATTTTTAGTGTTATGAATAGGTTTTATGTGATTTAAATGGTGTTGTGATGATATAATGATGTCTGATGGTGATAGAAACTCGTGCTTGTCAAAAAATGTCTGCATTAAGAAATAATTTTCCGGCGGCTGTATTGTTGGTGCCTTGGTTGTTGCAGAGACTATTGAAAAGAGAGATGATGTTTTCTATAGTGTGTATAGGAAGTAGATAACAGAATACATATATTATGATGCTCCCAATGTAATACACGGTTACGTTTTTTAACTGGAGTACGAAATGCTTAGTTTTGTTTTGATGGTTGTATCAGTTGTCGCTTTAGTTGGTTCAGTAACTGGACTTATTGAAGCAAAGATGAGCTAGTCTCTTGTCGTTGTTTGTCAGACCGTTTAAAAAAAGAGTGAACACGCTAAATTGAAGCAAATTGGTCAGTTAGGAAATTTCCTAATCGGCCGTTCATTACCCAACTCAATACTTTCTTGTCCATGACTAATAGTCACAATAGTATCAATTGTAAAAGACAAAAAAATCCTACCAATTGAAAAATGAAGAGAAACTTTTACACATTACTTGATAAACTTCCAACTTCATAAGATTGTCATATCATGATGATGCAGTAATACATAATGAAAATATGAAACAAAGGGCAACATGCTGCCATAATTAAGCTCCAAATGGTAGCTTCTAGTCCACTTTCATATTTAAAGAGCAATCAGGCCTCGCAATAGAACCAAAAGAAGTGCTACCATCAAGTGGCACAGGGAATTCACAAGTGCCCGATAAAATTATATCCCGACAGTTGAAGTCACATAAGTTTGCATCAATTATATATGAGGGACAATTTGGCTGGTACAGCCAACACAGATCGCATCAGGTTTATTTTGCCAGGCTTACCAAAAGCAGGAGTTGAGGTTTTAAAGAGCGTTGTATGTATAGTAAAAATCAGCAGGATCGTCGTAATCAAAGTTTATTCCATAATAAGCCACTACCCTTCCCAATTCCCATAACCTTTTTTTTCCTTAGAAGTTGGAACAAAGTCTACTTCCAAATCTGCGTCTACTTGAATGCAATGTAAAACAGCTTTACAGAGCCATCTATACCTTTATAAGAACTGGAACCGCCATCGTGTTTGTCTAAGATGTTTATAAACACATGGTCATCGCAAACTTGAAATGCTTCATTGTTAATGTGCACGACCCGCTTTTCCCCAACAGCTTCAATCTTAGAAGTACTTATGAATAACTCGTCGAACTCTTCAAGATCTTTTACATTATCAACACACACAATAGCAACGTTATAAGTATTATAAAAGTAAACGGGTATCAAATTCTTCAACCTCGTTACTATACTCGTGAAAAAGCTATATTGATTAATAAAATAATCTAAGAAGATCTAAACATTTCACAACGATGTTTTATTAGTCAAAGATAAATTTTCAAAAACCGTCCTTGTACGTAGTTTTTTCAAATTATAGATTAAGTCCTTACCTTTTTGAAAGTGCAAACACTAGTTATAATAATAATAATAATAATAATAATAATAATAATAATAATAATAATAATAAGTTCATACCAAATGTGAGGAAGTATGCGACCAAATGTGAGGACAACGGATACAAGTTCATACCTTTTGCTTTTTCTACGTTTGGGGAATTTGATACGGAGGCTCTGGACACACTTTCACGTATTAAGTCTATTGCCAATAGCCACTCAAATAATGCTAAAAATGGTGTTTTCATCTTTCATAGAGTTAGTTTTTGTATTCAGAAAGGGGTGGGAGCACAACTTGTGTCTAGACTCCCATCCAACTTTATGTAAATTTTATGTTTCAATAAAAAAAAATAATAATAAAAAAAATAAAATAATAATAATAAAAAATAATAAAAAATAATAATAATAATAATAATAATAATAATAATAATAATAATAATAATAATAATAATATATAAAAAAAAATGGCATTAAACTTACATTGTACTTCTAGAACTTCATGACGCTAGTTATTTAAAATTGATTTATATGATTAACTTATTGCATTTCTTGTCAGTTATTGTGTTTTTTAATCAATTTTGTGTTATTATATTGTTTAGGTAAAACTAATTGGTGGGATACACATAGTTCGACAATGACTATAGCATGATTCATGCATAAATATATACTCTAGTGTTTCGTTGGATGCTGTTTTTCTTTAAAATATATTTTAAGTTTGTGCTTGTATGGAAATCTATTGACTGATTCAATGTGATATAGGTGATAGGTCTACCAAACAATAGTTGTTACAAGATCCACTATTCCACATCCACTCTTTAAATAAGCAAAAGATTACTTATTAATATATCTCCCTCTGGCAATATTCTATGAACTGATATAGACTTTGACTTTATAAATCGTTTCATAGTTGTTAACAAGATCCACATCCACTCTTTAAATAAGCAAAAGATTACTTATTAATATATCTCCCTCCGGCAATATTCTATGAACTAATATAGACTTTGATTTTATAACTCGTTCCTACGTATATAAATACTATACGATTAATCGCACATAATGACGATGATGTATAGTAGTGTCAATTTGTGGGTTCAATTTTTCTTTATGTATATACGAGTCCGTCATCTGTTATGATCATCTTTTTCTAACACAAAGTATTTTCTTGCACTTTCTAGCTGACTGCTGATATTTAAACTACTTGACACATAATTTAACAACTTACAATAACAGAGTCTTATGTTTATTATTGTATCTGTTTTTCTTTCCCTTCTTAAGTAGAAAGATAAATAAAAGAAGGGTCTTTGAGTAATTTAATCTTTGTTAGCACACCACCGTTGAAATAATCAACATTTCTATACTCTTAAATAAATATATAAACGCTAAGGCACATGGTCAAGTAAAAATGTAACCGAACAAAAGAGGTGATAATTTCTAAGCTTTTTCCAAAGATTTTTCTATCAAAATATTTAAAACAAGTAGAGCAAACTTGAAGGGACAAAAATAAACACTAAAAATGTTATTATTTTATGTAAAAGTGAGACATTGTATCAAAACCCAAGATGATCTTTAATCTAGAAAAAAAGCTTGACGTGATGTTTTGTAAAGGTTATCAAAATAGATGAACACTCTACGACTTAAAAAATGAAGTATCAAAGAAAAAGAAAAGAAAATGTGAAGAAATATGAAAAGAATATGCAGAATGATAGGAGATCATCTAAAATAAAAACTTTTAATGTTTTGTAGATTATCTAATTTGGATTATGTAACGATGAATGTTGCAAGAAACATAAACCAAATTGGTTGATATCGAAATATGAAAAGTACCTCTTACCTACTTTTATATAACCAATCTTGGCCGGCAATAGAGTAATATGAATCGTGATAAAATAATAGTACAGCGAAGACCAAAAAGTGATTGGGATAAAAATCAAAGAATATTGCCTAGTTGTTTCGTGTATCATCGTAAATTCGCAATGGTAAAATACTATTACAATGAAGACTAAAAAGTTGTTGGTATAATAATTAAAGAATATTGCCTACTTGTTTCTTGTCTCATCGTAATGGTGGTTGGCATCTTTTTTTATGTAATATGTGTGTCAAATTAATATGACAAGATCAAGAGAGTAATTGACCCATGACGGACCTAGGATTTTTGTAAGGTGTTGCACAAATTTTTCTTTATGATTATTTGTACTAATTAAAGTTGGACTGTAAGGAACTTATTAGCAAAAACGGGGGTCGCACATATCAAGAAAAGACATATTTTGCAAATAATTTACACTTCGTGATTTAAAATCGGGTGTGGCCCGTCACACCCGGCTTCCAAGTTGGTCGGTACCTAGACCCATGTGTTGCAACTTCATGGTGTTTGCACCTAGCAACAATAACTTGAGGTATCCCACATTTTAGTGTGATAGTTAATTTTCATATATAAGAGCCTAATAGTTTTAAATATCATGAAAAGCACGCTAATCGTCATACTTTAGTATTCACTAGCTATAATTCCCGCACACGCGCGGATTTTTTTAATTGTTTTGAACAACATATTTTTATTTTATAAAAAACAAATAATTTACTCTTTGTTTTGTTTGATTTATGATGTTTAATTATAGTTTTTTATTATTAAAAATAATTATTTAAAAATTTTAATCCTATTATTAATTGCATCTTATATATTTTTTTGTATTTATCTTCTACTTGTGTTAATTATATCTTATCTATATTTTTTGTACTTATCTTCTACTTGTGTTATGGATAAATATAAAATGTTACCTAATAAGAAAATAATATATTTTTTTAATACAATTATTACTAAATAAGGTATGAATTGACTTTTTTAAAATGGAAAATTCCCAATAGGGGTTTCGTTTTATTATATAAAAGATTAACTGATTATTGTTTGTATGAATCAAACTTAGTATAAACATTGTACACAGATTATACACATGAGGTTTTCAGATAATGATACTTAAAAAAAGAAAAAGCGAGTAGTTTACAGCCAAGCACCAAATACTGATTGTCTTAAAGCCATTTACTTGTTTCTTAGACTAGACGTTACACACGCATAACAACGACGATATATAATAGCGTTAATTTGTGTGCAATCTTTTTATGTATATGCAAATGTCGAGTAAGTGAAAGTGAAGTAAGTTAGTGGTTCGAATTGTAATTAATTATTTTAAATATATTATAGATTACATTCGTTTTATAACTTTATAAGTAAACTAGTTATAATGCCCGCGCACGCGCAGGTTTTTAAAAATTTTTAGAATCATATATTTTTATTTATTAAAAAACAAATAATTTAATCTTTGTTTTGTTTGATTTATCATGTTTAACTATAGTTTTTTTTTTTTTTATTATTAAAGATAATTATTTAAAAATTTTAATCCTATTATTAATTGCATCTTATCTATATTTTTTGTATTTATCTTCTACTTGTGTTATGGATAAATATAAAATGTTACATAATAAGAAAATATTTTTTTTTTTAAAATAAAATTATTACCAAATAAGGTATGAATGCATTTTTTTGAAATGGAAAATTCCCAATATGGTTTTGTTTTATTATATAAAAGATATATTTTGGTCTAACAACATTACTCAAATTTTAAAATTTTAAACTTGAAGCAAATATATTTTCTCTTTATATGTACCATAAGTGATAGAATTATTTAAACCTTCAAATGAATAACATTATATCATCACATAAAAATATTCATGCAAAATTGAACTGTTATTCGTAAAATCATATCATGGAAATTTCCTTTTCTTTTGATAAAGTTCATTTTTTATCATTCAATCCTACACTAATAAAAAGACATCGTGATAACCATAGCTATAGTCAAGTCAAAAATTTGTAATGACAAAAGAAACATCATGGTAACTCCCATATATGTAACGGAGAAACAGCTGGGCATTGTTTCACGTAGTTGATCATTGCACGGTATTTTTTTAAGTATACATTTGTAAAGGAGAAACACATTAGCATAAAGTGTTGTTATTGTTGCTTATTTGAGGTGAACCTAACATTGTTTTCTACTAAGTTTACACCCAAAAAAAAAGGTAAAACAGAAAAACAAAGAGCTAAAGTAATCATGCGATATGCTAGTCATGAACTCTTGGAACATTGTGTCTGTGAAGATACAAATTTTAGTCGTTTAAAACTTTAATTAAACTACACAAAAAAGCATTGTATTGTATAATCTAAATATGAGTCCAAAAGGTCTACATGTATGCGGTTCATAGAGGCAAACATGTAACCGAAGATCAGGCATTCAATTCAAAAGTCAAAAAGACACTCATATGATGATTTAGGGCATGTTAATTTGTTATGCAGGTTTTGGGCTTGGGTTAGAGATTGAGGTTGAAAAGAAACATTTAGTGTGGGGGCGTAGCCGCGTAGGGTTCAGATTTGGCCCTGATGCCTTAATATGCCACCTTTTTTAATGCCTCGCACACTAGATGGGTTTTGAAAATATGCATTACCTTTGCTTTCTTGAAAAACGAGAACAAATTATCAGCCACACACTACATATCTAAACTATATGAGTCCAGTACTTCGTATATATTATTCCTCCTCATATGTATATTCTAAAATAATACACATGTCAAAAATTGATTTCTAACCCAAGTTGAAACAAACATTTTTTTTAAAAAAAACACCATGCGTCTTCTTTTACTCCCTTGCCTTTAAAATCTAAACCGAAGTCAAATCCTACCTCCGAACCAAACGGCCCCTTAAAATGTTGCAGGATTAAGAACTTGGTACAATAGCACATGTAATCTAACCTTTGCTGTATTCGAGTAACAAAAATTTCGAATCATTATAAGAAATATTGTATGTGCAAACAAAGTACATGCATCCGAAAGTTATGACGTTAACGCCGTCATGAAGCTTACGTGCATTTATATACAATATATAAACAAAAGAAAATATTTAACTTATCAATCATAATCCCATTGACCTCTGTTATTTGATCCTTTAGCTTTCACATATTCATTTCGCCAGGATGATTTGAACATCAATCAATGTGTTCCTTCAATATCAACCTATTAATAGGAGAGGCTAAAAAGAGCATAAATAAATTTCAATAGCTCATATATTCTTTTGCTTCATAACTCAGGTTTAGAGTCATGTATTTCAACAAATTTCATCTTAGGTTAAAATATACTAGCATGGTATTCGAGCGTTGTGGCGGCAAGTACCCTGAAATAAAATTTTTCGGTGAATCATTTATTTTATTTTATTATGTTCTTTTTACACTAAATTTGCGGATATCAAAAATTTCATGTGATGTATTTCAACTCCTTAACTAAGGAATTTATTTCATCGTCTTTTTTAAAGTGATTCTTATAGCATGAGTCCATTTGGCCCGTGCCAGTTTGGGCTCGAGCCCATTTGGCCCGTGCCAGTTTGGGCTCGAGCCCATTTGGCCTGTGCCCATTTAGGCTCGAGCCCCCGTTTGGCCCGTACCTATTCAGGCTTCAATATTTGTATAATGTGCTTTATTTATTGTATTAGTGACATTTAACGCATGAATTGTGTTTAAGTTGGTTGTACAATATGCTTGATAATTTGCATTTCTTATGTAAGGGGTGTTTTAGTACGTGCATTAATTGTATTTATTGACCAGTTAATTTATTAGTGTAATTGTGCAAAACTAAGTTGTAGTATTTGTATTCATTTAAAAATCTAGACCACATCATATGTTTTAAAAGTTGTACGTCATAATTTTTAGAGAGATAGTGCTTTATATATTATATGTAGTAAGGGCAAATGATTAAAAAAAGTGTCATACTTGCCATCATTTCCTTTTGTGGGTAGCGAATAAATTTTTTTGTTTTTGTGGGTACTTTTCTTTCAAATTCCTCTTTTCTAAGGTATTTTACGAAATTTTTGGACATTTTTAACCCTCTTAGCTAACAGAAATTTTTTTTCTCGAATAACAAAAATATCACATAGTACCTTTAAAATGATGAATTTAAAAGAAAAGTACCTACAAAAACAAAAAAAAAAAAAATTTGTTGGCTACCCACAAGAAGAAATAATGGCAAATATGATTATTTTTTTTAACCATTTGCCTTATGTGTGTGTGTGTGTGTGTATATATATATATATATATATATATATATATATATATATATATATATATATATATATATATATATATATATATATATATATATATATATATATATATATATATATATAGTGTATCTTTATTTTTAGAACCCTGTTAAGTGCGGGAACTGCGAGAACTCCAATTTTCCATTAGAAAGCATGCATGTTCATATAAAACATGTATGTTTTCTTACATACACCTTAATACACATACCTGCGTAACATACATGGTCATATAAAAACTGTTAAGTGCAACATATCAATGCAAAATGGTTTTATATGAACATGTATGTTACGCATGTATTTGTATTAAGGTGTATGTAAGAAAACATACATGTTTTATATGAACATACATGTTTTTTATTGCAAAATTGGAGTTCTCGCAGTTCTCGCACTTAACAGGGTTCTGAAAATAAAGCCCCCATATATATATATATATATATATATATATATATATATATATATATATATATATATATATATATATATATATATATATATATAGGTGGGTTCTTTAAAAAAGCTCACTTTGGTAGAAAGTGAGAAAAGTGTACAAATCACCCCTCCCCTTCCCATCCCTTTTTTCACACCAAACTACAAGGACCTTATTGTATCTTTCTTTATTCTTTAAGGGAATGTTTTGTAAATTCTCGCCTTTCATATATAATTTCTAATTTTTTTCAATTTTTCCTTTTTTCTTCTTTCTCTGATAACGTCTTTTAGTTCCCCACCACCGTTCACATCCATCGGCCTTCACCACTGTTCCCCATCATTTACCACCATTCACATCCACCGGCCTTCACAACCGTTCCCCATCATTCACCACCGTTTACCATCATTCCCCACCGTTCACTACCATTCTCCACCATTCCGCACCCAAGATGTAATCAGATTCATCCTTCAAGTTTCAAAGTATGTTTCTTTAATTGATTTTTTACTGTTATCGTCGATTAATATTGATTTTTTACGAGTTATGGTTTTTTTGCGAGTTTTGATTCGGTAATCATAATGTTTGTTCATAGATGTATCGACTTTAAAAGTTTGTGACATGATGCACTATATAGATGAGTTATTAGAAACAAATTTGAGAAAAAAGATTTGGAAACGTGTTTGCAAAACCTACACACAAGGTGTTTGATAAAATGCCTAAATGAAATTTCACAACTGTGATGCATTGATTTTACACTTGTTTTATGCTTTTGATTTTCAGGTGATTACTCTCGATATGGGTCTACTTGTTGTTGACACAAAGTATCGTGGAGAGTTCGAGGAGTTATGACAACTGCTTTAGATGAATTGCAGGTTTTAATTCATGCTTAAACCTATCTTAATATAATTTGATTATGCATTCTTGAACTTAACCAGTGTCAACTCACTTAGTTTTATTTGCTCTTTTTTTCATAGATTTAATATAGATATAACAGATGTAAGGTAATTGTGATTTGCATAAGGTTACGCTATAATAGATCTTATGCTGAACCGCTAACACATCTACGACTAACAAATTTTATGGTTAACAGCTAACACATCTGATGGTTAACCAAACTGTGAACATCCTTATTGCTTACTTTTTTCCCCAACGTGTCTAAGTTTCTCACTTTTTTATAACCAAACTGTGAACATCCCTGTTGTTGCCTTTTGTATTAAAGTTTATCACACCGCGTAATTTAAGTGATAAAAAATTTCATGATAAATAATCTCTATATTTGAAAATTTCAAATCTATCTTTTTCATTGAGAATTAGTGTCAGTTTCTTACGCGGTGTCCTATATCAACTTAAATTATTGTCAATAGATTTTTTCTTAATTATCAGCAAATATTTTAAATGCTCGTTCGAGTACTAAATTGCACATTTGATGTCTGAGTACCAGGTAGAGCTTCGTTTGATTTATGTCTGAAATTCATTCACTTGACCAAACGGATGCACTAAAGTGACTCAAACAGATGCACTAAAGTTTCTCAAATGTATACATTAAAGTTGCGTCATATTTTATTAGTTTAATAAGGAGTTGTTGTATTCCTTGCTTGCTTACAATTATTGGTCATTGAATGAATTTTTATAACATTTCCTGCAACTCTGTTTTAGGATTTAACCAAAGATATGGTAATTGTATGAGCTCTTCATGTAATGATGAAATGTCAAATGAAAGGAAGATGTGGCATGTCCATGTCATGGGGTGATAGAATTGTTGGCAGAAGAGAGCTGAAGACTTGTGCAAAAGTCATTTCTGGGCTGAACAGCGATGAATATGAAACGTTAGTCAATATTTTTGAAGGAGGTTGTCTTCTATATTGTAACATAACTTTTGAGGCGCTATATGAAACGTTAGTCAATATTTTTGAAGGAGGTTAGTCAATATATGAATGTTAGTGAATATGAAACTATAAGAACTAATCCACCAAATGTGAAGCATCCATGTTGATATCGCGATCTCTCATGAAACAAATAGATGGTTTTCTGCATATTTTGTTGACATTCTGTGTTTAGTCATGTTAACCTTGCAGATACAATTCAAGACATTGTGTCATATTTCTAAGGCCTTGATGCACTTTCTTTTTATTGATTAAAGTTAAAAACTGCTTGTTGTTCCTTGAGTGTCCAAGTTATTAGTAGTTGGTTAACATATCAGTCTACTTAAGCTCAGTTTGAAATTTGGTTTATTAATTTTGCTCAACGACTTGTCTTCACCCAAACACCATCTTATTCGCATTTATTGACTTGTGAGTTGTGACTTATATTGATCTGAACTATAAGGTTTTACGATAATTAAAAACAATCCAACATATTATCGCAAGATCATGAACACTTGCTGAAGCAGTATTGACAATAAGCAGGGCCTATTTTTTTTCTTTGTTTTAATTATGTGTCCAAATCATAATATCAATTAGATGAAATAATAAGCCAAAAAACTTGGATAAAAATATGCAACAAATAAACAAACAACTTAATACAAAAGCTAATTTCATTTCATTAAAAGCTTAATAAGTACTTGGTACAAAATAAAGATCTGGCCATACAACTTAAACCATTATCCAAAACAAAGTCTTATCACCAGCAAATCAAAGACAAATCAACCCATAATTAAGCTTCTGCAGCAGGATGGGTGACACCATATTACCAACATCTTACTTAACCTTCCCTAAAGTGACAAGAAAACTTGAGAAAGTTCAAGCTTATCCGAGGTAAGACTAGTAATGTCCATCGTCTTGCTCAGAACTTTGAGAGCCAACTGCACAACCTCTTCTCTGTTGATGGCATCCTTATTGTCCTGTTTTAGCATTGATTGAGCTGCTTGATTGTTTGCACCAACAGCCGCCGTCTTGAAGCCACCATAATTGCTACTCGGGTCACTCATGTACCCATCCAACGAATAAAAATGAGACCCGAAAGGATGGATAAACATATTATATGATCATGGAATATATAGGAATATACATTTTAAATATGGTTTACAGCAAAGTCCTAACATGACTATATTTACTTTATAGCTCGCGTGATTCATCAGGTAAAATTGACATGAATAATCTTCCATAACTGAAAATTAATATTTCAGGAAAAAACTAATTAAAAAGGTTGAAATTATAAAGTTAAGAGTGAAGCTACAGATATTATACTCTGTAAATCAAGAAGATTCAAAATGCATCATAGCCATTAAGAAACATGAGGTACCTTCGGTCCTTTGTAAGTTTGCAGCTTCTTGTTGTAGTATTTGTAATTAAAAACTACATTTCTACTTCTCAGCTTGACAATAAAAGTTAACAGGTTCTGAGCTGCATGATTAAAAGAAGTACAAATTAACCATAAAAATGTAAAATGCAAACGGATGCACTAAAATGCAAACTGATGCACTAAAAAGTGTTTCTGTTCAAGCCAACCCAACACAACCCATTTTGCCATCGATTATGCAGACCATGTAACAGAAACAAAATTCTCATCATGCAATCACGTATCAGTCACAAGGCTGTAATGCCTCCAACCCAAATGAGTTAAAGGCATAAGAATCCAAGTAAATAAAAAATGGACTTTGGCCCTTGATCATTACTTGTTTTTTTAGCACTTTTCAGTGCTCATTACACACTATCATCGCCAGTAGTAGAATCGATTGAGACATATACACTGATTATTTGATGAAAATATCTAATGATTATCCAGAAGTTTTATTTAATTGACTCTGATTGAAAACAAGGTTTAAAGCACTTCACAATAAATATGCCATTTAACATGTCCTCTAAGTTACTGTATACTTATCATGAGGTGCAACCTCGTGTGTTTATAGACTTATTGTGATAGCAGCTTAAGTAATAGTACTATGAGTAAAAAAAATGTTTTGGACATTGATGCGAAAAAAATCAGTTAACATGCAAGAATAGATAAAGAGTAAACTGAAACACAAAATCCATTTCATGCAGCAACATATTACAGAAATTTCAGAAAGTTAAAAAAAATGTATATTATTCATAACACCATAGATGCCCTAATATATACCTTTTCGATGCACTAATATCTACCTTTTAGATGCACTAATCATACTCATAGATGCCCTTGTATCTACCTTTTCGATGCACTAATCAAATAGATGCAATAGGAAATTGTCTTCCTAATATGGTCATATCGGTAATGTACGACACATATGGTTCTCCTAAAAGAATATTTTAGTGATATATACAGCTCAAATACAGGAACACTAAAAAAGCATCATGAGAAAAAAAAATCAAGATTAATGTGACCCACTAACCTGTTTCTTATTTGAGCAGGTTCCATGAGAGAACCGAAGCGTGTATGAGACAGCTGACCTTCAGCTTGCTCCAACTTCTCAGCTGTGTGACAATGCAGAAAAAACCAAATTAAAATGACAAACTAGAAGCATCAAAGTGATGTTTCGTACAACGAAAATAAACAAATATCTATGAAAAATTAAGTGCCCAGATCTGATATATGTCCATAATCACCATTCCAAAGCAAGGTGAAGAAGAAAGGGTATTCACCAATACTTGTTCCAAAGATGTCCACAGTTAACAAACACAAGGAGGGACTATGTGAAACAAGATGAGGCACAACAGTTAACAGGAGGACAAACAAAATTAGGAAATTGGAGAAACTAAATGAGTAACAAGTAAAATAGATGTCGTGACTCAAATATATTATCAGCTACAAGGAAGAACCGACTTACATTGAGCAATTCTATGGATGCACTAAAGTGCCTCAAACGGATGCACTAAAGTACCTCCTGAGCCATAGTTAACAAGCACACGGAGGGACTATGTGAAACAAGATGAGGTACAACAATTAACAGGAGGACAAACAAAATCAGGAAACTAAAAGAAATTAGATGAAGCAAGAGCTTGATGTTGATATATAACTACAAAACTATAATGCTAACCCTTTTAAGGAAATTAGATGAAGCAAGAGCTGTTTGACAGCATCTAACCCGATAATGATATATGTTCAACAATCTCACAGATACATGGTCATTAAGCCCTATAAACCACTACAATCATAGTGTACACACAGGTATGCAGTAACAGGAATCACATAACTAGTATCATATACATATATAACATACATAATGCACGACGTTAAATACCGGATAAAAGCAGAGAACTTACATTGTTAGTCTTATTACTACGCCTTTGGTCCCCATGTTTTTATAATAAAAAACCAGTTATGTGCTTTTATCTCATTAGTCATAATTGTTTATTATTCAACAATTCACTATATAAAACCATAACTATCACAAACAATATGCTAGAATAAACATCATATATAAAATAATAACAGCCTAATACCTTTATAAGAGGGTGAATTGTTGACAGAAAGTTTATGTGAAACTTCTTTGGACTACAACCAGGTCGTCTCGCCACAAGGTGACTGTATTCTCCAAGCAGATAAAGGCTAACCTATTCAACCAACGAAACCCATATTAACACATCTACAAATGCATGCACTAAACATATACATTGATGCATTAAAAGAAAACCATTGTAAAGAGCATCAACGGCTGAAACAAATCCAAATATTTTGCTACTAATAATCAAAGCATACACTTATGTGTTTCGTGCCTGATATGCGACCCCTTGCTTTATCCTTTTGTGTTATAAGCATATCGTACGTCTCATTGATGCACTAAACTATATTGAACTAATACTGATGCACTATACTGAACTAATACCGATGCACTATATCTATACTGAATTGATGCGCTAATTGATACTAAAATGATGCGCTAATTGATACTAAAACTGATGCACTATACTGAACTAATACCGATGCACTATATCTATACTGAATTGATGCGCTAATTGATACTGAAACTAATGCACTATATCTATACTGAACTGATGCGCTAATTGATACTAAATTGATGCGCTAATTGATACTGAAACTGATGCACTATACTGAACTAATACCGATGCACTATATCTATACTGAACTGATGCGCTAATTGATACTGAACTGATGCGCTAATTGATACTGAAACTGATGCACTATACTGAACTGATACCGATGCACTATATCCATACTGAACTGATGCGCTAATTGATACTGAAACTGATGCACTAATTGATACTGAACTGATGCGCTAATTGATACTGAAACTGATGCACTACACTGAACTAATACCGATGCACTATATCTATATTGAACTGATGCGCTAATTGATACTAAAACTGATGCACTAAATTAATGTATAGTGCATAAACCACACAGAAGCACTAACTGGTACTTAACTGATTTTGCACAAAAATAAAGAATATTCAGAACAACTTATTTTGCTTGCACAATATCAGAAAAGCAGTTTGTTAAACAATCCCAAACACCCTCAAGCTTCCTATATGTGTATCAAAACGGATGCACTAATCATACTCGATTCCTTAATATGTCATATGATTCAACAATAATACAAGTTATGATTTGTTTACACATTGATGCCCTAAAATGTCAAATATTTCAAAAATACTCGAAATTATCATCTATTTGCACAATGATGCCCTAAAATGTCAAATAACTCAAAAATAGTCTAACTAATTAGTGGCTCTCAACTTTTTATTTTTAAACCTACAAAATCATTACAGATGCCCTAATTTTACACAAATTCAATAAATAAAAAATAAACAAGCTTAAAATGAGACTAATGAAATTTACATATAACCTGAATAACTGTGTGATCTGAGCTGCGATTTGAGCTGCAATTCCACTTAATAATTCCGTGAAAGTGGATAACTAGATAACTGCATGAATTGAGCTGCAATTCCACTGAATAACGTGTGTTAGTTTTTGGATCGGTTTTTGATCGTTTTTGATGAATTTGTGTTTTTGATGTGTTTTTAGTGAAGTATGTAGGTTTCAATCTGAGTTAACCGGTGTGTTTTTTTTGTAGGTGTTTTTGTTATTGAAAATGACAGGATAAGTGATGGTGGTGGTGAGTGGTGACGATGATGATGGCGACGGTGACGGTGGCGATGATGGTGGTGGTGATGGTGGCGGTGGCGTGTTTGATTAGAGAGAGAGAGAGAGAGAGAGAGAGAGTACGTGCTTTATTAATGATATAGAAACAGTTTGAATCGTATTTGTTGTGTTTGGTAGATTTTTTCATTTTTTACCCTTAACTTTCGATTGTTATCAAATTCTATCCTGTAACTTTTTTTCTCACTTTTCTAATGAATTACAATTTTCTCTAGAACCCTACCCTATATATATATACTAGCTTCAAGACCCGCCCTATGGGCGGGCTAGCTCTATAAAATTATTTTAATGAATATGGTAAGACTAATATATAAAGTTACTTATCTTAAAAGACTATAAAAATATGTAATCAATTATAAAAAAATATAAAAATTATTCATGTGTTTAAGACAAACAATTGCGATATTGTTTTTGAGGTACCAATTTTAAGCAGATAAGCAATTTATAATGAGCAATTCCAAACACCCCTAAATTGTTTATCTCCATCTAAACCAACTACAAATCAATTACTATTGAAATGACCCCATATATCAAAATGACCCATATAACCCACACATTAAACACTAAGAAACTGTTTAATGAACTTTCTTCCACTTAGAGCATGTAATAGCTTAATAATACATTTAGATGTGCCAAAAAAGCTAACATCAGTACATAAAGATAAAACACACCAACAGTTTACTATGCACTTTTTGATGACATTTGATGCAACTTTTTCATTAATTTGTGTCATTTAGCCAATCTTTTCCTCTAACGTCGTTCTTTTCATCAAGGCTTTTATCCGAATAGCAATCGGTTGTTTAGGATCTTTGTACTTTAGGTATTCAGCTCCAGCCACGGAAGCCAAACAACATACTGCCATAATCAACAAAACTGAATGGTTCTTCATGTGCTTGATCCCTATCACAAAATGGAGTATGATTTTCCTTATTTAACTTCTACTGACAATTTTTTTGCAGCATAGACAGAGTAGCACTTGGTTAAATAAGGCTATCAGGCTGTCAGCACAAAAGATTATCCATAAATTAAGTCAATTACAAATCAGTTAAATGACACATTCCTACCACGTAATTCCCAATCCAATTTGTTAACAACTAAACACCCATCAATCAACAATTATTTTTATTTTCCCTGAATTACGGTAATAAGTTAATAATTATTTTGAGTAGCTTATCCATTATGGCGTTTGACAGTTACTACAGCTTGATCGATCGTATGTTCGTGACCATGGTCATCCATGAACTGCTTAAATGGTTGTTACTAAAATTGATAATATAATGAAACTCTACTTTGGAGTTTAAAATCGATAAACTAGATTTGATTTAGATCTTAAGGACAGAAAACATACCCTCTTTACAACACTAACTAAGCACAACCTCACTTTGCAACTCTTGCTATGGTAAAGTATCATCCACACCTGATGAATTTCATCGCGATCGGTGACATTCACATTCATAGTCTTGTTGAAGTAGTCATACCTGTAATTAAGGATACACGAAAAAACATATTAAAACTTAAGCCAAGTACTTCATATATTATTTCTTTACGCTTGTCATACATAACTTGACGATTTCTGATAAGCAATATCGACACATTCACCCCTGTATATATTAATAGGTCTAATTTTCGGCCTTTTCTGTTACCCATTTAACTCATTCAATCCTGTCTATGTTGTAGGAATTATAATGTTAAAAGCATATAATATGCATTATCTGACTATAGGAACTTTGAATATGCTATAGTATACCTTAAACTATTAAACCAAATAATATTGGCGTTAGGACGTTGTTGCTGCAAATGGCCATAATCATTCTCTGCCATTGCGGCAGCTTTGGATCATCAGTAGTTTACAAAAGGATATAGAGAATCATTTTTGTTTTCCAACCCATATCATCTTGAATCAATTTATTTTTGAAAAAAGTAAAGGAAAAAGTGACTTACTTCTGTCTTTCAAATAACTTAAACATGATGTGTTCCATCTCTCCATGATCCTATCTGGTTCGTTTTGTGTCTTTAACTGGAGCTTTCTTCCTTTCCTGTTAAATGATTGACACATGGTTCTTTTTAAGATAATACAACCATGAATACATGAGTCGACTATATAAAATGTAACACCCCCAATTCATGGATGCAGCGGAATTCAAACTGGGTGTTACTCGATGGCACAATAGTCACAATAATAGAAAACGAACTCCAATTGAGTCGTTTTAAAAGATTTATCATTCAAATTGTATAAATATCAGATATTACAAAAATGAGGTCCCAAATGGTTCCATGTTTACAAATCACATTAAATGAGTTTTTGAATGATAATAAAATTTATAGCCCTCTTGAGTATCCGTGCCCTTCCATGCCATCCTTGATCGTCATGAACCTGAAATACATGCTTCAGAGGTCAACACAAAGGTTGAGTGATATTCATAGAGTTTAGTTAAATCGTTTGAACACAATATGTTGGTAGTTAAATCGTTGAAACAATAATCGTAGTGTGAGCTATAGACTCACACTCATAGTTAGAAAACAAAGATGGGCTACGTTGTTATATGCCCGGAAAGGTTATTAATTCACTAAGCTTATGACACCAAAACGTTAACGTGTACCAATATCGATCGGCAGATTTATCCCGGTAGGTACTTTGCCGTCATACCTAATGTCTCAAATATTAATGCATTTGTTTGAACTTAGTCAAAACAAATGGGATTCGTCAATCCCAATAGGCCTATTCACAATATTCGCGCTCACTCGCAAGTAACCCTCGCAAGTGATTAAATGGTTCATAATAAGGGATCTTGGTTTGGCAAGGATGTTACTTAGTGATAATAAAACATAGTCGAATAGCATACAGTAGAAAGCATTGTGTTCGAGTAGAAAAATAATAGCATGTATTCCCCCCAAGGGTTTGTAAAATAGTTAAACAATAGAAAGTGGGGCTATGAACTCACCTTGAGTTGGATGATGTATAATGAGAATGATGGATATGCCGTAAGAACTTCCACGAGCAACCTAGAATAATCGTTGCAACTTAGGTTTGGAATAATGTCTAAGGAAACATAAACATGCCAATATATATCTTGCACTTAGTCCATGATGTGGTACAATGTATAGTGTAAGTCTTTGAAAGAAATGATTCATGAAACATGTATGTTTTATATATCGTTTACTACCGTTCGGGCCGACATAATTCAGAAGTCATGTAGTAAACGTTCGAGGAGCCAGGACACTTTAATTCGTAAATCCACAACTCATCTCGACGGCTTACATAATGAACTCCTCACATGAGGCTCCCTACTATCGTAGTAGTTGATAAAGTATATATATAAGTTTTGATCCGAAAAGTTACATGTCCAATATTTGAATAAACTTAGGAAAATTTATTCTTACATGAAGATTTTTATTAGGGTAAGTTTCATAAGTCTTGTATGACCATTTTTCTTTGTAATATCTCATGGTTCTTTTAAGTGAAGTAGATCCAAATTGCTTGTTCAAGTTATCGCCAATTCCTTGTTTCATGTTTACGCCTAAGTAAGCTTACATGGTCATTTCGTCATGGCCTTGCCATGACCTTTGGTCATTGTTCCATGGTCTTGAAACTCAACCTTGGCTCTAGCCATGGTTGTGGTTTTGATTCTAGGTCATAAGACCCCTTTGGTCTTTATAAACCATAACCTATATATAATGACTTTGGTCTAAAAATGGGCTCTTAAGAATTTGAAGAAATTATCACTCGGAAAGCGTTTTCAGGGCTCGAGCTTCTCCAACCCCGAACGAAAACGGCGTTCCGGACAACTTTTGTGTTTTAACTTTTTGATGAATCGGACCAGAAGGGTGACTTTCAAAATGGCAGAATGCAAACAGTAGGGTATTGGCAGTTTCGGCGTTTTGGTTTCGCTAACTTCTTATGGCCATAACTTTTGACTCGGGTACTCGTTTTGGGTGATTCAAATTGCTATGTTTTCCTTGTTAAGTCCTCGTTAACAGTAAGTAACTTTCAAATATCATAGTTGTACTATTTTGGTCGTGGTTCTCCATAAAAGTCACTAGTTTACTTGTTTTAATAACTTGTCTTAACAATCATGTACAATAACTTGTTTTACTCACTTTTATACATCATGGACATGATCACAAGACAAAATATAGCATGAATAATATGTAAATAACATAAACATGATTATTTAACAAGAAGCATGTTAGGGTTTGGCTTACAACTTTTCGCTTTCAAATAAAGAAAGGAAGTAACTAGTAAGGTAAGGACTTTGATAGACTTTAGCTTCACCCTACTTCACTTCATGCAATCTTTCTACTCTTGTATTATTGAAAGAGAGATGATGAAAGTTAGGTGACTTGAGTGGATTCAAACTCAAGAGAAATCACCAAAGTTTCTAGGGTTTGAAAGTAGTTTGATGAATCAAAACCAAACTAGAGTTTATGTGTTGTTGTAGCACATGATTCTTGCATAGAATTGGAAGCAAATGAGCTAAGGAGGGGATGAATGTGTGTGTTATGTGTGGCGTACAATAAGGAGGGGGAGAGGGCTATTTATATGCCAAAGAGGAGGTTACTTCCATTGACTTGTCAACACTTGCTCACCAAGTTGAACACATGTAAGGATCTAAGAGCACATAGCATGAGATCTTGCCACAAGTGTGAATCCCCCCCCCCTAGAGGTGGTTTGCCAAGCTTGGGGAGCAAGTGTGGACTTTTGATGATATTATCCAAGCTTATGGAGCTAGTTTCGACTCCGTAAAATGCTAACCGTGCACAAAACGTAAAACCGGGTATCGTAAAAATACGAAACTTGGAGGAATGATTAAACTTGTCAAAATACTCCATAATAAAATATAAAATGAGTGGTAGGTTCCATTTGGGTGGTAAAACCCTGCTAAAACTGAAAACACGGGTCTAAAACGCATAATACGTAAAATGTACGAATATTGCGTAAAATTGAGAAAAGTAAAATGTTACTTTTCTAATATGATAAAAATGATTTAAAATGACTTATAATGTCTAGACTGGGCTCAGTCTAGTGTCGGTTGGTATTAAATGTCTTTTAGACATCAAACCGTAAGCCTAAAAATCAAGGAATAACTTATAAAATCAAGGAATGATTTTTGGTCAAAGGAGGAGGGAAAAATATGTTGACTTTTTCTAATAAGTTGAAAACTTAAATCATCTTAGAAATGCGGTGCAGGTATAGGCTAAGGTTACGGCTGAGTAAAAACGCTTAAAAACTGAAAATTCCAGTTTTTTACGGCCGAGGCTTATTTTGTTCATGTTTTTCACAGTCATGATTAATTCTCAAATAAATCATGAGTGTGTCAAACATTTTTCTGATGCGGGGTCACTTAACGCGGTCGAGTTTCGTTGTGCGTAGAATTTTTGAATGACGTTTTACCCTAAAACGTGTAATTCCTTATTAACTTTCACGAAAATGAGCTTATGAATGTCAAACTTTTAATTTGTCATGGAAATGATTTATCACTCGAGGCCAAGAAACAAAAATCAAGTTTCGAGAAAATTTCGGGAAAAATGAATATTAAAAGTGAATAGTGAAATTTTCCGGGAATAGTAATTAACTTGAAATTGCGAATTGTTACATAAAAGTCCAATAAAAAAAATTCTAGAACGGTAATGCGCAACGAAAACTGGAATTAGGAAGCATCCATTACAGTCTGTAAGGCGGACTTTAAGGTATAGTCACCGGGCATTGGCATCATATGTCAACCACTATCATTGTCAATAAGTTGAACAATAAGAAACCAATTAATGATACTAAGTTCATATAGCAATTTAGACCCATTTATAAATGGGTTAATTAGGTTACACGTTGCCTCTAACGGGCCAAATGAATAAAGCTGTTAAATGAAAACATTGAAGGGTTATCGAAAGCAATAAGTCTGCTAGTCAATGACAGAAAAAAGTAAGGTAACTGTTTATTTACCTATGTTTTACGTGTATTACAATGAACAAATTTTACTTTTTTGGCTCATGAATTGCTTATTGCGTTAAGCATGTGGCTCAAGCCCATAATTTCATACCAATAAGCTGAATAACGAATCATAGGGCAATGTTTGCAGCCCTAGTCATGTACCTATTGAAAGCACATCAGTGTGCCCTTGCGATTCATAGTTATCTCACCTGCACTTATTGTTTAATCACCCATATGAAAACTCTATAACCAGCCTAAAAACATACATGTCTAATAGATATAATTGAACAATAATGTTTATAACGAACTAAAAAACGTACCTGTATAATTAACAAAACTTGGAAATTCATATATTTTATAAACTGAGAACACAGCTTATCTTCTCTCAAATTTTATGTGTTGCCTCTTTGCAAAATCCTGGTGGAAACAAACCATCTTCAAGCTTACGCACTCGCGTCTGGGATTACTCGATAATCCTTGCACCACCGTTGCAACAAACACAAACTCATGTTAGTTCTTATTGAATGCCCGATAGTCAAACAATAAACACATCACAAAAGGTCATTTTACCTTCATATAGTGCAATTCAATTCAAGTTCTTTCGCTTCCACATGTGCGTCCATTTCAAAGAGCTTTTAAATCTTTCCCATCTGTTTAGTTACATGAAACAATCATACATGTACAACAGATATATTTGACGGCTGTAGAGAGATCATTTACCATAAAAAATAGAACCTTATCCATATGTTTCGACTTGAACTCCCACCACTGCCTCTGTATTTACAAAATATCAGAGAACTTCAATTACTTGCTAATGGCAATAGTTTTTAATCCTGTATTGGTCATCAAATAAAGATAAAGCATTACATACCTGGTCGCCTGTTAAACTCTTCAGTTAAAGAAATTATTTGAGCCACTTCCAGATGCAACTTTTTTTTGTGGAGCTCGAGCTTTTATAGACGAATTTTGGCCAGATGAAGAGGACTTGGATGTTGAATTTTGGAACTCATTATCTAACTCAGTGTTTCATTTTAGATAACGTAATTACTTCTGATTGTTTATCTATATATGAGGTTGGATAATCACTTTTGTATCAGCTGCTGCAATAAGACTGCATAAACTTAATCTGAGAAAACTTTTAATTCCAATTCACAAGTTTTCTACCTTTTCACGAAAAATGTATATTTTGTTCACTTTATTAATTAATTTTGTAACACATTCAGAATTGTCACTTGCTAAAACATTATAACAGCTTTAAACTCTAATAGCACATCCAAAAAATATTTTGAGTGACCGGTATTGTAACAACTAATTATGTGTTTCTGATTTATAATATCACATAATCACTTACCATATGCACATCCAAACAACCCTTTGCATAAAGGAGCCTAGATCTAAGATAATGAAGAGATATTTTACCTCTAATTTTGCACTTGTTATTGCCAAAGCAATTGCTTCAAGTGGTACTTCTCCATCTATGAACCATTGAGATTGACTACCGTCATCTATTAAGCCCCTTTGTGGAGAAAATGAACTAAACTACTGAGAATTGCACCAAACTTCAGTTAGCTTTTGACTTGCATTGTAAATAGAAGATATCCAATATTTGGTTTTTGCAATACTTGTAGTTCTTATCTTTGTAATTCGGTTCCCACATGTAACCTATCAATAATTACGGATAACAGGAATAAGGAAAAACCAATAATAAGCCCAAACGCTTACAATTCTTAACAATCAGGTATTATATTTTCTTAAACTGAAAAAGGTAATACACAATGGTAAAAGATATTACCTTCCATTGTTGGCATTTATAAGCTCGACGATAGCGATATCTCCACTCTCTTCATTGACGACCTCAAGTGAATCATCATCGCCAACTTCTGTTGTATATGAACGAATGCCTTCAAACGATCATGTGATCATGGTGCAACCTGATGACACGGTTTTGTTACAACATTGCATCTCTTCGTTGTATTTTCACCACGCTGCAAGAATTTATAATGTTAAATTTGTAACAATGAGTTTATGACAATGATTAAAGAAGAAATATTCCAACTTATTACATGATTGCAGTGTGATAACGCTACACATTAATTCACAGAAGTCACGAACTCTACCCCGATGATAGTTTTTTTGCACTTTATATATGACTTCCATAACTTGTTGCCTATATTTCTCCAATACACAAACCTGTTATACTCGTTTGAAAACCCAAGTCCGTATGTTTCCGGCCGAATATTATGTTGTTGCAGAATATATAATCCAGTTAAACCTACTAATTCAATTCCTCACCTCAGTAAAAGTTGTTGGTTCAAGATGGTAAACTGTGACAAATGCTCATAATAAGGTTTGTTATATCATGCGAAATAATAATTTGAACAACACAATAAGGTTTTTCATATCATGCGGAATAATTTAAAGGTTTTTCAAAGAATGCACACAATTCAAAATTTTATTTACGGAGTAATACAAATCTATGCTTTTTTAAAGAAATAGCTTTTCGCCTAAACGCGATTAACACAATTCAAAGTCATAAAAGGAAAACGCATATTATCAAAAACATGGTTACTCATGTTAAACATCAAGTAAGTAAATACAGTATAAGTTTTTAGGTTCTCTAATCAAAACAAAATTTCAAGCCTAGAACCTTAATTAAATCAATTTCAATAAAATTAAATCAAAACAATTACAGATCAATCAATATAAAACAAAATCCTAATTTCATATTATACATAAAAACTTGGAAATACGATTTTGGATTTGAAGATTAAGATAGCTTACATTACGTTATCACCTTAGATCCTAGATTCAGATTTAATTTTCCGATGTATGAAGCGTTGATGGATTTGAAGAGCAATTGATTAATGAGTTTTCAAATTGGTGATTGCAATCAAATTGTGGCTTTTGGTTTGATTCATGGGATTCGTTTTAAATGATGAGTGATTTGTGATTTGTGCATACTTTTGATGATGAGTGATATGTTCCTTGTTTCATGGGATTCGTTTTACTCCGATTTTGTTTTGAATTGTTCAAACCAAATTGATTTCAAAAAGATTTGACAGCTTTCTATTTCAGGGGAGGTTTCCACGTGTAGTTTTTATAGAATTTTGGGAGAGTTTTTTATGCTAAAAATAGCAATCACACTTGTTCTATATATAGGTTGAGATATATATAGGGTGTGGTTATTCTAAAAAGCCCTTATAATAAAAAGTGTAGGAAGGATTGTGGGAGTGACATGTGTCACCCTCATGCCACATCATATGACACGTGTCACCCCCCCCCCCCCCCGAAAAAAAAATTTTCTTTTGGGGAAAAAAAAATTTCCCGCCAAAATTTTTTACTGCATAACTGTTATAAAGTTACTGCATCACGGTTATAAAGTTACTGCATCACAATTATGATTTTACTGCATCACGGTTACTACATTCATGGTTTTAATGTTACTGCATCATGGTTATAATTGCATTATCATAAGTTTTCTGCATCATATATGTATGTAACTGCATCAAAATTAAAATACGATTCTTTTTTAAGTGTTGGTGCATCTTTATTATAAGTTACTGCTTCATAGTTAATAGTTTAGTGCATCAACTATGCTGCAGTAACTTATAACATTAATGCACTAAAATTTAAAACTGTGATGCAGTAACTTTTATAATTGTGATGCAGTAACTTTATAACTGTGATGCACTAAAAAATTTGGCGGGAAAAATTTTTTTTGCCAAAAAATAAATTTTTTTTGACGGGAATTATTTATTTTATTTTTATTTTTTGCGGGGGTGGGGGTGGGAGTGGGGGTGGGGTGACATGTGTCATATAATGTGGCATGGGGGTGACACATGTCGCCCTCACAATCCTTCCTACACTTTTTATTATAAGAGACTTTTTATTTTAACCCATATATATATATATATATATATATATATATATATATATATATATATATATATATATATATATATATATATATATATATATATATATATATATATAATCATCACAGATATGTCGATCTAGGAGTTTTCAAGACATTTCTTTTGTCATTACAAATTTTTTTTACTTCATAGCTAGAAACTATTACGATATTTTTTATTGTAAAAGACGAACATATTTTATGTAACGAATCATTGGTGTAGGAATTGAATATTAAAAAATAGTACCAATAGACAGTGAAAAATATAAAAGTCATTATCTCTTTTATTGACTTCTATCAAGTTTGGTTTGTTAATGTTTAGAGTAATTGCACGAATGGTTTATGTGGTTTGCGTTCGCTTTTACCTTTTGTCCTTTAATTTTTTTTTTTTTTTTACTCAGATAGTCTCAAACTCAAACATTTAACAATCAGAGTCCCTTAACCAAACAGACGTTAAGGTGCTGTTTGGATTGTAGGTATGGAATGAAAAGAATGGAAATGACAATGATTGTTTATGTTTGGTTCACTTGTATGGGTTTGATGATATCCAAGTGTGAGGGTTTTCTCATTGAAGGCTAACTTGGTATCTTTGGTCAAACCATTCCCTCAGGCCCACATTATTTTGAGTGTGAAAGCATTTATTGTTGTCATTTTAAATTTTTTACAACAATTTAAATAATAAAACCCATACCCTTTAAATAATAAAACCCATGCGACGAAATTTTTTTTCACATGTGACGAATTTTTTTTTTCACACTTGACAAAAAAAATTTTGTGAAAATTTCCAAATTTTTTTTCACATGTGACGAAATATTTTTTCACATGTGACGGAATTTTTTTTTCACATGTGACGAAAAAAAAATTTTACTTGCGACAAAATTTTTTTTTTCACATGTAACGAATTTTTTCACGCGTGACAAAAAAAATTTCGTGAAAATTTCCAAATTTTTTTTCACATGTGACGAAAAAGAAATTCAGAAAAAAAAATTTCGCAAAAAAAAAATTTCGAAAACAATTTTTTCGGAAAAAAAATTCGGAAAATATTTTTCTTCAAAAAAAATTTTGAAAAAAAAAATTCAAAAAAAAAATTCTTTCGAAAATACTTTTTTTCGAAAATCGAAAAAAAAAATTTCGAAAAAAAATTTTGTCGAAAAAAATTTTTCAAAAAAAAAATTCGAAAAATCTTTTTCGAAAAATTTTTTTCGAATTTTTTTTTTTCAAAAATATTTTTTTTACGAAATTTTTTTAAAAATTTTCGAAATTTTTTTAAAATTTTTTCAAAATTTTTTAAGAAATTTTCAAAAAGTTGATTAACTAATATTAACCATTAGATTAAAGTTAAACGAGGATAAAATGAGTGGCTAGGATTGCTTCTCGTGTTCTCACAAAATTTAGGTTTCTCATTTGAACGCTACACTATATATATATTTTTTGAATATATATATAGTGAAGCGTTCAAATTTTTTTGAATATTCTTTTTTATTTTTTAATTTAAAAGGGTATAATAGTAAAGTTACATTTCTTTTTATTTTTTGAATTTTTTTAATAAAAAACGTTTTTTTTAAATCCAAAATTTTAGGATTTTTTTTTTTTTTTTTTTTTTTTTGAAATAATTATTTTTCAGCATGTTTGATTTCGAAAGATAAGGCGCATACGTGTTTTTTTTATATATAAGATAAATTTACGTATATTTTTATTATTTAATTGCTTAGACCTCTAATGTGTTTTGGTAAAAAATATTTACACAAGTGCATTGATTGACAAACATAAATATTTTAGATGTATCGTATACATTTCAAAACAAAAACATCATACACAAAATTAAAAATCATATCAAATACAATTCAAATACAAAATTCTAAAAGTAAATAATAAATGAAAGTTTCGTTGATGTATGGTTGTAATTACAAATCTTCTCGCAACTTCATGCACTTGTCTTTACTCTTTACTTCTTTATCATAACTATTTTCTCGATAGATAAACACATGTACACTCTTGATATCGCTCATCATACTTGTACCTGTAACAACAACCAATTAATAAACGAGTTATTTAATCATAACATCTAAAAAAACACATATGCACAATGTATTTCTGATTTGTTGACAAGAGACAATTTTGAGAAATTAGTACGGCCTTAGAACACAGAACACGCGTGCACCCTTAAATCAGAACTAAACAATAAACATATATGCAATTTCAATACATTTAAACTTAAAAACTGTAAAACACATATGCACAGAAATCATTAAATTTACTACAAACTATGATAACACATATGCACACTACTTTTATTGATATTGTATCAGCCCTAAAAACACATATGCACACCATTTCATTAACTTTTTATAGGCCATAAAACACATATGCAAACCATTTTCATTGATTTTTTTACCAGCCATAAAATACACATGCACTCTAACCTTAAAACACATACGCATATGATTCAATTATTTTATAAAGACGAAAAGAAAGATAAAATAAAACGACAAAATGACAAATACACTTTTACATACAAGTATATATCATGGATTGCATTAGAGTTCATCCATTTTTGTCGACCTCATTTGATACAAGTGACTTTGTATTCTTTGTCTTCATAAGAAGACTGGAATATTGCAACCTAGATACATACATGGTCAAATACGAATGAAAACATAAATATACATGTCTTTATGAGATTCTATGTTTAAAAAGTGTAAATAGTATCACGTGAACATAAAGACTCAAATGCCGCGAAATTAAATAGTTAAACGCATACGCAATACATGTGCACATAAGAAGTATAAAAACAAATTTATTAAATCCAGAAAATGAACTACATACTCGAATCTTCTGTTTTAATACAGGACCCATTAAAATCATATATAACCAAACAAATCAACAAAACAACAAACTAATCATAAAAGATTAATCAACACAAAATGAAAATGGTATGGATCTAAACAAAGTTTACGGTTAATGATATAAAAAAATTACCAATTACTTTATTGGACCATCCATACTTAATTCATAGCCACATCATCTCCTAATTCTCATCATCTTATTGTAACACAAAAACTCCGGTGATGGTAATTTGAAAAATATTGGGCGGCGGTTTATAGGTCGAGAGGAAAATGAGAGATGTAACTTGTGACTGAGTAATTGGGGCCACGTAGTTTTTTAGGGAGTGTTATTAAATTCCTTATTTGCCCTTCCATCATTTATATAATATAACCTGATATTTTAGTTTATTACCTTTTTGCCATCATTGTTTCTAACCGTTGATCAAAAAATAGAAGGCCAAGATTGGTTCTCGCAGTTCTCGCATTTTATTTGGTTCTGAAAAGAACCCTACTATATATATATATATATATATATATATGGGAATATATTAGCTACAATTTATTGTAGCTAACTCCATACAATTTTGTGCTATATTCTGTGGGTCCCTGAGTTCATTTGTGGGTCCTGAATCATTTGTTATGTAATTTTAATGAAGGATTGTAGCATGTTGGCTACAATAATTGTAGCCAACATATCCCATATATATATATATATATATATATATATATATATATATATATAGTGTAAGGTTATTTTCAGAACCAAATAAATTGCGAGAACTGCGAGAACCAATCTACACCTTTGGATGATTTGATCAACGGTTATAATCAATTGTGGCACAAATGTAATAAATATAAAGACTAGGTATTAATTAGTAAGGCATCAAGGGGTATTACTGGAAATCGACCAATTAACAAATTAAAAACCGTCCCTTAATACTAGGATCTGAGAATTAGTTCCACAATATGTTTCAACTTTCACCCATATTTCTCCACATCTCTTCCGGTAAAATAATCAACCATTGTTTCACTCAATTAAAGATGCCTTCTATATGCATGTGCCACCACCATATTTGACTATTAATTTATTTATGAGTTGGCTCAATATGAATCCACAATAAGGTACTGGTTTGTTCATTTTCAATTTACGGAACCTTTAAAATTCGTCACATTCAATTGACATTTAGGGATTTCATTTTTAGTGATTGTTTATTATTTGTCTTTATTAATTAATGCACTATTTATTCACTTTGTTTTAATTATGAATAAACATGTTCTTTTGCAAAATCTAGTTATGAGGTTGCGTATTTTTCATGTATTGTCCACATTGTTGTTTTATTTTGAATCTGAATTTGTTCGTGTGTCTTACACTTGGTCAACACTGTGTTATTGGTTTCAATGCTTATGTTTAGGTTTCGTTTAACAATCTCTTTGTTTCTCCCAGGTCTCATCGACTTCGATTGTAGTTCGATAAGGATGATCAAGAAAAAGAACAAACTTGTGAGTATTAAATGTTAAAACTTGTGGGTATTAGTTTACGCCAAATAATCAAATAGGATTCTGGTTTCTTTATTTTTTATTATTTTTATTTATCGTTGTTGACTGTGAGTCGTGGAGGTGCCTTGAGGCATTTTGGTTATTTGTAGTTTCTTGACATAAGGTTGTAGACGTGATGTTGGGTATGGGTCAATGAGATTGTAGTTTGATATTGCTCATTGTGATTATTGTTGATATGATGTTATACTTGTATGTAAAAGTGTATTTGTGTCTTCATTATTATACTATTATGTTAAAGTGTGAAAGTGACTTTAATTCTTGTTGATTTGATGTTATACGTGTATGTAAAAGTGTATTTGTCATTTTGTGTGAGAAGCTTTAAAAAAAAATTAGAATGATGCATATGTGTTTTATAGTTGGTGTATGTGTGCATATGTGTATTAAGTTATTTATCTATAATCAATTGAAATGTGCATATGTGTTAGAGGGTGTTGGTATATGTGTGCATATATGTTTTAGAGAGTGCTTTATAGTTGGTATATGTGTGCATATGTGTTTTAAGTTTTGTGCGCGTATGTTTTTATGGCTGCTATCAATAACAAGTGAGTCCATACTTTATTACAAGATCTGATCCATAACTTTTTTGTATTATTGCTGTGAATTAATATTGGTTGCAAATATTCAGGTTTATGCTCAAGACGAAGAATACAAATGCACTGAAAATGATAGAGACGAAGATGTACATGTGCATTCTACATGTGAATACTCCAAAAAGTTTACATGCATGTTCATATATGCAAAAACGATCAAGATAATCAAGGATACGCGAATGCATACGTGCACACTAAAGACGATGTTGTAAAAACATGGTGTTTACACATGTGCACCCTCAATTAAATTTATTTTTTTCAAGCATTTGTAATAAAGTAGAAATTTTAGCAGGTATTAGATATTGTAAATCGTTAACTTGTGCAATTTTGAGTTATTATTTATGTTGTTGATAAGTTTAAGAGATGTTTAAGTTATAAGAGAGTTAGTTGCACATGTGCACATATGCTCATACATTAAAAGTTTAAAAGTATTAACATTTTGAAAATCATCTCAGTGTTTATATTGAAAATTTAATTTATCTACTATAAGAAACACATGTGCACTTTACAAAACAAATATGCTGGAAATAAAAACTAAAAAAAAAAAAAAAAAAAAAAAAAAAAAAAAAAAAAAACCCCTAAAATTTAGGAACTCAAAAAACGTTTTTTTATTAAAAAATAAAAAAAAAAGAAAATAAAAAAGTAATTTTACCATTATACCCTTTTGGATTAAATAATAAAAGTTAATATTCAAAAAAATTTGATTGGTTGATGCTGGTTCTCGCAGTTCTCGCAATTTATTTGGTTCTGAAAATAACCTCACCCTATATATATATATATATATATATATATATATATATATATATATATATATACGCGCGCGCGCAGAGCTATTTATATCCACTTAATAATTCCACACCAATCTCTGTGACATTTACCTCACCTCTTTCTTATCTCATCCTTTGTTTCTATAAGCCATAAATACAACGACAAATCAAAAACACCGAACCACTTTATATCAGTCCCAAATCAAATGAATCTAGAACCTATGTTCTTTGTTTCTTTACGGTACAATAACACATATCAGGTAGAATACAAGATCAATTCAATCTTCTTAGCTTTTATTAAAATAAAAAATAAATAAATAATAATAATGAAGAAAGAAGCTTGTTGAAAAAAAAAGGACATAAGGCACATGGGGACTTTTGACGGTCAAATTTAACTTCCGTTTAGTCAAAGAACTCGGAGTGTTAAGGGATTCCGAATTAGGGACTATCTGTGTCAGAAAAAACGTCAAAGGACTAAAGTTGAAAGTTAACACAAACCATAAGAACATCCGTGTAATTTACTCTAATGTCTAGTCAAGCCGGCCACCGCCACTTGTATAATTGTGGTTTAATACCTTCTCTAAATCTTTTATATAATAAAAGAATTACATCATTTCGGAGTGTTTTTGAAAATCCCTTCTCATTGAAAAAAAAATTAGACCAATAGGAGAGCTCAATTTTGCCACGTATGCAAAATCGAGCAACGTGATTGGTCAATAAAAAGTCAAAATTAAATTGATTTTGGTCAAACTTAATAAATTTGGTGGAAAATTTTGGTTAAGAAAAAAAATGCATAAAAATATAGGTGTCAAATTTATGAAAACAAAAACTTAAAAAAAGAGGAAGTAATTAATAAAAATTTAGTGATTGAATTTTAAATAATTTATATAGAGTAAAGTGTAAAATTACAAGTTTCCATGTTTTTTTATAACTTTATAAAAAAAACACAAATAACCCCTTACACTTTATACACCCTATACTTTATAATAGTAACTTTGTTTAAAATTACATGAGACTTTCATCCATTAAAATTACAAAATTTGGTAAATATGCGAATTAGTTTTAATATACGTTAAATATTTTTTTAAACTAATATTAGTTTTAAACTTTCATCCATTAGAATATTTTTTTAAATAAGGACTCATTTGGTAAATATGCGAATTAGTTTTAATATACGTTAAATATTTTTTTAAACTAATGTTAGTTTTAAACTTTCATCCATTTGAATATTTTTTTTAAATAAAGACTCATTTACTATTTAAAAGTTTAATTTATACGTACACGGGTTTGAAATACGGCTAGATTATAGTAACGGGAATATAAATATCAAATGGTAAGCACGATACTGTAATAGAAAATAAATATACACGATTCTACTTATAATAACGACTCATGAAATTGTTATTTAAAATTTGTATATGGATATCCATAAAAACATTTTAAAAACTTTACGGAGCATATTTTAACTTCATCAACGCTCATTATGTGCTACTAAATTCATACATTTTATAGAACATGATATCAATAGTTAAAGTTAAACAACAAAATCAACATCAACCCCAACATGTCTGTCAGTTAAAAACGTTATACAAAGCTAATTATTAAAAAAAACAAACAAACACATGGGTTAGATAGTCATTGTTTAATATAGACGGTGTTTTCCTTAAATTATATTAAAAAAATGCACGCATCACAATTCTTATTTGATAACAATCACCTCCTAAAAAAATTTTAAAAAAAATAAAAAACGTAGGTGTTTTCCTTAACTTTAATCATTGACGTGATGTTTTATTAAAAAAATAAAAAAACGTAATGGTTGGCCGTTGTAAACGAATTAAAAGTATGTACATGAGAATTTTCAGCAAGAATATATAGTTTTAATCAGGTTATTACGTTATTATACTACGATAATGTTATTGAGTTGTTAATCACGGATGTGAGATACAACCATTATTCTATACTTATGATTTATGTTTAAACCTCTTTTTAGTTCTGAATAGAATCCGAAAGAGACCTCAACAGAACTTTGTCTTATGCCTTATCTAGCTGATAGTATTTAGTAATTTTTTTTATTGTTTAACTTTTTTGTTATACACACCAAATTTTAGTAACTCTTTTTTATGTTTTGTTGAAAACTTCTACACTTAATATTTGTGTTTTTACTATAAACACGCTAAGCTATAATAGAATTAGTTGTGAGTTCAGGGGTTTTTCACTAGGCTTCTAAAAAAAGCTTATAGCTTTATCATACACTTATTGTGTTATGGTAATTGAATAAGCCAATAAGCACCTTTAATAAGCATAACCAAACACCCCTTTAGTTCTAATATGAAGTTTTCTTATTTGATATTATGACTAACTTTGTTGTTATCCACGCTATAATGCAACACATTAGTGGTTTTTGCAATTTTATTATCTTATCGCACAAACTAAAGTGTAATGCAATTTGTTGTGTGCGTTTTTTAGAGGAGGATTAAGTATCAACACTTGATTGTCGTGGAATTATTTTCTACGCCTGCTCAAGTGATGAATGTATAATTTAGTTGAGTTGCTAATTTAGATAATACATGAATGTATTTTAATGTACCAAAGATGTGTTTTAGTGCCAATATAGGGAATTTTATGGTAGAAATTCTTTTTGGAGTGTAATTTGTCTTTAAATGAGTTAATGAAACTTAGCAGGTGTTTGCTATCATTGATAACACTATAAGTATCAACCAACGGTCTAAAATATGGGTGTCTTTTACCTTGATGATTTAGACCAATTGTAAAGAAAGTTGCATTAAAGTGAAAGGTCGGTAAGGATTCAAACAATTCTAAAAGACTTGCGATTATACTTTTTGTCATTTTTTCATGCATTTATAATTTACTTATACAAGTAATAATAATTTTCTTATATAGTTCGGGCTTAGAGAAAAATTATTCTTATACATTATACATAAACGTAAGATTAAATTTGAGTTCTTTCCATTACATATTTTTTCGTTTCTCTTTATGTAATAAAGAAGCTATAGTGTAAGCATCTATGTTAATTTGGTAATTTTATAATCAAACATGATAAGTAAATAACACAAACTTATGAAAATACAACTTTCCAAACAAAAAGGTACATTAGTAAAATTGATGTGATGATTATTCATAATTAAGGAAATGAATCAATCTTCAAAGCTATCTAAATATGCTACATATTTTAACGAAAATATAAGTAAAAGAAATAGCACAATTACAAAACACATCGTAAATTGATAGCACGAGTTTTGCAAAACTAAAAGCATATATCACTAACATCTCATGCAAGTCAAGTATTATTATGTGATTTTACTTGAATAATAAAATATAATTTTTAATCCAGAAGCATTCTCCTAAAATAATAGGTAGGTTATAACATATATATATATATATATATATATATATATATATATATATATATATATATATATATATATATATATATATATATATATATATATATATAGTCCACCAAGTAAAATTATTTGAAACATATTAAGTGGTTCATTTCTTAATCGATAATAATACATGATTAAAACGAAATTTTAAAAACCCTCTGCACAGGTATTATAACTAGTTATACAAAACCACAATTTACTCTAATATTTTATCTCTCTAATTTTCCGGCACCAAAAACCGGATACAAGCCTTGCATTTTTTCGTCATTTAAACACCACCTCAAACCGGATAGCTACTTTTCTCTCGACCAAAATTCACCATTTCATTTTGTAGAATGTCCTTCAGCAACATATTACGTTTCTCCTCCGATCCTTTATCCATAACTTCATTAGTAATTACGCTGATGCTAATGCTAATGGGCTTTATCTATTACTACTTTTATTCAATGGCATCTGCACCAGAAAGAAGTGCGTCCACTTCAACTTCAACTTCATCTATCCAAAATAAAGTTACGTATGATGTTTTTATAAGCTTCAGGGGTATGGACACCCGTAAGAACATTGTCGATCATCTTTATCATGCCCTTATGGATAAAGGCATTAAAACTCACATGGAAATCGAGATGGGGGAAACGATCAGCGATCAGCTCTTGCGTGCCATTGAAGACTCCAAAATTTACATCATTGTTTTTTCTGAAAACTACGCGTCTTCGGCATGGTGTTTGAATGAGCTTGTCAAAATTATGGAGTTTCGCAAGGTGTATGGGCGCCCTGTTTACCCTCTTTTCTATGAAGTGGAACCCAATGAAGTGAGAAAACAAAGTGGTGCTGTTGGTGACGCTTTTTCTAGACTTGAAAACCATGAATATGCTAGGATGTGGAGAGATGCTTTAAGAGAAGCAACCAATCTGGCTGGATGGGATTTGAACAGCGATGATAATCGGTAATTTCTTACTTTTGTTTGTTGCTATTATGTGTTTAAAAAGGATCACGGATAAAAGATTTTTATTACAGTACTACTATGGTTTTACTTCATATATGCATGATTATGTTATAGATCTAAAACACTCTTCATTTTCTATAGTGTATGCTAAACAGATCTTATTTTTGCATACACACAGGCACGAAGCTGAATGCATCAAAAAAGTTGTTCAACAGATTTCACTAAGGATCAAGGGGGAGACAACTACAGCCTCTATGTTTGGTTTGAAGAATTTAGGAATTATGCTAATGATAATGCTAATGGTCTTTATCTATTACTTTTATCCAATGGCATCTTCTTCCAACTCATCTGCACCAAACATAATGGTGTCCAATTCAACTTCATCCATTCAAAAGAGGTTTAAGTATGATGTTTTTTTTAAGTTTCAGGGGTGAAGACACCCGTAAAAACTTTGTCGATCATCTTTATCATGCTCTTAAGGACAAAGGCATTTACACCTACAAAGATGATGAGAAAATCCAGAAAGGAGGAAGGATCGGCGATGATCTCTTCAAATCCATTGAAGACTCGAAGTTCTACATCATTGTTTTTTCCAAAAACTATACATCTTCGTCATGGTGTTTGGAAGAGCTTGTAAAGATTATGGAGTGCCAGAAGATGATTGAGCACACCGCTTACCCTGTGTTCTATGATGTAGAACCCAGAGAAGTGAGAAAACAAAGTGGGGCTGTTGGTGAAGCTTTTGCAAAACATGAAAAGAATGCTATGTCGAAGAAATGGAAAGGGGCTCTAAACGAAGCAGCCGATCTGGCTGGGTGGGAGCTGAAGAACACTCTTGATGGGTAATTTCTTTCATCATATCTATGTGTGCCATGTTCATCATATATGATTGTATGCTAAACAGATCTTGTTTTGACATACGCACAGGCACGAAGCTAAATTCATCAATAAAATCGTACAACAGATTTCACTAGAGTTACGTTCCATCAATTCTGGATTTGATGAAAAGTTAATCGGCATGGAGACCCGAGTAGAAGATGTTGTTTCATCTTTAGAAATTGGTACCGATGAAGTTCGCATGATAGGGATCAAGGGCATGGGAGGGGCTGGGAAGACAACTACAGCGAGAGCTGTTTATGATCATCTATCTAATTATTTCGAAGCTAAAAGCTTTGTTGGGAATGTGAGGGAAGTTTCAAAAGCCACTATGTTTGGTTTGAAGAATTTACAAGAACAAGTCCTTTCAAATGTGCTAAATGAACATGTCACTCTTGATAGTGTTGATGATGGGGAAAACATGATGAAAAAGAGGATGTGGGGTAAAAAGATTCTTCTTGTTCTAGATGACGTGGATCACATAGACCAACTTAAGGCCTTAGCCGGTGACCCTAAGTGGTTTAAGCCAGGAAGTAGAATTATCATTACAACAAGAGATGAGCAAGTATTGGTAGCACACAGAGTGAACGTGATTCACGATATTGTTCTCTTATCAAAGCAAGAAGCAATTTCCCTCTTTAGTAGGTATGCATTTGGAAGAGAGAATCCACTTCAAGGATACGAAGAGCTATCAGGAAAAGTTGTACGTTATGCTGCTGGTCTTCCCTTAACAATCTCAGTATTGGGTTCATTGCTCTTTGGTAAAGATATGGTTGAATGGGAAGATGCCATAGAAAGACTAAAAAAAATTCCATTAAAGGAGACTCAGGAAAAGCTAGAATTAAGTTATATCAGTCTGGAAGACGAACATAAGGAAATATTTCTAGACATTGCATGCATATTGAAAGGCGAGAGCAAAGAAGATGCAATCAGAATTCTTGAAAGCTGTGGATTTCATGCTAGAATTGGTTTAGAAGTTCTTGAGCAGAGATCTCTCATAACTGTTGATGGATATGGGTTTTTGGGCATGCATGACCATATAGAAGAAATGGGAAAGAACATTGTTCGTCGTGAGCACCGTGATGAGCCTAACAAACATAGCCGACTGTGGATTAAAGAGGAAATTGAAGATATATTGGCTAATGACATGGTAAAGATAAGTTTACTTGAAAGGTGGATAAAACTAATACATTTTCATTTGTTCTGACTTCTGACACTGTTTCTGGGTTGCAGGGTACTGAAGCAACAAGATGTCTAAGAAGACTTGATATGTCGAGAGGAAATTCGAGAATTCTTATGAATGGTCTTGGGAAAATGAAGAAACTTAGATATCTTGAAGTGAATTATGCAGATTATAATTCTGAATCTGACTGCAAAAGTAATGGCGAATGTCTTGGCAGTGATCCGAAATTTTATATTACCAGCCAATTGGATGAATCTACCCAATACTTTCCAAATTCTTTAAAATTTCTAAAATGTTCTTATTATCCTTTCTTGTATTTACCCAGAACATTTCAAGCAAACAATCTTGTTGGACTTGATATGAAGTACAGCACACTGGTACAACTTTGGGAAGAGGGAGAAAAAAAGGTAGAATAATTGTTGATTGGTTGTTATGCATAATTGGTAATAATGCTAATAATTTACTCGTTTGTTAATATGCTAATGTTAATCTTTTTGTCTTATTTTTTGTTGGTAGGTTCTAAAAAAACTCAGATTCCTTTCTGCCCATGTAAGAAATGTGGCAACCTTTGAATATAAGACGATTGCTCCGAATATCGAGGAGGCATCCTGCATTCAGAGCCGGCCTGTTCATGGGCAAGTTGGGCGACCACCGAGGGCATAAAAAAATAGGGGCATCAAATTTTTAGTGTTATGAATAGGTTTTATGTGATGTAAATGGTGTTGTGATGATAGAATGACGTCTGATGGTGATAGAAACTTTGCTTGTCAAAAACGTCGTTTTTGCATTAAGAAATAATTTTCCGGTGTCATTGGTGCCTTGGTCGTTGCAGAGACTATTGGAAAGGTGAGGAAGAAGATATAAAGGAAGAGAGATGGTGTTTTCAATGGAGTGTGTGTACAGGGAGTATATAAAAGAATACATATACTACGTATTATGATACTCACAATGTAATACACTGTTACTTTTTTTAATTGGAGTACGATATGGGTAGTTCTTGAAATGTTTAGTTTTGTTTTGATGGTTGTATCATTTGTCGCTTTAGTTGGTTCAGTGGGACTGTAGGAGGACTTATTGAAGCAAATATGAGCTAGTCTCCTGTTGTTGTTTGTCAGACGGTTTAAAAAATGAGTGAACACGCTAAATTTGAAGCAATTTGATTGGTTAGGAAATTTCCTAATCCGCCGTTCATTACCCAACTCAATACTTTCTTGTCTCTGATCAATAGTCACAATAATGATAACGGTGTATCAATTGTAAAAGACATAAAAAAATCCTACCAACTGAAAAATGAAGAAAAACTTTTACACAACATGCACTTGGATAAACTTCCAACATCATAAGATTGTCATATCATGATCATATTACATGATAAAAATATGAAACAAAGGGCAACATGCCATAATTAAGCTCCAAATGGCAGCTTTCAGTCCACTTTCAGATTTAAAGAGCAATGGATACTCGCAATAGAACCAAAAGAGGTGCTGCCATCAAGTGGCACGGGGAATTCATAAGTGCCCGACAAAATTATATCCGAGGTGTGAAGTCACGTAAGCTTGCATCAATTATGAGATATAAATGGGCAAAGGACGGTGATAAAAACTCGGAGTTCTTCCATGGGATCAGCAATAGTTGCCTAAATAGGTGAGACTAAATGGTTTGAACATTCTTGGTTCATGGCACGGATCCTTCCCACAATAAAAGAACACATCTTTCATGTTTCCAAAAATAAATTTAAGGAAACAAACCTCTCAAGACCTTCATTCTCTAGCGATCTTTTTAAACACCTTTCCTTAGAAGATACCACTATTCTTGACATACCAATTTCAAACCAAGAAATTAAGGACGCTATTTGGGCTTTTGGTGGAGACAAAGCCCCTGGCTAGATGGGTTCACATTAAGTTTATCAAAAATCAGTGGGATCTCCTAGGTAATGACATCATTTCTATTTGGTTGTCAATATAAGATCTTAGCAAAAGTCCTTGCAAATCGTCTTGGTCAAGTGATTTCTTTTGTCGTTAGTGAGGTTCAAATGGGGTTTATCAAGGGCCGCCAAATCACAGATGGCCCCTTATAGTAGAAGAAATCTTGTCTTGGGCTAAGAAGCACAAAAAACGTCATTTGTTTTTCAAACTTGACTTTGAAAAAGTCTTTGACACTTTATCATGGTATTTCTTGGATTCAATCATGTCTCAAATGGTTTCTCCTGCAAATGGAGAAATTGGATCAAAGCTTGTCTTAATTCGGCATATGCCTCGGTTTTAATCAATGGTTCCCCATCCAAAGAATTTAAAGTTGAAAGAGGTGTTAGACAAGGCGACCTGCCATCTTCTTTCCTTTATATTTTGGCAGTTGAAGCTCTTAACGTGATTCTTGTTGAAGCAAAAAATAAAAACATATTTAACGGAATTGAGATGGGAAAAGACAAAACATACATATCTCATCTACAATTAATTTGCAGATGATGCATTGATTATAGGTGAATGGTTGTTAACCAACGCCAAGAACTTATCTATAATCCTCACTTGTTTTCATCTTGCTTCCGGCCTTAAGGTAAACTTCAATAAAAGCAAGCTAATTGGTGTTGGTGTTGTTAGCCCGTATTATGTTTCTGTAACGAGCCCGAGCCCATATCTAGAATGTTATGTATTTGTATATTTAGATGTACCATGTATTATGGCAAATCAATCAATCAAATCGGTCAAATCATATTCTCTTACATGGTATCACAAGGTACCGATCCACTCAAACCCTAAAACAGTCGCCACTCTAATTTTTCCGGCCAGCGGTCTGGAGCATGAATATCTATCCTCTCCAATAAAGTCGGCTGTCCGTCACCATGCATGCCAGATATGCATGGTTACTATTTATCTTGTATATTACTCTGTAAAGTGCTTGGTTCTTATTTACCCACAAAACCATCAATTTCTTTATTGATTTAATTCTCTCCAAAGTTGTTCTCTCTCTCATAAGTCATATCCTATTTCACCATCGCTTTGCTTAGTTTCCTTTACACAAAATCAGGGGGTCCGGGTAGGTCACGTGACCCCTCGACGAAAAAAAATTGTAGTGTAAATTTTCAAAATTTTTTGGCTATTTTTGTAATCCCCCCCCCCCCCCCCCCCCCCCCCCCCCCCCCCCCCCCCCCCGACGGACCAATTTTTAGTGTAGTTTCTAAAAATTATCGTATTTTTCCCCATCGATAATAGAGTTCTGGCTCCGCCACTGATCACAACGACGACAAAAAGAAAAGAAAATAAACAGAAGAAAAGGCAAACGGCTGATTTTATTCTATCTTTTTATTTTGTGTCACAAATTTTTTTGCTTTATTTTGTTTTAGTTATCTTTTTAGTGCCACATGCATTGCTATATCTCCTAAAAAATAGCAAAATTTATTCGTAAAATAAATAAATAAATAAATAAAAATGGTGGATCTGTATGTTTTTTGAGGGAAAAACACGCCCCGTTTGTTTGGAAGGTTCTTTGGGGGTTGAAGTTTTAGAACCAACTTTCGTTTTCTCATATTTTCTTTTGATGTTAGTCCAGGGATACTTTGGGTTATCCTGTTTAGTAAGAGATACTTTGGTTTATCCCATTTGGTCAGGATACTTTCGTTTATCCTGTTTGGTACGAATATTTTGGTTTATCCTATTTGTTGCGTGTTTATGTATGTTTCTGCTTGAAGATGTGCTTCCGCTTGCTGTCGAATGTCTTCTTCAACAATTATTTATTAGTTTTACTTAATTATTTATTAGCTTTTAATATCCATTTTGAGTTTTCGCGATTTCGCCGCTCGGACTGCGGGAGAGTGTTAACCCGTATTATGTTTGTGAACGGGCCCGAGCCCATATCTCGAGTGTTATGTATTTGTATATTAAGATGTACGATGTATTGTGGCAAATCAATCAATCAAATCAGTCAAATCATATCCTCTTAAAGGTTTAACCCCATTGGAAGTCAATGCTCTTTCTCTCTCGATTGGTTGCCAACCATCTCAATTCCTTTGTATCTACTTGGGTCTCCCCATAGGTGTAAATATGTCTAGATGTGCAAATTGGTCCCCTCTAATAGACCGTTTTCTCAGACGCCTTTGAAGATGGAAATCTAAGACTCTATCAATTGGTGGTCGTCTTACTCTCATTAAATCCGTTCTTGGTGGCCTTGGTGTCTATTACTTCTCTACTTTCAAGGCCCCAAAAATGATAATAGACAAGCTTGAGAGTATAAGAAGAAATTTATTTTGGGAGGCTCTTTGGTCACTAAAAAAATTTCTTGGATTCCATGGGACAATGCTTTATCTCCTATCAACCAAGGAGGTCTTGGCATTTGTTGCCTCAAAGTGAGTAATCAATCTATATTAACAAAATGGTGGTAGAGAATCTACAAGGAAGACAATGCTCTTTGGGGTAAAGTCATTCGATCAATTCATGGTTACAATGGTGGCTTAAGGGATCCATCTTCAATTAAATATAAAGCGTGGCCTTGGTATCCACTTAGAAGTCCACATGATTCTGGCTTGATAATTGGGAAGGAGGAGGGCCATTAAATGCTTCATTCCCTCGGCTTTTCCACTTAGAAGTCAACAAAAATTGCCTTGTAAGAGATCGAGCTCCCACTATTCCTCAACACCCTATGGTCTCTATTTATGCACCTTATGTTAGTGCTACCGGACCTCACATATTAAGATCCATAGGCCCAATCCTCCCACTAGGCCTTCACTTCTAATGGAATTAGAGCAGGAAAATCACCGACCAATCCATTTTATCATAGGTTTCTTTTATGTCTTTCTAGACCTCAGAAGCAAGACTTGATCAAAAAAAAAAAAAAAAAAAAAAAAAAAAAAAAAAAAAACCCCACAAAAATGGCAAATTTACTGGAAGCATTACAGGCGTCCTAGCTTCTAGTGTATCAAAAAAGTTATGGCCTACTTTCCAAGCACTTGGAGACATAACATTCTTGTATCCGTATGTTTTTATTCTATAAATATTGAGAGTGGTCACATTATCCACTGTATATACAATAAAAATTTTGGTGAGCTATTTTTTGTAAATTAAAGGATACTATCAAGTCACCACCAGAAAACAAGGTTACAAAACGGGCTTCGGCAATTGCAGTTATAATGACAAGTATTTTCTACCATGGATGTGGAAAGCCTGAAAAAGCCCAGCCTAAAGCCCGGCCCATCCCAACAGACCCTAATGGTCCTTATATTTTCCACCAAATCCCGGTCCGGCTCGGGCCTGGTCCGGCCCAGGCTAAGCCGAAAGCCTGGTCCGGCCTGGTCATTTTTAAAAGAAGACCTAAATTATGTGTTATTTATATATATAACATACAATAAAATAATTCTAATTTTAAGTATTTTGATATCTTGGCATGGTGAAAAGAAACATCTTTACAATATCCAATTTTATCCACCATAGCACGAGATATACTAACAGTCCAAACTTCAATTGTAGCTTCGGAATCTTGTTTTTCATTAAGAGATAGGATTTTAAGCAAAAGGAGGAGAAATCTTTCGAATCAATAAATGGAGATGTGTATTTCCTTGAAGAGAAATGCTATAATCACATACATTTTACAAAAATATATCCTCAAAATGACATGGAATGTTTATTTGTGGATGTGTATCAGATAGAGAATACCACAAGTTAGAGGACATGCCATTATGTGGGTATATTTTAGTAAATGTTTTTGTGGTTCTAGCATTTTTTTCTTGAAAGATTACTTTCATATAGTAAAACGACAACAAGACAAAACATCTTTGAAAGATTCACTCATGGAGATAGAGGATGACATTATTCAAGATGAAGAGTAGAATTTTAGTGATGTGTTTTGCAAATGTTGATCAAATATTTCCATATATAATAACTATATTTCTTAAACACAAAATATACAAAAAAGCCCAAAAAAACCAGGGTCGGGCTATGCCTGGTCCAGCTCGGTTTGGACCATTTGGGCTAAAATAGGCCTAATCTTTTGGTTAGGGCCGTGGCTTTTATGCCAGGCTTTTATGAGCTATAAAAGCCCGGGCTTTTCTCGGCCCGATCTAGCCCGGGCTTTGTGCACCTCTGGCTTCGGGTATGCTGCGTTTGGGAACAATGCACCATGAAACCTCTTAACGGGGTTTGGATTTTACAAGCCTTATTGATAGTCGACTTTGCTAATGTGTGCATTATCATTCATCTTATAGGATGATATCAAGTAATCCTTCATTTCTTTACACAAAAAATTTACTTTTTGACTTTTAAGGTCAAATGTATGAAACTTTTTTTAGTCTTTGGACATTATTCATGGACCATGTATACTCTTTTGGCATGGATATTCTAAGTTACATACATGAAAGAATATGAAAGATACATGTTCCGTGCTACATGTTATAACTTTAGAACATGATATATTGTATACATAATAAGTTTTGATGTTTTTAGTTTCATTCAACCGATGAACTCCATCGACTTGTCAAGTCCCATGATTCAAAATGAAGAACTTTATCTGAGTAGCTCTATATTCGGATTGTGTGATGATTTCCTCAATAGTGGGAGAGCTTTTATTACGCTAAAGGATATTTATTCGTGATTCGCAAAAAGACAAGTGTGTCACTTTGCAATGTCAATGAAGTGGATCCTATCGAGATGTATGGAATATTGGAGATAAAAGAAAAAGAAGCACCATATCCCGTCTGATTGAATGCCCCTTTCAAATTGGAGGTAAAAAGGAAGTGATGGTTCATGGGTATTTAAGGTACCAAACCTAGAACATAACAATGAGCCTTCTACAGATCTGTCGGGGCATCCATCATTCCGTCGATTAGAACCCGATGATGTACAAAGTGACAAAAGCATGACCGTTTCTGAAATCCCCCCTCCCCCCAAAACAAATTCTTACTTCTTTACGTCAACAAACCCCAAATCTTCCAGCAAACTCTAGAACAGTATGCAACTTGAAGGCGAAAATCCGTAAGGATGATTTAGGAAATCGGTCAATGGTTGGGGCCTTAATCGAGGAACTTGAGAAAGGTGGGTTTACATATGATGATTTTAAAAATTCAAACGGGCGTATTACTCGTTTGTTCATTGCACATCCATTATCAATTAAGTTGGCAAGATAGTTTTTTGATGTCTTTGTGATGGATTGCACATACAAAACCAATATCTTTACTACTTATAAAGGGTGCATTCCTTTTTCTTTAATTCTTGAAAACTTAAAACTTAGGGTGTGCTTGGTTAGGGGTATTAAAGGGTAAGGAATAGCAAAGATAATGATTGATGGTGGTTGGTTTGCTATAATGCAATTGACCATTACCCACTACTAAGCAATCCACCATTCTGTAACATTTTGAGGGTAATGACCCTATAATGCTTGAATTTTCAGTTTTTTTTGCACATTTCTTAATTTTCTATCCCCCTCTTCTGCATTATAACTTCTCACATTCATATAACCCTTAATTTTATGTTTAATTTGGCCCACTATATTTTTTTAAAATCTTTCAACCAAGCATCATCAATTACAATGGTAATAATCATTATATTCCTTAGTATTTCTATTGCTATTCCTTTTCCCATTACTTAATACGAACCAAGCACCCCCTTTATGAAACTCATATATGCCATTATTATATACTATGCGAGTACCCGTGCATAGCAACGGAATTGCTAGCGGCAAATAATTTTAGTGATAAAAAAAGTTTATGGGTTATGAACGAAAAATAATAAAAGTTTGAGGATTTGAGGATTAAAAAAAGTCACAAACTATAACGTAATCCCTTTTAGTAATCCTTTTTCCTGTGAGTTTTATTTTACATTTGTGTATTTTGTGTGCTTTTATGTCATGGGATTTTTTAACTATGTCATGCCTAATGCTTCGTATTGAGTCATGGAGTAAAAGAGAATTCATATATTTTCCGAACTTATTTTAGGAGGCTCAATGAATATAATCAAATTTCAAATCTAAAATTAAAAATTCTATTTTTGAGTTGTCATTTTCAGCAACCATAACCAAATTTCGAACTTATAGCTTTCCAATTCTTCCATGTTTTAACTAATTTAAAAAATTATACTAATATTTTCATTTTATAAATTTGAGACAGCGTTGATGTTTGTTATATGTATATATATATATATATATATATATATATATATATATATATTTTTTGTTATATGTATTTTTATGTTCTATCCCATTACTTCAATTATAGGTGTTCTCGTGTGTTCTTATATTCATTAAAAATATTAAATATAAAAATAACATAGTAATTTATCATTCTTTTTGTACTACTTACAATATTATTTTTGAGTCTCTTGTAATGATTTTACAATTCTCATTTCCAAGTCCCTTTTAATATCTTGGTGGTGTTGGCTAAAAGGTTTTTGTTACTGGTAAGAAATGGACTACAACATACACTTTAAAACGACTTGATTAAGTTTCATTATACTTAGACACTTTGCATAGTTTTTTTATTTTTATTTTTATTTTTTTTTTTTTTTTTTTTTGGGGGGGGGGGGGGGGGGGGGGGGGGGGGTAAAGGGGTTACCCTAATGGAAGTTTGCTTAGTGTTTATAATTATTTTATGTAAAAAAAATTAACAAATTATATTTAGGTACTAAATTTGAAAAGATTCTTTGCAAGTCTTGAGAAATTGGCTTTTGTATAAAAGAGTTCACATTATTTTTCGGTAAGAGTTTTGGTCAGAGATTGTACACTTTATAGCTAGGTGGGATTTCGCAAGAAAAATATACAATTCAAATTTTCAAAAGCATAAATATTTTTCTTGAAACTTTTTTCTTTTCTAAAATGTTAAAAGCAGTGTATAGGCTTGCACTAAAACCCGGTTAAAAAGCGTAGGATGAATTTTCCCTTGACGAAAGAAGTTTAGTAAGCAAATAGAGACGGTCTTGTCTTGTAATTTTCACTTAAAACCTTATGTATGCTAAATAAAAAAGCGAAACTAATTGTTTTATGGATGCTAATTTAATAAAGCCACAAACTTGACCAAAAGAACCAAAGATCAAATCCAAATAAAACCACCTCATTTCAAACCAGTATCTATCATATTCACAACCAAAGTTGTATATGTATCACATCAAAAGTTAGATCCACATATAAAGATTCAAGTGTAAAATCGAAAAAACAAAAACAAAAAAAGAATTCAAACACATATGGGTTCAAACCCAAAATATTTCCTATCAATAAATTAAACCAAATAACACATCCTGTTGCTCAAACCGAAGGACCATCACTACCGTCCATTAATATTTAATTAACACTTTGATGGCCTCAAAAAAATTATTGAACTATAACTCGAAATATTTGAAAATCGAACGATCTACTAGTCAACTACAAAAGAAATACAAAGAAACGAAAAGATAAAGAAGAAAAATGGCCTCAAAATATTATATTTCCTAAATAATTTACCATCATCAACCAAGAATTCTGATCTCCCACATAAACCAAAACGACAAAAACGACAAGTTACAGCCCAACATTTATTAGTTGTGTGTATTTTAGGTTTGAAAGAGTGAGAAGGGTGGGTGCACAGCTCATATAAGTTACAGCCCAGCATTTATTAGTTTCCTAAACCTGTAGTGTTTGAAATATTATTACAAGGCCACCAAGAACAAAGTTGTATTACATGACCATTATAATGTAGTTTCCATCAATAGCAGTAGTTTCCAAATAGCAGCAGTTTCCATGAATAGAGAACGTGTATAGATGTAGTTGCCCATGTTGAAAAAACTCAATATTTCACTTGCCATTTTTTCATTATAAATATAGTTAAGATTTCACGAAATTTCAAACAAAGACTAGACGAAATTCAAAAACAAACATAAGAGAAAACTTTTGGTCTATTATATATGGCAGTATTATATTATATATGTCCGTTTGTTTGATTGATTGTGAGGCGCAAGCAAAACTTATTAGGGTTGTTGTTTGATGTTTTAAAAGTTACTATATATCATTACTATAAAACCACAATGCCATTTATTTTATGATTCCCCTCTTATTAGGGATGTATATCATTACTATACATCCTATATATATAAAAGTTACTGAGATTGACACTGAGACTAGGTATACATTATTATTTATTTATTTATTAGAGTTAATAACTCTTATAGTTTTTCCCCTTATAGGATAAATTTGATTGACTGGTGATACATAACTCAAAGTTAATATCGGTAACAATAATATAATAATAGTCTTTAATTAAAACGTAAAGCCCAAGCATGCATTGACAATACGTAAAGCCCAAGCATTGATAATACTATAAAACCTCTCACTCGCATAATCGCATGCAATTAACCTTTAACTTACCATTGTGAAAGATTGATACGATGCAGATATTTGTAAAAACTTTGACAGGGAAGACAATAACCCTTGAGGTTGAGTCATCCGACACCATTGACAACGTTAAGGCCAAGATTCAGGACAAAGAAGGTATTCCTCCGGACCAACAGAGGTTGATATTTGCAGGAAAACAACTTGAAGATGGCCGTACTCTTGCCGATTACAACATCCTGAAAGGTTTACTTCTTTTTTTATTTATTTATAACTGATTATGAACTTTTATTATATTATATAATGTTATGTAGTAAACTTGTAACGTAGTTAATTAATTTAAAAAAGAGGTTTCAGTTTTTTTCAACATCAATTTATTGTATAAAAATTGTCATGTTGTGATTTTGATTTGTATTAGTTAATATACGGTTTTTTTTTCTCTAATTGTGGTTGTTTATACTAAAATCAAATTAAACAAATCAAATTAATTCAGTTTTTATTGTAGATTATATTATGTTGTTATCCTTACTGAAATTAAATTGTTTTACTACAATTGCTTGACATACATATTTGCGCAGAGACGCATAGATATGATGGTATATTCGGGTTGGATTCGGGTTGTATTTTTCTTATTTGTGTTGTTTACTTTTTGAATTTCATTGTTTGTTCAGAGTCAACTCTTCATTTGGTCTTAAGGCTGAGGGGAGGAATGTTGTGTTTTTCGCCTGCTTTGTTGGCTTTGGCTCAGAAGTACAATCAAGACAAAAAAATTTGCCGCAAGTGCGTTGTTCTCTTCTTTGTCTTTAATTGTTTACTACTCCGTATTATGTTTGGATGACATTTGCTTATTTCTTATATGCGTTTGTATCACATATCTCATCTATAAATTATATGCAAATTGGTTTGTAGCAGAATTGTAGAGTAGATTAGACCTGCTTTCTCTAAATAATGCAATTAATGAATTTAGATTCGCCTTGTTGTTTCATTACGTATTATCTATTTTTACAACAATAATATAATGTTGTGCTTCTGAACTTGTTTGGATTCTATATGTAGTTTGCATCTGTTTGGGTCGTTCAAAATCTGAGTTTATTTTGTGTGTTGTTTTCATTGACCATTTCCTTGTATGTAACAAATTGCTTTTTGTTAGGTGTTATGCTCGTCTGCATCCAAGGGCTACAAACTGCAGGAAGAAGAAGTGTGGCCACAGCAACCAAGTAATCAGTCACTCAGTTTTATTATGAATGCAAATGAACATTTTTTTAAAGTTCTTATTTTGATTGTTTTTTCCTTTGTGGTTACAGCTAAGGCCAAAGAAGAAGCGGTACGGGTACCTCTGATGGAGAAGAACTTATTTGTTATTTTTAGAACTTCAATTCTGTATCTTTTTTTAGTCATTTTTGATAACTACCTATGAAAGTAAGCTTGCTAAATTGTTTCTATAATTCAAGAAGTACTATTGGTTTATATTTTTTTCTCTCTTTTCTAAAGAAGAGGCACTGCATTTTCGGATACCCCTTTTGCTAAATTGTTACTGTAATACAAAACTTAGTATCTTTTTATATGTTTGTGAGTATTGTAGTTCTGTTAGCATGAATGATTATAGGCGACTGGACAGTAAATTGTAATGGTTCACCCGATCATATACTAGATTTCGAAGCCCGCCTGATGGGCGGGCATGGTAAACGTTAATATTATTGTTTGCATCCTTTAATTTGTCGATATCATACTTTTTATACTTCTTGCATATTGCATCTACTCTCGTTATCAAATCTGCTACTCCCATGTTAGAAACCCCTAAATTGTAAACATGTTTCATTTCTCCAAAACACACGGTTTGTATTTCAAAAAATACACGTGTTGCATCTTGTCCCTGCCTATGTTGATCGAATGATAAACACAATTGAAAGACCACAATATACAAACCAATATACTTGAATTATTATTGAATTGTGATGATTACAAAAGAAGAACTTCACACCTATTTATACTACATGAAAGGGTATGATGCCCCTTCATGAACCAACACAATGGTTCATACATAACTACCTTTAACCACCTTTAACCGCTATTCGGTTATAAACTATCTATCCAACAGGTTTAGCCCTTAGGCTATACGTTTATTACATAATACAAGACTTAAACTTTATACAAAACTATAACCCTAATTGATCCAAGAGATTATCTCCAACATTCACTCCCCTAATCGCTTGATCAATTAGTCTGCTACACTTCTTGTAATCTTTAATCCTTGTAAATGATGACAAAATCATCTTGTTCATTCTTAACAGCATCCGTCTTCATGTCACCATTTCCAGCATCTTGTTTATCATCAGTAGCCTTCTTTGATCCACCTTTCATCTCCTTTTCTCTAGCTTCTTTGTCACATGCATCAAACTTCTTACAGAATTCGTGGTGCATCACAACTAGATCCAATAAACCATTCTTAAGTTTACATTAAGGCTGCTATGGAATCCCAGATTCATAGCAATTGCCTTCCATTTATTCTCCTTGCTTACTGCTGCCTTTCCTCCATTCTTTTTCACAAACATGTAAAGATCAAGTAAATCTACCTTTCTTCCATTGATCTTTGGTGGCATTTCTTTATCGTATTTAAAATGCTCGTTATGGTACCATTTAATCATTTGATTAAATGCCTTGCTTATCTCCTTATTGTGTGCAATAACCAGTTCTTCATCCATGGTGTCTAACAACCATATCATCTTTTCTATAGACCCAATCATCCCAAATACTTTTGATACTATTTCGCTACTGCATTCTTCTTCCCAGTCATTTGTTATGATTACCAAATCATCTTCTCCATATGTCCCACTTTCAGCGTCCGAGTCTCTCTTGCAATTGGTTTCTTTCTTAATACGTGTACTCCTGCATGATCCATTACTCGCAGTGCCATATTCCCTTGGTGGTCCATCACTATTCCTGATCTTGCTTTCTTCTTCATACATAGTGTCTAGTATTCCCAGATACCCTTCATACACTCCCCTAAACTTAACCCAGTCAAGTTCATTAAAACCAAAACTACATGCTACTTCGACCCATCCACTTTCACTGTCCACCACTTCAATTCCTCCCATACACTGAATAAACCTATATAATTCGAATAGGTCTATCTCCAAATCCATTATTGTTGGTGGCATAGGTGCATCAAATCTACAGCCTATGTAACTTTGATTGAACCATAACATCAAATCCTTCATCTTTCTTTTGAACAACTCCCTGTTCCTACTTGCAGTCATGTTGTCCCTCAACATGTTCATGAACATCATGTATCCATCAAATGAGTTTACATCAATGGTTACAATCCTTCCTTTCCATAGTATTTTTCTGGTCTCTCCATCACACTCTTCAATGTGTTTATCATGACTTGACCTTTCTTTACTTTTCTTGAAACCCGCCTCGCTGTTGAAAGTCAAATCCGCCTAGCAAATAATTGTCACATCCGCTTCCTGCTAATGACAACTATTGTCTGCTTCACCACTATTGACAATCAAACCCGCTTCTCCGCTGTTGATCTTGATCAATCCTGCTATTCCGCTGTTTCTGTATTGTTTTTCCCAGGTTTTGAACTTTTGGCTCTTGATACCAATTCTTGTCCCTGCCTATGTTGATCGAATGATAAACATAATTGAAAGACCACAATATACAAACCAATATACTTGAATTATTATTGAATTGTGATGATTACAAAAGAAGAACTTCACACCTATTTATACTACATGAAAGGGTATGATGCCCCTTCATGAACCAACACAATGGTTCATACATAACTACCTTTAACCACCTTTAACCGCTATTCGGTTATAAACTATCTATCCAACAGGTTTAGCCCTTAGGCTATACGTTTATTACATAATACAAGACTTAAACTTTATACAAAACTATAACCCTAATTGATCCAAGAGATTATCTCCAACATTCACTCCCCTAATCGCTTGATCAATTAGTCTGCTACACTTCTTGTAATCTTTAATCCTTGTAAATGATGACAAAATCATCTTGTTCATTCTTAACAGCATCCGTCTTCATGTCACCATTTCCAGCATCTTGTTTATCATCAGTAGCCTTCTTTGATCCACCTTTCATCTCCTTTTCTCTAGCTTCTTTGTCACATGCATCAAACTTCTTACAGAATTCGTGGTGCATCACAACTAGATCCAATAAACCATTCTTAAGTTTACATTAAGGCTGCTATGGAATCCCAGATTCATAGCAATTGCCTTCCATTTATTCTCCTTGCTTACTGCTGCCTTTCCTCCATTCTTTTTCACAAACATGTAAAGATCAAGTAAATCTACCTTTCTTCCATTGATCTTTGGTGGCATTTCTTTATCGTATTTAAAATGCTCGTTATGGTACCATTTAATCATTTGATTAAATGCCTTGCTTATCTCCTTATTGTGTGCAATAACCAGTTCTTCATCCATGGTGTCTAACAACCATATCATCTTTTCTATAGACCCAATCATCCCAAATACTTTTGATACTATTTCGCTACTGCATTCTTCTTCCCAGTCATTTGTTATGATTACCAAATCATCTTCTCCATATGTCCCACTTTCAGCGTCCGAGTCTCTCTTGCAATTGGTTTCTTTCTTAATACGTGTACTCCTGCATGATCCATTACTCGCAGTGCCATATTCCCTTGGTGGTCCATCACTATTCTTGATCTTGCTTTCTTCTTCATACATAGTGTCTAGTATTCCCAGATACCCTTCATACACTCCCCTAAACTTAACCCAGTCAAGTTCATTAAAACCAAAACTACATGCTACTTCGACCCATCCACTTTCACTGTCCACCACTTCAATTCCTCCCATACACTGAATAAACCTATATAATTCGAATAGGTCTATCTCCAAATCCATTATTGTTGGTGGCATAGGTGCATCAAATCTACAGCCTATGTAACTTTGATTGAACCATAACATCAAATCCTTCATCTTTCTTTTGAACAACTCCCTGTTCCTACTTGCAGTCATGTTGTCCCTCAACATGTTCATGAACATCATGTATCCATCAAATGAGTTTACATCAATGGTTACAATCCTTCCCTTCCATAGTATTTTTCTGGTCTCTCCATCACACTCTTCAATGTGTTTATCATGACTTGACCTTTCTTTACTTTTCTTGAAACCCGCCTCGCTGTTGAAAGTCAAATCCGCCTAGCAAATAATTGTCACATCCGCTTCCTGCTAATGACAACTATTGTCTGCTTCACCACTATTGACAATCAAACCCGCTTCTCCGCTGTTGATCTTGATCAATCCTGCTATTCCGCTGTTTCTGTATTGTTTTTCCCAGGTTTTGAACTTTTGGCTCTTGATACCAATTCTTGTCCCTGCCTATGTTGATCGAATGATAAACACAATTGAAAGATCACAATATACAAACCAATATACTTGAATTATTATTGAATTGTGATGATTACAAAAGAAGAACTTCACACCTATTTATACTACATGAAAGGGTATGATGCCCCTTCATGAACCAACACAATGGTTCATACATAACTACCTTTAACTACCTTTAACCACTATTCGGTTATAAACTATCTATCTAACAAGTTTAGCCCTTAGGCTATACGTTTATTACATAATACAAGACTTAAACTTTATACTAAACTATAACCCAAATTGATCAAAGAGATTATCTCCAACATTGCATCAAGGGTTGAACAAGAATCACAATTTTGCAAGTATAATCATTTGCCGCTATACACCGTCACTTTACGCGGTGTAACAACCCAAAATTTGGTACAGTGGAAGACTTATCAATCTTTCGGAGTGCTACGGGGATTGGTATCCAACACAATAAATATAGAAACAAAAGACCAAATCCAATGCATAAAAACCAATCCAAACATTAAGTCAAAATGTTTACATCTTTTCAAAGTACAAAAAGTAAGCCCATAAGAAAATATAAGTAGGTCCCCAAAATATTATCAGAGTTTTATTAATCCAACGACCAAACGACTCTTGCCAAGCCTCCCAGCACGAGCATACCAAAGCATCACTTAGTTACCCGAGAAAACATGCTAAAAGTCAATTTATGCTGGTGAGTTCATAGGTTTAATCAAATTCACACTTGTGGACCGATATACCAAAAACCTTTGCTATGCCAGACTAGGTCAGAATCAATACTATATCGGATGCATACACAAGCATCACATATCAATCCCTATAGGTACTCCGTATAGTCCAACATATATTCTCATGCACTGGCGCCATGCTAAAACCCTATAGGTACTCCCTATAGTGAAACATACGATCTCATAACCATCACAACTCAATTCCTTATAGGTACTCCCTATAATTCAACACATAATCTCAAAAGCATCATAACATAACGTAGTCACACAGCATAGCAATTCTTAATAAAATATAACGTAAAGCATTACATCGCATTACTTATTATTCTCACACCAAATCATTTTTGCCAAATGAGTCGTGAAGATAGATTACTCATTAATAGATTTCCCATTTTCACGCTCTCGGGCCCTTATTGGACTCGTCAGCCCAATAAGTCCGTTATTCGTGAAAATAGGTTATATTAATGCCTCTCAATCTGAAACTCAACACGGATTTAAATACAACATTTATTATTACCCAAAATAGTATTACTCGATAAACATGCACTCGAAACATTTATTAACTCACTTTTATTAAATTCATTACCGTTTTCATTTACCTCTCGCGTTAAGCATTAAATAACGTATTTATCGTAGCTCAACATCTATAATCTATCTATAAACATATAAGATTGAGTCCTAAAATTTAATGTGGAGGCGTCAAGATTGCATAGAGTACAAGTTACCTAATGCTCGGAATTAAATGCAGAAAATAGAGTTTCATTATGCGGAGGCTTCATGCGTAAGTACCTTGATTTAATGTTCATGCTTAAGTGGTAAGTACATATGAGCTATATTTAGTGTTTCAAATGTAAATGATTGAAACCATACGAAGTGTTGCTAGCCTTTATTTTTATTTAATCATTTGCTCCTTTCATTTGCCTTCAAATAAATGTACAAACCCTTCAACCACCATCATTGAATACTATAAATAACACCATTTGGTCTTTGTTAATGATGTGTGTGTGTGTGTGTGAAACGTTAATTTGTGTGTAGTTTGATGATTTTGTATGAATCACATGTTTGCTGTTAGTTTATTATTGTTTGTGTGTAAATTCAGTGCACCACCAACTAACCAATTTCCTTTTGTTCTCTACTTTTTGTTTCTAGGCACATGTTGAGAATGAAATGGATCGCATATTGGCATCAATAACTGTAACCTTGGTATGTACCCCATCTGTTTTTATGGCTCAAGATCTGTGAATTAACAAGCTTGCTAATTAGATAAATAGTTTTGAAATAGATATTGACATGATCATTTTTTTCAGTCAATAGTTTTTCCATATTTTTCCTTATAGTGTGATAAAGTTGTTTTTGGTGTAGCTTTTCACATATGGAATTGAATTTAGTTGGTTAATGTAAAATTTCTCCGTCCAATGATAGTGTACTATGCATATTAATGTTACGTGCAATGGTTCATGTAGAAATATTGACTTGATTAACGCAAGGGGGTATACGTGCAAAGGTAAGCAAATGGTTAACTTTCTTGCATGTGAAGTCGGTTGATAGTCCAGCTTTGAAGTTTATGGAAGACAAACGGATGTGTTGTTGCCTGAGAAGGAACCGAGGGTTATATCTGCTAACATATTTTAAAATGTTGGGTTGGTTAGTAGTTTATTAATATTATTCTTGCAGGTATTGAAAAGTGGTTAGTGACGCTAACGGGGTATATCAAGATGTTGATAATAAAACAAAGTGGAAGATGGAGACGGAGTGGATAATATCTCCACATTTATGAAAGAACTGTAAAAAAATTAGGCATGCAAGAAAATGAAAATCATATGTAAACAAGGTTTATAATTAGTGTGACAAAGCTTTGATGAATATTAATGGTGGCTTGAATCTTGCTTTTATTTTTTCCCCTTTCACTTAAGCAGTTTAAAAGGTTGCAATGTATCCACCCCATGACATTAGAAATAATACAAAATCAAAGTTGAATTGATGGAAACTATAACTAGACAAAATTAATATTTTGAGAATTTATTTTTATTTATGTTTTTTGATAGGGATTTGAGGGTCTCTTTACCAATGGTTACTATATGGTATTAATTGAAGTTCACAAATTATTTGTTTTAATTGTGATCTTACAAATACGTATAAAATTTTATGTTGTTATTCATGAAAAGATGAGTTTTGGTATGTTGGTAGGGACATGAAAGTGAGAATGTGTCGTAATTAGTGGGAAGGGATAATCTTAGGCTCCATTTTTTGTGTCGAATTCATTTTAATGTGGAGTAATCAAGATACTCAAGATGGAGTCCCATTGCATATAGTACAAGATAGCTAATGCTCGAAATTCAATGCAGCCTCATAATAACTATACAATCATGAAAGGAGATGAAGTGCAAGGGTTGCCCGAATTGATCACATGGCATTTAGTATAGAATTAAAGTCGGTTAGATGAAGTGTAAGGGTTGCGAAAGGTTGCAAGAATAATTAATTATATAACCTAATTCATGCCTATATAAACCGGCCAAAATCACATTTAGTATGTACAGATTCACACATCGTTTAGATCTTTGATTGTTGGTAGCGGTATGTAAATTCTTTTTGCAACATTTTGGAGATGATTCACACATCTTTTAGATCTTTGTAATTAACTCGGCCTTCTTTTTTTCTTAATTTAGTTATCATACGCAGGTACCATGAAACTCACACAAGATAATGCATACTCAGATAAACGGAACCAAAGACTAGGATACCGACTATTTTCTTTGTTTCATACATATTTAGGTGATTGTTATAGATAAGCATATATATAGATATATGTATTATGTTAATCCATTTTCATATACAAGTAATTTATGTGCGTTTCTATTGAAGTAGCTCACATGTGCGAATTGATTCAAGAAAATGTGCACGAGCATGTATGTAAAGCCACATTTAAATGGTTAAATAATACTTTTTAGCGTGATTAGTTTATGTAAGTAGTTGCTTTCGAATGCTCTTTGAGAAATATTAGAATGAATTTATTGTGTGCAATTGAATTATTATTGAAAAGAAGAAGGTCCGCGCATCGCAAAGTGTTTTCTTTTTCTATATGTAGAATCATTAGTAAGAAACCAATATTTCCCATTAAATGAGTTTGCCATAATAGCAAAATACAACATATTAAAAATATCACATTGAGTAATGAATAGAAAGGTAAAAATACATAATTTTGACTTAAAGCCATTTGTAAATTATAATATCAAATAAAAAAGTTGAGTTTTAAACATAAGCAAAAGTTCAAACTTTTATCGAAAAGCAAAACCGGTGCATTTAATGTGAAGTATATACAACATCGAGATGGAAGTGCAAGGCTTGCCGGAATTGATCACATGATATTTAGTAATTAGTAGAGAATTAAAAGTCGATTATGGATTGAGATGAAGTTGAAAAGGTTGCAAGAATAATTGGTGATTTAACCTAATGCAATATATATAGATATATGTATTATGTTAATGCATTTTTATATACAAGTAATTTATGTGTGTTTTCTATTGATGTAGCTCACATGTACGAACTGATTCAAGAAAATGTGCACGAGCATATATGTAAAGCAACATTTAAATGGTTAAATGATACTTTTTAGCGTGATTAGTATATGTAAGCATGCATCTTGAATAATGAATATAAAAGGAAAAGTACATAATTTTTGCTCGAACCCATTTGTAAATTAAAAAAAATTAAGTTTAAGACATAATAGTGGAGTCCAAAAGGTTTTAGGAATTATTCATAGTGTGTTAATTAATATTCATTTGGTTAGCTATTTGGAATTGAGTTTATTGATAAAATTTATTATTATTTGTTAGACTTCATGATGAGGTGAAAAATGAACCGTTTTTAAAGGGTCATTTAAGCCCGAATTCGAATTTAATTGATCAAATATTACCCTAAATCGTTCATTTTGTCATTTTAGGTACTTTTGGAGTGAAATCTGGAAAAGGAAGCATTTTGGACGTTTTTGGAGCATAAAAGTGAAGAAAACGACAAAGTCTTAATTTTCCTTGCTGGGAACAGTACCTGACGGCGTCATAAGCTTCTACATGACGGCGTCAAGAGTAATACAAGAGGTGGAAGTGGATGATACACATGACGATCCAGAAAGTTTTATACATAGGAGATGACGGCGTCACCCAAGGCCGTCATGGTCCATATATTAGTGACGGCCCGAAACAAAATCACACATGACGGCGTCAAAAGTGGATCTAGGCAATCCGATTTCATTATGGGCGGCGAGTTGACGGCGTCACAGATTTCTTCTTGACGCCGTCACCCTGTATTATCTATATATAGTTTTCCAAATTTCATTCATTAGTATGCAACTTTGAGGAAAAAACCCTAGGACGAATTTTTCCAACCTTTTCAAGGGTTTCAACCCTTTGAACTTTTCATGTCAATTTGAGATAAGTACTCTTTCAATTCAATCAATATGTCTATGTGTTGCTTGAATATATCTTACACTTGTCTTCAATTTAACATGCTAGGCTAGATCTCTTTTGTGTTTGCTTAGATGTACTGAAACCTAGATGTTAATCATGGGTTGATTGTTTGTTTATAGTTGATACGGATGATTGTATTCGATGTTAGGCTTAAGAAAACTGGCAGACTTCCATTGGTAACATGCTTGAACGTCTTAAGAAACATGATCAGAGGTGTACTATGATTTTTGGTTGTATTTAATGCACAGGAGAATTCTAATGATCCCATGTTAGGAGCTTCTAACGGCTCGACATAGGAGTGAAGTAGGATCCTATAGAGTTAGGGAATATTGTACACGGCCCTACGACTAGTATTAAGGAATACGACCAGTCATCCATGCAATTGTAACAAGCTATCAACCTGTAAAAGATATCTAGGGAGTAATGAAACCTAAGTAAACATAACTTTCCCTATCATAGTTTACACCAAAATAGTATAATTAGTTTAATATTCATTTCTGTCATTTTATGTTGATAGCATCTTTAGTTATTGGGTTAGTTGGCTAGCAACTAATTCCGCCCACTCTTTCAAAAACCGAGATTTTAATTGCTTTCACAAAATATAAAAATACAAAAAGAATCATCCCTCACCCTTAGACTTAATTTAGGAGACTTTCTAATCCTAGCGACACTATTCCTGAGTTGAACGATCAATCCCCCGGTACTTGTCACTATACTATACTACAACGATCAGGTACACTGCCTGGTGGGGGTTGTAAGCTTCTCGAGATCCATCGAGAGGTAAAGCCTGGTGCGATTCCCACGTATCAAGTTTTTGGCGCCGCAGCCTGGGGAATAGTTATTGTCTAGGTTAGGATTTCTTTTTATTAGGTCTACTTGCTAGATTCCTTTTTAGTAAGATTTTATTTTTATTTTTAGGTTTTCTTTAGTCTATCTTATTTCTTTGTTTCCTTTGTTCGTAAACTATCTCGATGGATAACAATAGCACTGATCGTTTGATTCCTGTTATTCGCATTTTTCGTCGTAGGATTTTCCAAATGCCCGCCCCAATCCCTTTAGTGGAAAATGAGAATCCACCTATTCTTTCACCTAACCATAACTTTGACAATAACTCTGAGATGGAGGAGTCCGACCATGATGATAACCATAGGGCCAGTCCTTTTTACTATTCCGACTCCGATGAGGACCTAGATGATGGTGATGTGATTAATGAGGATAGGATGGATGATGAAGTGGACCCTCTTAGGTATGTCGACCTGATGAGGCGAAAAATGAACCACTTTTAGGGGGTCATTTAAGCCCGGAATTGAATTTATTTGATCAAATTTTGCCCTAAATCGTTCCTTTTGTGATTTTAGGTACTTTGGGAGTGAAATCTGGAAAAGGAAGCAATTCTGACGTTTTTGGAGCATAAAAGTGAAGAAAACGCCAAAGACTTAATTTTCCATGCTGAGAACAGTGTATGACGGCGTCAAGAGGAATTTCATGACGGCGTCAAGAGTAAAAACCATGACGACCCAGAAGAAACGTGAAGGCATCACAACAAGAGCGTCAAGAGTTAAAATCATAACGGCCTGCATAAGGTGTACACATGACGGCGTCAGACCCAGATCTAGGCAGTCCGTGGAACTATTTGGCGGCGAGATGACGGCGTCAGACATTTGTTCTTGACGCCGTCACCTTCCAAACTCTATATATAGTTTTCTATTTTTCATTCATTAGAGAGGAACTTGTGTGGAGAAACCCTAGGGGCCGAACTTTGTACGTATTTTACAGTATATTCAAGGGTTTTCAGCCCTTGAATCCTTTCATGTGCTATTGAGATAAGTCTTCTCTTAATTCAATCAATATGTCTATGTGTTGGTTGTCTATATCTTGTGCTTGTCTTGATTTCAACATGCTAGGCTAGATTTATCTTGTGTTTGCTTAGATCTAATGAAACCTAGATATTAATTATGTGTTGATTACTTGTTTATGGTTGTATTGGATGAATGATTTCAATGTTAGGCTTAAGAAAACTGGCAGATCTCCATTGTGTAACATGCTTGAACGTCTTAGGAAACATGAACCGATGTGTACTAGGTTTTATTGATTGTATTTAATGCATGAGTAAATTCTAATGATCCCATGTTAGGAGCTTCTTAGCCGGCTCGACATAGGAGTGAAGTAGGCACTCATAGGATTGGGGAAGTAAGTACGCCACCCCATGAATGGTATTAAGGAATACAATCCGTCATCCACGCAACTATAACAAGTAATTAACGTGTAAAAGATATCTAGAGAGTAGTGAAATCTAAGTAAACACATTTCTCCCACATATTGCTCACAACTCTAGTTTAATATAGTTTAATTTTCATTTCTAGTATTTTATTTTGATTGCATCTTAGTATTGGGTTAGTTGACTAGCAACTAATTCCGCCCAAATCCTTCATACCCGAGATTTTAATTTGCTTTCCTAAAAATATAAAAAAAAAATACAAAAAGAATCATCTCTCGTCTCTAGACCTAGTCTTTAGGTTTTCTAATCCTAGCGACACTATTCCTAGCTGAACGATCAATCCTCCGGTACTTGTCATTATACTATACTACATCGATCAGGTACACTGCCTGGTGGGGGTTGTAAGCTTCTCAAGATCCCTTGAGAGGTAAAGCCTGGTGCAAACCCCACGCATCAAGTTTTTGGCGCCGCTGCCCGGGGAAATAGTTAATGTCTACATTAGAATCTCTTTTTATTAGGTCTACTTGCTAGATTCCTTTCTAGTAAGATTTTATTTTTATTTTTAGGTTCTCTTTAGTCTATCTTTTTCTTCGTGCCTTTGTTAGTAAATTAATTTCATTGACTATTCCATTGACCATTATGGAAAACGCGAATCCACCCCTTTCCCCTAGAGAAGTGGCTGTGTTACGTGAACAAATTGAGAGTGAGATTAGGGAACTTAGGGAGCTTAATAGGTTGATTAAGGTTGAGGTCGACCATGCATTTAGTGACCTAGCGACCGCCTTGTATTCAAATGAGGAACTAGGGCCTAATGATTTTGTGAATGTTGTTGATGAACTTGAAGAGGGGAAAATAGATCCGAAGCTAAATGATTATTTTAATCTATACCCCACTAAGGAGGAGATTGCATATTATAATAATCTTATTGATAACCCTCGACCTCCTTTAACTAGAATCGAACCCAAGATAAAGAGAGGCGATCCTAAGAACGCTAAGATACCGTGTATGATTGGGTATAGACACGTTGACAATGCTTACATTGACTTTAAATCCCCAATCAACATTATGTCCTCAAGTGTTTATAATGATATAGTGAAAACAAGACTTGAACCTAGAAGAGATCCCAAATACCCCGGTGGAGTTTGTAACTTTGTCGGGAGAGTTAAAGCTCTACATGTCTTTGTTGGGAATTTCACTTATATCACCGACTTTATGATTGTGGAAGATCTTGCTAATGTTATTGATTGTCGATTATCCAATGTTGTGTTTGGTAAACCGTTTGTTGAGGAGTCCAAGTTAGAATATGATGAGATAGAAGGAACAATCCGATTTGCAAGTAACACCGATAGGATCACTTATAGGATGCCTAATAGAATGAAAGAATTTCGCTTTATATCCCGATTTGACAAGGATAACATTGGTGCTTTTGAGGACATCAATGAAGAGTATAAGAAAAAGGGCATGGATTATGTATGGGAAAAGAGGAGTCTTTTCTACAAAGATTGCTTGGCTCTAGGACCAAAGTATAAAGTCGATAAGGAATTTGCCCATAGGATTATAGGAGCGATTGAGAAAAAGGTGATTGGTTTCTACAAAGAACATTTACAATTAGAGAGTGAAACCAACGATGAGGTCACATAGTAACCCATGACCTTGAGTCTAGCTACAAGACTCGTAAATAAAGAAAAGCGCTTCTTGGGAGGCAACCCATGCTTTGTGTGATTTTTATTTTTGTTTGTTTGTTATTTGCTTCCGTATGCATGCTTTATTTTTATTGTTGGTAGATCATGTTTCAAAACTAAATAGTGGAAATACTTTATTTTATTGTTTGGCTTAGTCTTAACTTCACTCAAAGGTATTTTTGCAAAAGATAAGTGTAAGGGGAAACCCCAAATATGTTTTTAAGAAACAAACCGATCATGGTTCTCCACAATATTAAATGAACATGTATACTCGTATTTGTTAGAGTCAAATTCTTGTATCGAGTCATAATGAAGTTTTGCATGATTTTCCAGGAAGTAGAACCAAGTTTTTCCAGAAATTTTCCGGAAACTTAACATAAGAATTTTTGCAGGTCACTTCTGACGGCGTCATGAGTTTACTCTTGACGGCGTCACGTGTAAAAAACTGGAAATTTTACCGGTTTTGTTTTTCTAACGGAGTCTTAAAGTTTTTGTTGAATTATTAGTTTTATAATCTCCAGGAAATCTGCAAACATCATTCCACAAACATTATATCTTATTTTGTTTTCTAGGATTTATTAGTATATGTAGATTGCCGCCGATTTTATGCGAGGTTGCCTTGTCTGTTTTCTCAGGATTTACAGGTTATGTATGACAAGAAGATGGTTATTATTCCGGAAGGGAAGCTTTGATTGTTCATTTTCTTGGAGGAAGATTTAACCTGGCCACCTTATTATCCATACCGAGTGAATCAGGGGAGTATTTGATTTCATTCATTTTACTTATTTCACTTTTACATTCTTTACTTGAACATTGGGGACAATGTTCACCTTAAGTGTAAGGGGAGGGTAAAATGATGATACCTTACAGATACACTTTCGCTTGAGTTTGTTTGTTTGATGGTAGATGTGTAATAAAACTATGAGAAATACTTGTTAGTGCAATTTTAGCGCCAAATTTAAAATTTTTTACAACATTTAGGAGTGAAACTTTAGCCATAGCAAGCGTCTCATGGATAGGAGATTGTATGACTAGCACATAACCGTATCATTCAGAAAAATTTTCCACCCAAATATGTGAGGTTCGCCTTTAGATTTGATAGAAAAAGCATTTACTATTAGTGCTTATGAGTGTACCGGTAGTATTTAGATTCTAGAACTTGCGTTAGTGATGCATCCCGAGACCGCTAGTAGGACTACATTCGTTTAGTAGGATTTACTACATGATAAGAGGCATTAGGATCACCCTTGTGTTAAACCCGTATCATAATTACTTGACCATTTAAGTCATATTACTTGGCTAGTTAAGTCAATTAATTTTTCCCACACCCTTAGCGTTGTACTTATTTTTAGTACACGAAACCCCTAGTACACCCCTCCGAGCCTATCTTTTCGTTTCTATCTTTAAGCATCTTACTTAAAGGAAGAATTTGTTATACCCCACTTAAATGTACACCCAAATCGCCTTAGCCTTCCGTGTATGCACTCATCTTTAGTGCATTATTGTTATTTGTTAAACCCTAAGTTAATTATCTAATTGATTACATGGTTGCTAAGTCGAGTCATATCCTTGTACATATTGTTTTGGAAAGATTGGGACTCATGGGTAAAGTACTTATTTTATGGAGTAATGGGGAAGAACATCTTATATTACCCCCATATGTACGTTAATCTTAAAAGTACTCCCAAGTGTTTTGATTTTCTTAATTCGAGTCATTAGATTAGTTTATTGTAAAGTATGTAAAGATTCAAGTGTAAGGGGAATTTACATTCCCTAAGATGTATTATTTTGGATGGTAGGGTAAGAGTCTATGCAAAAAAAAAAAAAAAAAAAAAAAAAAAAAAAAAAAAAAAAAAAAAATCGAAAAAACAAGGAAAAGAAAAAAAAATAGAAAAAGAAAAAGAGAAAAAACATACGGACTACCATCCCTTTCATTCTATGTTTATTTTATGTTTTTGTTATTTTTCATTTATTAGCTTAAGTCGAGTCTAGTCTTGGCTTAGCAACGCCATATTGTGCATGTAATTATCCAAGATTGTTAACTCGCCACCAGTAAAGACTGCCTATATCGAACAAAAACCGTGTATTTCATATCCCTACACCTAACGTTACAACCCTTTAAAAGACCTCTTTGATAGTTTATCCTAGGTGCTTACGCCATGTGGTGGAGGTTTGATCCTTTCCCAAGCCTATGGTAATCTATTTTGCAATGACAGGTAGTGAGAGATGTTTTCCATTTCCATATTGTGATATTACTTTATTACACCCGAGAGCTATTTGTGAGGTGCTAGTATATGACCTCCGTGCTTGTCTTTGGTCTTTAGTGGAATGATTATTTGTTGTAATTACTTTTATATTAGTGTAAAATGACCCCTAACTTGTATTTTGATTAGAATAAAAGCGCATTTGCTTGAGGACAAGCAAATCTCAAGTGTAAGGGTATATGATGAGGTGAAAAATGAACCACTTTTAGGGGGTCATTTAAGCCCGGAATTGAATTTATTTGATCAAATATTGCCCTAAATCGTTCCTTTTGTGATTTTAAGTACTTTGGGAGTGAAATCTGGAAAAGAAAGTAATTCGGACGTTTTTAGAGCATAAAAGTGAAGAAAACGCCAAAGACTTAATTTTGCATGCTGAGAACAGTGTATGACGGCGTCAAGAGTAAAAACCATGACGACCCAGAAGAAACGTGAAGGCGTCACAACAAGAGCGTCAAGAGTTAAAATCATGACGGCCTGCATAAGGTATACACATGACGGCGTCAGACCCAGATCTAGGCAGTCCGAGGAACTATTTGGCGGCGAGATGACGGCGTCAGACATTTGTTCTTGACGCCGTCACCTTCCAAACTCTATATATAGTTTTCTATTTTTCATTCATTAGAGAGGAACTTGTGTGGAGAAACCCTAGGGGCCGAACTTTGTACGTATTTTACAGTATATTCAAGGGTTTTCAGCCCTTGAATCCTTTCATGTGCTATTGAGATAAGTCTTCTCTTAATTCAATCAATATGTCTATGTGTTGGTTGTCTATATCTTGTGTTTGTCTTGATTTCAACATGCTAGGCTAGATTTATCTTGTGTTTGCTTAGATCTAATGAAACCTAGATGTTAATTATGTGTTGATTACTTGTTTATGGTTGTATTGGATGAATGATTTCAATGTTAGGCTTAAGAAAACTGGCAGATCTCCATTGTGTAACATGCTTGAACGTCTTAGGAAACATGAACCGATGTGTATTAGGTTTTATTGATTGTATTTAATGCATGAGTAAATTCTAATATCCCATATTAGGAGCTTCTTAGCCGGCTCGACATAGGAGTGAAGTAGGCACTCATAGGACTGGGGAAGTAAGTACGCCACCCCATGAATGGTATTAAGGAATACAATCCGTCATCCACGCAACTATAACAAGTAATTAACGTGTAAAAGATATCTAGGGAGTAGTGAAATCAAACTAAACACATTTCTCCCACATATTGCTCACAACTCTAGTTTAATATAGTTTAATTTTCATTTCTAGTATTTTATTTTGATTGCATCTTAGTATTGGGTTAGTTGACTAGCAACTAATTCCGCCCAAATCCTTCATACCCGAGATTTTAATTTGCTTTCCTAAAAATATAAAAAAAAAAATACAAAAAGAATCATCTCTCGTCTCTAGACCTAGTCTTTAGGTTTTCTAATCCTAGCGACACTATTCCTAGCTGAACGATCAATCCCCCGGTACTTGTCATTATACTATACTACATCGATCAGGTACATTGCCTGGTGGGGGTTGTAAGCTTTTCAAGATCCCTTGAGAGGTAAAGCCTGGTGCAAACCCCCCGCATCACGACCCTAGAACAAGGATTGAGAATGATAACCCATTTAATATGTAATTCCCTTGTAAAATTGGATTTAGGAGCTTTGATGCCTACCTTAACTCATCTCTACCAATGAATATAATCTCGCGTATTGAATACAATAAAATCATGGTAGATGAGTTAGAATACAAAGGCGATAATATTATTGCTAGGGCAATGTCATTGCATGTGTTTGTAGGAAGCTTTGTTTATCTTGTTGAGTTCATGGTTATGGAGAATCTAGGAGAATTTATCGATAGTAAGTTAACCCGAGTTGTGTTTGGAAAACCCTTCAAAAGGTTAACCAACCTTGATGAAAAACTTATGGAAGGGTTAATTACATTCTCGGATGAGGATGAGGATTTTGTTTACCAAATGTCACGTGTACACCCTAGGTTCAAGGATTTTTCCATGGAGAAATGTATTAGGTATCCGCCCCTAGAAATGCTAAGTGAGAATGATAAAAGAAAAGGTCTTAAATATCCTCATGAAAAGAATAAAAGGTATTATCGCGGATGTTTAGAGTAAAGTGATGACTATAAGAAAGATGAGGCGACTATTAGATGGCTCACCCTAGGGTATGTGAGCATAAGCGACACACGATAGCCCATGACCTTGAGTCTAGCTACAAGACTCGTAAAATAAAAAAAGCGCTTCTTGGGAGGCAACCCATGTTTTGTGTGATTTTTAATTGTTTGATTGTTATTTGCTTCCGTATGCATGCTTTATTTTTATTGTTGGTAGATCATGTTTCAAAACTAAAATTGTGAAAATGCTTTATTTTGTCGTTTAACTTCGTCTTAACTTCATATAAAGGTATTTTGCAAAAGCTAAGAGTAAGGGGAAACCCCAAATTTGTTTTTTAAGAACGAAATTGATCATGATTCTCCACAATATTAAATGAACATGTGTATTAGTATTTGTTAGAGTCAAATGCTTGTATCGAGTTATAATGATGTTTTGCAGGAATTTCCAGGAAGTAGGACATAAGTTTTTTCAAAAATTTTCTGGAAACTTAACGAAAAGATTTCTGCAGATCACTTCTGACGGCGTCAGGAGTTAACTCCTAACGGCGTCATGTGTAAAATTTTGGAAATTTTGCGAGTTTTGTTTTTCTAACGGAGTCTTAAAGTTTTTGTTAATTCTTTAGTTTTATAAACTCCGGGAAATCTGCAAACATTCATTCCACAAGCATTATATCTTAATTTGCTTTCTAGGACTTGTTAGTATATATAGATTGCCTCCGATTTTACGCGAGGTTGCCTTGTTTGTTTTCTCAGGTTTAACATGTTATATATGACAAGAAGATGATTTATTTTTCTGGAAGGGAAGCTTTGAATGTTCATTTTCTTGGAGGAGGATCTAACCTTGTTGACACACTATCCACACCGAACGAATTAGGGGAGTATTTGCTTTCATTCTTTTACCTATTTCACTTTTACATTCTTTAATTGAACATTGGGGACAATGTTCATCCTAAGTGTAAGGGGAGGATAAATGATGATACCTTATAGGATACTATTACACTTGAGTTTGTTTGTTCGATGGTAGGTGTGTAATAAAACTAAGAGAAATACTTGTTAGTGTAATTTTAGCGCCAAATTTAAAATTTTTTACAACATTTAGGAGTGAAACTTTAGCCTTAGCAAGCGTCTCATGGATAGGAGTTGTATGACTAGCACAAAACCGTACCATTCAGAAAAATTTTCCACCCAAATATATGAGGTTCGCCTTTAGATTTGATAGGAAAAGCATTCACTATTAGTGCTTATGAGTGTATCGGTAGCATTTAGATTCTAGAACTTGCGTTAGTGATGCATCCCGAGACCGCTAGTGAGACTACATTCGTGTAGTAGGATTTACTACATGATAAGAGGCATTAGGATCACCCTTGTGTTTAAACCCGTATCATAATTACTTGACCATTTAAGTCACATTACTTGGCTAGTAAAGTCAATTAATTTTTCCTACACCTTAGCGTTGTACTCGTTTTTAGTACACGAAACCCCTAGTACACCCCTCCGAGCCTATCTTTTCGTTTCTAACTTTAAGCATCTTACTTAAAGGAAGAATTTGTTACAACCCACCTAAATGTACAACCAAATCGCCTTAGCCTTCCGTGTATGCACTCATCTTTAGTGTAATATTGTTACATGTTAAACCCTTAGTTAATTATCTAATTGATTACATGGTTGCTAAGTCGAGTCATATCTTGTACATATTGTTTTGGGACGATTGGGACTCATGGGTAAAGTACTTGTGTTATGGAGTAATGGGGAAGAACATCATTTATTACTCCCATATGTGCGTTAATCTTAAAAGTACCCCAAGTGTTTTGATTATCTTGATTCGAGTCATTAGATTAGTTTATTGTAAAGTATGTAAAAATTCAAGTGTAAGGGGAATGTACATTCCCTATGATGTATTATTTTGGATGGTAGGGCAAGAGTGTATGAAAAAAAAATCGAAAAAAATTAAGAAAAAGAAAAAAAAAATAGAAAAAGAAGAGAGAAAAAACATACGGACTACCATCCCGTTTCATTTTATGTTTGTTTTATGTTTTTGTTATTTTTCATTTATTAGCTTAAGTCGAGTCTAGTCTTGGCTTAGCAACGCCATATTGTACATGTAATTAACCAAGATGATTAACTCGCCACCAGTAAAAATTGCATTTATCCAACAAAACCGTGTATTCCATATCCCTACACCTAACGTTATAACCCTTTGAAAGACCTCTTTGATAGTTTATCCTAGGTGCTTACGCCAAGTGATGGAGGTTTGATCCTTTCCCAAGCCTATGGTAATCTATTTTGCTATGACAGGTAGTGAGAGATGTTTTCCATTTTCATATTGTGATATATACTTTATTACACCCGAGAGATGTGAGTATCTAAACACTATTTGTGAGGTGCTAGTGTATGACCTCCGTGCTTGTCTTTGGTCTTTAGTGGAACGATTATTTGTTGTAATTACTTTTATATTAGTGTTAAATGACCCCTAACTTGTATTTTGATTAGAATAAAAGCGCATTTGCTTGAGGACAAGTAAATCTCAAGTTTAAGGGTATTTGATGAGGCGAAAAATGAACCATTTTTAAGGGGTCATTTAAGCCCGAATTTGTATTTAATTGATCAAATATTGCCCTAAATCGTTCCTTTTGTCATTTTAGGTACTTTTAGAGTGAAATCTGGAAAATGAAGCATTTTGGACATTTTTGGAGCATAAAAGTGAAGAAAACGACAAATTCTTAATTTTCCTTGCTGAGAACAGTACCTGACGGCGTCACAAGCTTCTACATGACGGCGTCAAGAGTAATACAAGAGGTGGAAGTGGATGATACACGTGACGATCCAGAAAGTTTTATACATCATTCCGATGTTTGCTTTCAAAATTATGCTCGAAAATTGTTTGCGAAAAAAAAAATAAAAAATCCACCAAAACCAATCAAATCAATTCAACCGATCGGTCACAACCCGTAACCGATTCGGTTGGAGGCTTCGGACCAAAAATTTTCTTAGTTTTTTGTTTTTCTTGTTTTGTGAGTTTGAGTTTTATAAGTTATGTGAACTCTTGCATGTTTTTGCGTTTCTTTTTGTTTGTGTTATTTGTTAGTGTTATTCTTGTTCGGATTAGTATTATATTAATTTAGAATAAGACTATCTTGTTATTGTTTTGTTTTGATTTATGTTACGTGACTAATTATGTTTGCTTGCGTCTATGTGCTTTTCATTTTCTGTGATCGTGCTCTTATTTGTTTATGTTTGTTTTTGTTTAGTGTCGTATTATGTTCTACTAGTATATATGTGTTTATGTGTTTTATTTACTTGTGATTATTTTCGTGTTCGTTACCCTATTCGTTCTTATTTTGTTCAATAAAAAGTTTTAAGTAAAACTTGTTTTTTTTAAAAAAAAAAAAAAAAAAAAAAAGGAGAGAGATTACCAAACACCCAACCGATTCGGTTGCGGGTTGCAACCGAACGGTTGGATGTGACATGAGGATCCAACCGATCGGATGGATCAATTACCGATCGGTTGGAGCTCTCGGTAAAAAAAAAATTTTGTGTCAATTTTCAACCGAACGGTTGGATGTCCGACCGATCGGTTGGTAAAATCGGTAAAAAAAATCGTATTTTGTTCGTGTGTGTTTGTTTTTATATCGTATTAGTTTAAATTTCTTTTGATTTTTGCAAGAGCGTCATTTCTTTTATTCAACTTAAACTCGATTTTGCTATTTTTAATTTTAGTACGTTGTGAATAAATAAGTACTTGTTTTAAAATAAAAATGTTTTGAACTCTGTGGGTATGTTCACTCGAAACCCTCACGAGACTTCACTCGTCCACTTGGGCCACCGAGGGGTTTAAAAGGCTTGTTGCATACGCTAAATGCAACCGTTATGCCTACGAAAGTGAGTTTTAGGATTTTAAGCGTTTTTTGTAGTTTAGTTTATTTTTGCAGATTCAATAAGCTCTTGGAGATTGGATTATTGGTGACATTATACTTGGTGTGGAGATGTTTTGTTGAATGAGAAATCGATTGATCTCATAAGCTTATGCTAGCGTTTGCTTAGCACCTTATCATATGGAGTTTGATCGCGATTTCTACGGCCTGGGAAGTTTCGTTTCTCTTGGACTATTTATAATTAATGATGGATATGGCGAGGTGGATGGGGTGTGATACAGGGGAATTTCTGTTTACATATTTGGGGTTACCAATAGGGGTGAACATGAGGAGGGTAAACGCTTGGAATCCCGTGGTGGGAAAGTTCAAAAAGAGATTAGGGGACTAGAAAGCTAAAACGATGTCGTTCGGGTAGCTTGCCTTTGTATTATTTTCCGATGTGCCGCGTGCCTTTGAGTGTCATAAAAAATCTCGAGAGAATTAGGAAAAAATTTCTTTTGGGGAGGGTCGGGCGAGGGTAAAAAACTTTCGTGGGTCAAATGGAGTTCGGTTTTATCTTCGCTTAGGGAGGGAGGGCTTAATGTTGGGTCTTTACAGGCAAAAAATTTGGCATTATTAGGTAAATGGTGGTGGAGGTTTAGGAAGGAAGGGGGAGTTTATGGGTTAGGGTGATAAAAAGTATTCATGGTAATAGTGGGGGTTTGGGGGATGTTAGGGCAATGGGTGGAGAGGGGAATAGGGGTGGGGTGTGGAGCGATATAGTTAAAATAGGAGTAGAAATTGATGGGTTGGGGATTGAGTTTTCATCTTCTTGTGTTGGGGTTGTGGGGGATGGGAGGGATATTAGGTTTTGGGTAGATCAATGGGTGGACAATCGAAGGCTTTGTAATCGATTTCCTAGGTTATATCATCTAGATAGGAGGAAGGAGGCTAGCGTGATGGAAAGAGGGAGGTGGGCAAATAATAGTTGGGCATGGGAATGGGATTGGGTTAGAAGTGTTAGAGGAAGAGTTACTAAGGAGTTTGAGGATCTTTTAGGTGCTTTACAACATGTTTGTATTTCTAATGATTGTACGGATCGATGGAGGTGGTCGCTTAGTGAAGATGGTGAGTTCACGGTCAAAGAGTTATCAAGAATGATTAAGGAAATGATTCTATGTTCGGATAATGGAGGTCAAGAAACACTTTGGAACAAGTTGGTGCCTAAGAAAATAAACATCTTTGTGTGGAGGGCGTTAAGAGGTAGGCTTCCAGTTCGTGTGGAGCTTGATAGGAGAGGTGTCGATTTGGATTCGGTTCTTTGTCTGTGTTGTAATAATATCGTGGAAACATGCACTCATAGTTTGATTACGTGTGATTTAGCTAAGAGTGTTTGGGAAAATACTTTTAATTGGTGGAAGGTGGGGGGTGTTAATGCTTTCTCTATTGATGAATTTTTTTCATCAAACGGAAACATTAATGTCCCTATCTTCTTAGCTCGTATTTGGCAAGCGGTTATATGGACTACCGGGTACTTTATTTGGAAAGAAAGAAACGCACGTGTGTTTGATAATAAAATTTCAAGTACTAACAAGATTGTTCAAGATATATTCAGTTGAAAAGCTACGAGTTGATCATTCGAAGATCAAATAAATATAAGGCGATAGAGTGGCATCAATGGTTATGGGACCCTATAAACATTCGGCTACAGTGACTTTTTCTCCATCAGATTTGTGTTTGTGTACAGCTGCAACTAATTTTTGTGCTACTGATATGTATTTGTGCGCAGATGCAACTCTTGCTGTGCTACTGTTAAGTGGGTTTGTGGCTGCAAGTTTGGTTCAATTCCCCTGCAAGACCAGTTTGGCTCAAAAGAATTTTTAGATGTCTACCAATGTGGTTTTGGACAGTAACTGGACAATGGTGAGCATTAGTTCAAATGGGATTGTTATTTATTTATGTGCTGGTAGGCTATATATTAAGTTGTGATTTTGGCTTTCATGTGGGGAATGGCTTTACCATTTGTCAGTGGTAGGCTGTATATTTAGGCTATGTTTGGTAAAAGTACTTGTGAGCAGTAGCAGTGAGTTGTTAGCTATAGCTACAGCTCATTGCTCACCACTCACAGCTTCTTAAAGAAGCATTTGAGCTTTCCTAAAAAATATCAAAGCTCACCGCTCGGTTGCCAAACGAACACTAAAAATCAAAAAGCTCATTGCCCTAAAAAGTTCCAAAAAGCTCTGTTCCAAATATAGCGTTAGTTGTGAGTTTGGTCTAAGTATTTGGTTACTTATTTATGTAGTGAGCTAGTTCATGTGATAGGCAATTGGTATGTGAAGATAGTGTGATGGTATTTTGTTGTATTATTGTTTTTATCTTTTGGGTCTCGTCATCTTTTAATTAGCTTGTTAATTGAGGTGAGATGTCATGTATTGTATCTTTGTTTTTTCTTTATAGTTCTTATAAATTGTTGTCTTTCTTAAAAATAAAATAAAATAAAATAAATAAATCTTATGAAAACTACTCCAGCTTATAATTACTTGACTACTTACGAACACTTTTATAGAGACCCATCGGAAAGTAATGGTGCGTATCTTGTTAGACTGCTTATGTTTTGATGACTTAAAATAGTAGCTTAAGTTACAAGTTGGCACACTTTGCAAGTATCAAATTACAATGTGATCAAGTGCTGCAAAACATTCTCGTCTCAATTTCCATGTTGGTTTGGCCATGTGTGTGTGTACCGGCATATTTGATAAGTGTAAAACTTAAGTTACTGTTGGTACACTTTGTAATAGTTACCGTTAAATATTTTTGCAAGGGTAAAAGTCTAACTACCCAAGACTGATCCAGTGCCCTTTTGAAATATGTAAAAGCCACGGACAACCTTGTTAATTTATCAATAACAGGCCCATAACTAGCTTTATTTGTATCTATAACAGCCCATTATCTAGCCCAGTAACTTAGAGATGAGAAAAATGATCCGCATATATATCACTAGAGGTGGCCAAACGGGCACATGTTACTTTAAAAAAGACACAAAACGACGAAATAAATTCCTCAAATGTAACACCTCATTTATATTTAAAAAATTAAATATATATTATATTTATAAGTATTTCTTTAAAAATTTGCCTAGGGCTGGTTCCTCTAGTACACTGCTAGGGAACTGGACTAGAGGAATGGTGATTGTTTCTCTGTTGTAGGTAGTCTCTGATGTATAGACGCAACATGGGACATGTCCATGTTGATGTTTGAGAATGATTGTAACAATTATAAGTGTTTGAGTTATAATAATATTCACCATTTTATAATAATATTCACCATTTCAGAGACAAAAAAAAATATTTCTTTAAAAACAATTGTTGTGTTCTTCAATTGATAGAAAATATGTGTCCGTTTGTGTCAATTTAACTTTTAAATGGGTAATATATGCCCATTTCAAAAAAATTAAAATAAAAAATAAAAAAGCTAAATTTGCCCAAATTAGCCCATTTATTTAAAATAAAATAAAAAATAAAAGAAAATTAAAAAAAAAATAAAATTGGGCACAAATTGGGGTCTATTAGAGGTGGCAAAACGGGCGGGCACGGACACGTGCTAGAATGGGCCCCGGCTAGAACGGGCACAGGCTAAACGGGCGGGCCAAACTGGCACATGTAAAACAAATCACTTTATAAAAAACCTAAAATGACGAAATAAATTCCTTAAACGTAATACCTCTTTTATATTTAAAAAATTAAATATATTATATATAAATTTTTCTTCAAAAACGATTATATTGTTCTCCAATTGAGAAAAAAATATATGCCCATTAGTGCTAATTTAATTTTTCAATGAACTAAATATGACTATTTCAAAAAAGAGAGTGTGCTAAATGTGCCCAAATCTTTTACAAAATAGCCAAAATTAGCTTCTTTTTTTTTTTGGCACAAATTGCCACCTCTAATGAAAATGCATACAAATAAGATGATAAATGTCTTCATTAATTCAGTGTGAGTGTCTTGTAGTACATGGTCCAAAATGTTTTAGTTTTAAGATAGTAAGATCCAAAGCATAATGGGGTCATTTTCTTATCTGAATAACCACATGTCAAAAGAGCTATAAGCCCCCTAAACGTCCTTTAACAGATAAGGTTTGAATATGTTGTCTTAGTCTAATGTTTCATCTGATTATTTCTTAATCTAACTTGTAGTTATATATTGATGGGGAAGTTTTATAATTGCGTTAGTCTGATGTGTGATAGACGAGTTATGTGATGAATGGGTACCGGAGCCATATAATACATGATGCCATTTTAATGATGTATTACTGTCAACAATGTGTATAACTAGAAAACTAAAACACAGGATGCAACAAAATCTTTCCACTTTCAAAATCAATTATTACATTTCTATTTGTCATTGACTCATTTCACAAACCACAAGATTAGCAAAAGTTTGAAAAATACCAAAAAAAGCATAGTTCTATTTCGGCTACTAGCAATAAACAGTAGCAAAATTGTCATTCTTCACATCATCATCTTATCAACAACTAGCAATAAACTTCCTTATACAACTATTAAATATATATATAAAAAAGAAATATAAACAGAGGGAGTTGTTTGTCAACCGGTTAAGCTACTTTTTGTTCAAAGCCAAGGTCAAAGCTTCGAACCGGAATGTCTCAACTCCTTTTTTTTTTTTTTTTTTTTTATTTATTTATTTATTTATTTATTTATTTTTTACATGGAGATGGGTATACAACTAATAGCTTAACTATATCAAGTCTTAAACCCAATGTTTTATCGCTATATTTATAAAAGTGGAAAGGTAAGATACGAAACTAAACTTAAGTATCGCGAGAGAGGCGAATTTGTGAATCATGAGTTGAATCTTATTTGATGTTTAGTTATTAGTGATTTATTTTTAGTGTTCTAGACTAAAATGCAAACAAGGAACTCAGTAAATGTATAAGTATTTAATAATTAAGAATAATATAAGAAAATTCGCTAATATGATAACGAAAAATATATATGGAAGGAAATGTATTTGTTTGGATGTGGCTGACTTTAGTGGTAAAATAATGGATGTTAGATTTTCTAGATATCCGGTACAAGACTACAAGGGTCTAGAAGGAGGTGTTAGAAAGTTATAATCGATAAGTCAAATTTTCATAAGTTTTAAAACTATAGTCCAATGTAAGGAAAATTTCGTGTAGGGAATTATCTCATTTTCCCGCGTAGTTAACGCGTGCGACGACGCTCGGGTGTAAGGAAATTTCCGCGTACTTGGAAAGAAATTTCCGGCTACAGTAATATGTTAGGTTTGGATATTAATATCCCGTCTCACAGCCTTTCATTTCTTATTTCTCAAAACACACACACAATCACTCACTTGTATAATTTTCCAGTACCAAAAAACGGATATTAAACACCACCATTAGCTGCACCACTCCATCCCAATCAAACTACAACTAACCGGAAAACAACCGACCTGTCACGCGCCTCCACGTGACCGGTGACCTTGCAATTTTCCGGCATTTAAACACCACCACCGGATAGCTACTTTTCTCTCGACAAAAACCGACTCATATTAAGCCCGGCCACGCGCCTCCACGCACCGACGTTATGTTCCTGCTACAGTTTTTCTTTCTTTTTACACCATTTCAGTTTGTAGTAAGGTTCTTGAGCAAAATATTACGTTTCTCCTCCGTAACTTCAAGCTCATCCATTCCAAAGAGCTTTAAGTATGATGTTTTTATAAGCTTCAGGGGTGAAGACACCCGTAAAAACTTTGTCGATCATCTTTATCATGCTCTTATGGACAAAGGCATTTACACTTACAAGGATGATGGGGAAAGGAGCAGAGATAATCTCTTCAAAGCCATTGAAGACTCCAAATTTCACATCATTGTTTTCTCCAAAAACTATGCTTCTTCTTCAAAGTGTTTAGATGAGCTTGTCAAGATGATGGAGTGTCAAAAGATGACTGGGCACACTTCTTACCCTGTTTTCTATGATTTGGAACCCACTGAAATCCGCAAACAAAGTGGGGCTGTTGGTGACGCTTTTGCTAAACATGAAAAGAAAGAGGCTACTGGGAAATGGAGAGAGGCTTTGAAGGAAGCATCCGATTTGGCTGGGTGGGAGCTGAAGTACACTCTTGATGGGTAATTCCTTACTTTTGTTTCTTGCTAATATGTTTTTACTTCATATATGTTATAGATCTAAAACACTACTCATATAGGATATAGAGTATGCTAGAGCTAAACAGATTGTTTTTACATACACACAGGCACGAAGCTAAATTCATCAAAAAAATTGTTCAAGCGATATCACTAGAGTTACGCCCCTTCAATTCCGGCTTTGATGAAAAGTTAGTTGGCATGGAGACTCGAGTAGAGGAGGTTGTTTCATCTTTAGAAGTTGGTATTGATGAAGTTCGCATGATAGGGATCAAGGGCATGGGAGGGGCAGGGAAGACAACTACAGCGAGAGCTGTTTTTGATCATCTATCTGCTGATTTTGAAGCCAAAATCTTTGTTGAGAATGTGAGGGAAGTTTCCACGGCTTTGGGTTTGAAGAAATTACAAGAACAAGTCCTTTCAGATGTGCTAAATGAACGCGTCACTCTAGATAGTGTCAATGATGGGAAAAACATGATGAAAAGGAGGATGTGTGGTATAAAGGTTCTTCTTGTTCTAGATGATGTGGATCACATAGAACAACTGAAGGCGTTAGCTGGTGGACCTAACTGGTTTAAGCCGGGAAGTAGAATTCTCATTACAACAAGAGATGAGCAAGTATTGATAGCACATAGAGTGAACATCATTCGTGATATTGGTCTCTTATCACAGAAGGAAGCAATTTGCCTCTTTAGTAGGCATGCATTTGGAAGAGAGAATCCACTTCAAGGATACGAAGAGCTGTCAGGAAAAGTTGTACGTTATGCTGCTGGTCTTCCCTTAACAGTCGAAGTATTGGGTTCATTTCTATGTGGTAAAGATATGGCTGAATGGGAAGATGCCATCGAAAGACTAAAAAATATTCCCTTAAAGGAAGAATTAAGCTATATAAGTATGGAAATTGATACTGATGAATCTCGCATGATAGGGGACAAGGGCAAGACAACTACAGCGAGAGCTGTTTTTGATCATCTATCTAATCATTTCAAAGCTAAAAGCTTTGTTGAGAATGTGAGAAAAGTTTCAAACGCCTCTATGTTTGGTTTGAAGAATTTAGGAATTATGCGAATGCTAATGCTGATGGTCTTTATCTATTACTTCTATTCAACGGCATCTTCTTCCAACTCAACTGCACCAGAAATAATGGTGTCCACTTCAACTTCATCCATTCAAAAGAGGTTTAAGTATGATGTATTTTTAAGTTTCAGGGGTGAAGACACCCGTAAAAACTTTGTCGATCATCTTTATCATGCTCTTAAGGATAAAGGCGTTTACACCTACAAAGACGATGAGAAAATCCAGAAAGGGAAAAGGATCAGCGATGATCTCTTCAAATCCATTGAAGACTCCAAATTTTACATCATTGTTTTTTCCAAAAACTATGCATCTTCATCATGGTGTTTGGAAGAGCTTGTCAAGATAATGGAGTGTCACAAGATGATTGAGCACACCGCTTACCCTGTGTTCTATGATGTGAAACCCAGAGAAGTGAGAAAACAAAGTGGGGCTGTTGGTGAAGCTTTTGCTAAACATGAAAAGAAAGCTATGTTGAAGAAATGGAAAGGGGCTCTAAAAGAAGCAGCTGATCTAGCTGGATGGGAGCTCAAGAACACTCTTGATGGGTAATTTCTTTCATCATATCTATGTGTGCCATGTTCATCATATATGATTGTATGCTAAACAGATCTTGTTTTTACATACGCACAGGCACGAAGCTAAATTCATCACTAAAATTGTTCAAGAGATTTCACTAGAGTTACGTTCCATCAATTCCGGCTTTGATGAAAAGTTAGTAGGCATGGAGACCCGAGTAAGGGATGTTATTTCATCTTTAGAAATTGATATCGATGAAGTTCGCATGATAGGCTTCAAGGGCATGGGAGGGGCTGGGAAGACAACTACAGCGAGAGCTGTTTTTGATCATCTATCTAATGATGATTTCGAAGCTAAAAGCTTTGTTGGGAATGTGAGGGAAGTTTCAAAAGCCTCTATTTTTGGTTTGAAGAATTTACAAGAACAAGTCCTTTCAAATGTGCTAAATGAACAAGTCAGTCTAGATAGTGTTGATGATGGGAAAAACATGATGAAAAAGAGGATGTGCTGTAAAAAGGTTCTTCTTGTTCTAGATGACGTGGATCACATAGAACAACTTAAGGCATTAGCCGGTGAGCCTAAGTGGTTTAAGCCAGGAAGTAGAATTCTCATTACAACAAGAGATGAGCAAGTATTGGTAGCTCACAGAGTGAACGTGATTCGTGATATTGTTCTCTTATCCAAGCAGGAAGCAATTTCCCTCTTTAGTAGGTATGCATTTGGAAGAGAGAATCCAGTTCAAGGATACGAAAAGCTGTCAAGAAAAGTTGTACGTTATGCTGCCGGTCTTCCCTTAACAGTCGAAGTCTTGGGTTCATTTCTCTGTGGCAAAGATAGGGTTGAATGGGAAGATGCCATACGAAGACTTAAAAAAATTCCCTTAAAGGAGACTCAGGAAAAGCTAGAATTAAGCTATATCAGTCTAGAAGATGAATATAAGGAAATATTTCTCGACATTGCATGCATATTGAAAGGAAAGCACAAAAAAGAGGCAATCAGAATTCTTGAAAGTTGTGGATTTCATGCTAGAATTGGTTTAAAAGTTCTTGAGCAGAGATCTCTCATAACTATTTCCAAATGTGGGGTCTTGGGGATGCATGACCATATAGAAGAAATGGGAAAGAACATTGTTCGTCGGTCTCATCCCGATGAGCCTCACAAACATAGCCGACTGTGGATTAGAGAGGAAATTGAAGATATATTGGCTGATGACAAGGTAAAGATCAGTTTACTTGTAAAGTGGAGAAAGCTAACACATTTTCATTTGTTCTGACGTCTGACATGAGGCTTCTGGACATTGTTTTTGGATTGCAGGGTACTCAAGAAACAAGATGTCTAAAACTTGATATGTCGAGAGAAAACTCGAGAATTGTTATGAAAGGTTTTGGAAAATTGAAGAAACTTAGATATCTTGAAGTGTATTTTGCAGATTATGATTCTGAATCTGACTGTGAAAGTGATGACGAATGTCTTGGCAGTGATCCGAAATTGGATGATACCAGCCAATTGGATGAATCTACCCAATACTTTCCAAATTCTTTAAAATATCTAAAATGTTGGAATTACCCTTTCTTGTATTTACCCAAAACATTTCAAGCAAACAATCTTGTTGGACTTGAAATGGAGTTTAGCAGAAGAATGGTACAACTTTGGGAAGAGGGAGAAGAAAAGGTAGAATAATTGTTGATATGGTTGTTTTGCATAATGCTGTTTGTTAATACGCTAATATTAATCTTTTTGTGTTGTTTTTGCTGGCAGGTTCTTAAAAAACTCAAATTCCTTTCTCTCGATAACAAACTTGACGACCTTTGACTTTAGGATTACTCCGAATCTCGAGGCGTTATCTATGGATTGTTCTGCATTCAGGCCGGGCCGGCCTGGCCATGGGCAAGCTCGCCTGACTTTAGTGTTATGAGTAGGTTTTATGTGATGTAAAGGGTGTTGTGATGATCGAATGATGTATGCTTCACAATGTAATACACGGTTACTTTTTTTAATTGGAGTACGAAATGGGTAGTTCTTGAAATGTTTAGTTTTGTTTTGATGGTTGTATCAGTTTTCGCTTTAGTTGGTTCGGTAGCTGGACTTATTGAAGCAAAGATGAGCTAGTCTCCTGTTGTTTGTTAGACCCTTTAAAAAAATGAGTGAACACGCTAAACTTAAGCAATTTGGTCTGTTAGGAAATTTCCTAATCGGTCGTTCATTACCCAACTCGATACTTTCTTGTCCATGACTAATAGCCACAATAATGATATATAACAGTTTATCAATCTTTTATATAATAAAAGAATTACATCATTTCGGAGTATTTTTGTAAATCCCTTCTCAATGTAAAAAAAATTGGGCCAATAGGAGAGCTCGATTTTACCACATAAGCAAAATCGAGCGACGTGATTGGCCAATAAAAAGTCAAAATTGAATTGATTTTGGTCAAACTTTAATAAATTTGGTGGAGAATTTGATTGAGAAAAAAAACATATAAAAATATATGTGTCAAATTTATGAAAATAAAAACTTAAAAAAAGAGGGGGTAATTAATAAAACATTAGTGGTTGAATTTTAAATATATTGTATGGGGTTAAGTGTAAAATTATAAATCTCCATGTTTTTTTATAACTTTAGATAATAAAAAAATAACCCCCTACACTTTATAACCCCTACACTCTATAATATGAACTTTGTTTACAATTACATGAGTATTAGTACTGGCTTGAGACTTTCATCCATTAAACTTACAAAATTCTACAAATATACGAATTAGGTTTAATATACGTTAAATATTTTAAAAACAAATATTTGTTTTAAACTTTCATCCATTAAAATATTTTTTACTATGTATGTTAAATAAGGACTCATGTTATCCTATTTAAAAATTTAATCTATGCGTACACGGATTTGAATATTAAATACGGCTAAATTATTATTAACGGTAATATAAATATCAACGACTCATGTCATTATTATTTAAAGTTTATATACGGATATCCTGAAAACATTTTTGAAAAAACAGAGTCCACAAATTTTAACCCACATAAGAATTAGTTTTTCCATTCCTCTCTTCTCTTCTACCCCACATAACAAAAACATTCGTTCTTTCAATTCATGAGATTGGATATTCATGATGTATTGCAGTGATGAACAAATGTTTATGTTTTAATTCATGAATATTCAATATCATCAGACATAACAATCGCATCCATCTTATATAACCCGAATCAAACCATACCTTCCCAAAATCAAACCGATTGGAGAATCAAAAATGAATATTAAAACGTATACAACCGTACAAAAACGTATATAGTTGTCGATGTTTAAGCTTAAAAATGTATTAATGAATGAGATTAGGTTTAAGTTCAGTTTTTTATTTTATTTTATTTTATTTTTATTTTTTTAATGATCTTTTGGTGTTGGGGTTTAGCTGATAAAGTTTGTTAAATTTGACTGTGTTTTGTTGAAGTTTTGCTTTTGTGGGTCTTTTGTATTGTTTAGTTGATAAAGTTGTGAAATTTGTTCAACTTAATGGGAGATTATGTTGAAGTTTTGATTCTTATAGCGTTTGGGCATAATAAAGTGGTGATTGGTATGCTTTCTGTATGTGTTATGATGATCTCAAGTAAGAATCTCCCTCTATTAATAGTTGTAAATGGAGTTTGTATAAATAAGTTTTTAGTGTTTTTGTGTACTTTAAGTTAACTAATTATTAGGGGTCACTAATGTTGTCAAGTGAGTTTCGACATGTTTTCATAATTTCGTAGGTCTTGGATGCAAACTCTATAAGATTTGACACAAAGATTCAATGGCATACGTGAGATATATTTTGTTTAAAATACAAATTGGGTGTAACACAATGAGTATATTTGCAATTATAAACTCATTATATGGTGACTATCTGAGCTGCAAAGAGACTTCACGTCGAATATTTACTCTACGGGTAAATTGTGTATATCCTTATAAACTACTATTTGATTGGAGCATAATGGAGTGTTGTTCTTTATACGGAAGTGATTGGCACACTTTCGTTTTTTTATCGGGACAGTCACGGTACAAGCAGTTAAAGCAGTTTATACTAAAAGTACAACTGTTTATTGTATAATGTGGAGTGTCCCAATAAAAATTGAGAGTGCTGCCAACCACTTCCCTTCTTCATATGATATGGGGGATGCTTATATATCACACTTGAAAAAAGATTATGCGTTGCAAAGTAACTTATGTACCTTCTAATATAATCTGAATCATTAAACAACCCATTGTAATACTATTCTTTTGAATTTGAATTTGAATTTGAATTTGATTTGGATATATAACATCAACGAAAATAGTTAAGGTTAAAGTTGAATCAAATTAACTATGAAAATTTAAACTGGACATTTATTTTGAGACGGGGGTAGTATAAAGGTTCGGCTTTTAGCACATTTACCTTAAATTAACAATTACTCAAAGAAAAAAACATTATAATTAAAATTTATGTCAAAACCCCGTGCGTGCACGGGTATTATAACTAGTTGTAAAAGACAAAAAATCCTACCAATTGAAAAATGAAGAGAAACTTTTACACAACACTTGGATAGACTTCCAACATCATAAGATTGTCATATCATGATCATAATAAAAATGTGAAACAAAGGGCAACATGCTGCCATAATTAAGCTCCAAAGGGCAGCCTCGAGTAAACTTTCATATTTAAAGAGCAATCGTTACTCGCAATAGAACCAAAAGAGGTGCTGCCATCAAGTGGCACGGGGAATTCATAAGTGCCCGACAAAATTATATCCCGAGGTGTGAAGTCACGTAAGTTTGCATCAATTATGAGGTGTAAATGGGCAAAGGACGGTGATGAAAACTCGGAGTTCTTCCATGGGATCATCAATAGTCACCTAAATAGGTCAGACTAAATGGTTTGAACATTCTTGGTTCATGGCACGGATCCTTCCACAATAAAAGAACACGTCTTTCATGTTTCCAAAAACAAATTTAAGGAAACAAACCTCTCAAGACCTTCATTCTCTAGCGATCTTTTTAAACACCTTTCCTTAGAAAATACCACTATTCTTGACAGACCAATTTCAATAAAACACAGTTGACTTCTTAGAAAGTCAAACTCTGTACTTGATAAAACCCTCAACAGTTACATGACACTGGAAATGATCATGTTAAGAATAAACTTTGGAAAATGTTATAAGTGCGATGTAACATCATATACAAGTTTTGATAAACATTAGGCTCTAAATTAGGATTAAATCGCTGAACGTAATAAAGTATTTGACTTTTGAGTCAAACTATTGGCTTCTATCAAATTTCACTGACTGCACTGAAGAACATATATATTTCAGTGATAAGAAATTATCAGAACATCAACTGTTTGTATTTTTGACATGGCAAAACTGAACAAACACGGAACGTTGCTTATAACATGTTTGAAAAAGTGTGAAAAATACCAAAAAAAACCATAGTTCTATTTCGGCTACTGGAGATGCTCGATGAAGTGTCAATAACTTCTTAGCAAGCATCAACTGTCACTTTAAGCAATTTGTTCCTCCCGATCTCAATCATCATCATCATCATCATCGTCGTCGTCGTCGTCGTCGTCGTCATCATCGTCATCAGATGCATCACTACCGGCTTCCAAACGAGAGAGAAGCTATCAATGCAAAAGTAAAGATAATTAGAGCAGTGCAACATGTATATTGCATACTGTATATAATTTTACATGCAAACAAAAACCAGAATATATGGGGAAGATAAAGACTTCCATAAGTAATATTACCTCCAAACAGTGATCCCCATATGTAATATCCTCCACATGGCCAAAGCTTTCTGAAAGTCCTCTAAATACTTGTTCTTCGAATATCTCACACTCACTCCAATCGATCGAATAATCTAAGTCAACTTCAACTAAAGAAGACATGTTAAGCAACACAAGATCCCGCAAAACGAACTCACCTTCTATAGCTAGATACGATATATAAGGAGCATTGATTTTGACACAATCTATATAAGCATCCTCGTCAGTATAAATCTCATGATGAGAATTGTATCCAGAGAACACAAACTCCTTAACACTCTTTGAAGTAATATCTATCCGCCTATAACCATAGCAATCGCTCAACTCCAAAGATTCCAAGCAAGGACTTCCGGATAATATCTTCTCAATCATATCTTCATCAAGAGTCGCACAATATAAAGACAAACACTCGAGTCTTCCCCAACTAATAGCACTATTAGGAGGATTAAGCACACACCAGGACAGCTTCACGCGATTAAAACACAAATTGTCGAAAAACACCTCATCATCATAGCAAAACTCTTCTCCTTCTCCAGCATCCCATAACCGTAAATCAACATCTTCAACTTTACGACTAATAGCATAACTAATCCAACTATTTGCTCGCAATTTAAAATCAGAATTAACCAGGCGACTGTAGTTGATATCAAGTTTAAATTTTTTAAGGTTGAGATTTGCAGGACACTGATTTAGGGTGTTGTCGATGAAAGACATGTAGCCATGGAGATTAGTTTTTCTATCTACGTAATCTATACCGTCATCCTTTTCTGAGAAAATTAGATGAGGAAGTGAGGTCCAGAGGTTTTTCCATCGTGTAGAGATAGTAGCTGTTGTTTTGATCACCTCTTTGGTAGTGCAGTCCAAACGAGAAATTATATTATTGACTAACATTTCATCTTTTAACTCGTTCAACCGATCTACTCCTTCCATAACTATTTGACCAACTGCCATACAAAACGAGAAATGAAATGTTAGAAACCACAGATATATCAAGACGTGGCAAGATGGGCTGTCAAAACGGGAAAACTGAAGTATATTCTAATAGGGAAGTGATACTTACACCACTTTTTTTGATGCACACACCACAATTATGCATATAGCATGTTGTAACATGTGCATTAATGATGTAACATTGTGGTGTGTGCATAAAAAAAAGTGGTGTAAGTATCACTTCCCATTCTAATATAAGAAGATAAAAGTCGTTATGATTCTAATCTCTGTTCTGTACAAAAACAGATAATAGAAATATGATGAATAACCGCTACAGACCACTATATATGGCCGACGAGACAGCTAAATCAAATACATGGGCCTTAAGGTTGCGCCTAAATGTTCATATTTGTAGGGGGTGTTTGTTAAATCTGTTTGCCCGCATACTCTGTTTTAATACATAAGTGGAGTTTTGATCTAAATATTTCATAAGTGAATAAGCTAATATAACTTGTTATTTTGAGAAATCCATAAGCATATAGTAGTAGTCAGTTTTAAACAAGCAATCCCAAACACCGCCTAAATAGCACTAAATATTTGGGGGTGTTTGTTTAAGCTTATATGTGGGCTTATGAGCTTGTATTTCATAAGCCTTAAAGTTTGAGAGTTATATTGGCTTATATAAGCTTATTATGATATAACATGGTTATATAAGCCCATAAGGAGAAATCAAATAAGGCCATAAGCGCACATATAAGCTCAAACAAACTCCCCCAAATACCACCTTAAAACAAAATGCATATTGAATGATAATATAAACTTATTCCAACCCCCCTTTCTCTTATTAACAAATCTCATTCATAATCAAACAGCATACCCTAATCGCAAAACTGCCATTTGATATACCACATTGCTTAAAAATGAAAACCCATAAATTAGGAGGTCATAAAAACAAGTAATTACAGTTGTAACTATAACTGTGTAGTTTTTATGACTTACTGAATTGCGTTTAGTTGGAAAATATTTTCCTTCATTTCCTATTTCTTGTTTTGGAAAAAAAGGGAGGGGAGATTTATTTCCACAAAACAATTGAAAATTCAGAAAACACGTTTCGTTAGAGAAACATGTGTTTGTGTTTTCCATTTTGCAAAACTAGAAAACATGTTCAAGTAGTGTTGTTTTCTATCTCCATTCTCCATTCTCTATTCCGCCATTGACTTCATATATATTTACTCTTAATGTCACACGTTTTTATTATATCCATGAATTTTTATAGAAAGATACTAATGCCATCATCTTAGGTTTCTTCTTTTAAGCAGATCACACTATATTGTAACTCTAAGGAACATTGTTCATGTCACACTTTATCGATACAACAGTAACCGTCCATTTAACAATGTCAGAAGAGAGGGTTATTCCATGAAGAGAGCCTCTTACTATAACACTATAGCTAGTTATGATTTATCTCACTGCTATAACACTAGTCTTAACACTATAGCTAGTTCTTCTGATTTCCCTCTACAAAAACACATAACAATACTCATAAGTGTAGACCACACCAACTAGATGGTACACAACTCGCATTGATATAAAATAGTTACATATTACAGCCAAATAAACCTTACTAGTTACAGATTACAGCCAAATAAACCTTGCGGTGCATTACTCGTATCCTAAATTAACTTTAAGTAGTCATTCAATGCAGTCTTAAACATCAGATATAATTAATAACTACATTGATAAAACGAGGAAAATAAACGCCAAGCACTTATTTAATTCCTGATAACCGAGGTGATAAAGACGCATCCTTAACATGCCCTTGCACATCCGACTTCCTGGAATCCATCTTTTTCCCTCCTAACGACTTCCCACACTCTGCCAAATTGGCCTGCTTCCCTAACCAATACAAAACCTTCATCCCATCCTCAAACGCAGCCGGATACTTAACCTATACCCAACCGCCACCATCAAATACCCCTACACGTTTATCCAATATCTTACTCTTTGTTGTCAAACCATCTACACATGAAAAACCTAATTCAAGAACTATGAACACAAGTTTATCCAATATCCTACATTTTGCTTCACATTGTCAAAGATTCAACAAAACTACAGCTAAGAGATTAACTTTATGTAAAACCTAAATCAGCACTCAAATAGCTTAAATGCAAAACTGAAATCAGCACTAATATAGCTAGAAAAAAACACTTGAAAAACAGCCAACAATTCATGACCGCACTTGAATAACCCAAATAAGCACTTATAAAAAAATAATAAAAATAATAAAAAAATAAAATTAAAAAAAAATAAAATTAAAAAAAAAAATTAAAAAAAAAAAAAAAAAAAAAAAAAAAAAAAAGCAGTAAAAAAAAGCTGAAAACAACACTGAATAAAAGCAGCCCTGAAATAAACACTAAAAAAAAGGTTTAAAATAACTGGAATAAGCACTTGTCAAATAAGCACTAAAAAGCTTAACACAATCAGCCCTAAATAAGTAAAAACAAAACCAATATAAGCATCAGCAATCAAAATGAGGTTTGAAAATAACCTTTGGGAATGACGATGGTGATGGCCGCCGATGGCTGGAGCGACGCCGGCGAGGGTGGTGATGGCTGTGGCGAGGGTTTGTGTTTATTAGAGTGGAAATAGGAAATAAAGTTTTAAAGGAAAAGGGGGTAAAAAATGTTTTGTGGTTTTGTTTAGGGGCGAGCAAAGCCGCCCGAGTCCCGACAACCGACTTGATCCTGACATAAATCGATAGTCCCGAAACTGAATAATAGCTTCTCAGGTCGGGAGTCGGGATGGATTTTTAGTATTTCCGGGATTCGGGACGGGACGGGACGGGTCGGGACGGGCCAAAAACCGACAAAATACAAGCAAAAACCGACTACTTTCGGGACGGGCGGGGACGGGACAGGACGGGTAAAAAAACCGACTACTTTCGGGTCGATATTTGATTTACGATTTAGGTGACTTTCGGGATCGGGATTAGTTGGGACGGGTCAGGTCGGGATCCGGCCCGATGCTCAGCTTTAGTTTTGTTTATAAGAGTTGGAAATATAAATTTTGTGTTTTGGAAAACATTTTGTTACAAAACGCTAATTTGAACGCGATTTCTATTTCCTTGTTTTTTACAAAACATTTTTTGTGTTTCCTCCAACTAAACGCACCCTAATTATACCTTTGATGAATAAAATGAGATCGAGTATGGAGCTTTGAAGAGAGGATATGTGAGTGAGAGAGACTTTGGAGAGAGGAAGTGCGGTCAAATCACTCGTTTGTTATATAGTGCTCCATGGTTTGGGCCTAAGCCGAGCAAAACCGAAAACTCGAGCACAGGTCCGATTAAAAACAAACTGATTATAGTTCGGTTTTGTATTTATATGATTTTTTGTTTTAGTTAGCCTGGTTCGAGATAAAACCAAAAAAACACACCTAAATCTTATAAATCAAATCCAACCGAACGGATCAAAACAAAACCAAACCAAGCTGAGTCATTTCGGTTCGATTCTCGATTCATGTTTTCCGCATAATCGGTTTTCATAAGTGGATATATTTTTTTGTGAATTTATGAATGATAGTTTGACTTATTAGTGGATGGATTTGTTACATTGCAAGTACTGGCGAAAAGAAATGAACCGAAAGAACTAATATATACACATATATTCATTAAAAATAAGTTTAAACATTGTACCAACATAAGTCTATTTCTTTTAAAGAATCTTCAATGTTTGCACTATTTGTATTTTTTAGCACTAAAATAGTGCAAAACTACTACAAAACTCCTCCAATGTTAGCACTAGCACTATTTTAGTGCAATGAATAATAATGAAGAAAAAACACCAAATTTAGTGTTATACAATTCATTTCACTAAATCTTTAAATGTTTTACTTTATACCCTTATTTTGTACTTTTGGTTCTAACTTTTTTCATTACATTGACGTTGGATCATTTCTGTAACTTGTATATACATTTAAAGTATAAAACATGGAGTATTACTTCTTATATGAGATGTTATACTCTAGATATTTCTAAAATGACACACTAACAATATTTCATATATAGCTATAACTACGTTATACTTTGGAATCAAAACAACTACAAGTCTACAAAGGAATCAAATGCATGATTGCCTTCATTTTCTCATCAATAAAACTTAATGAGTCCAAAATTATCCACCTTGTAAAACCTTTTGCTTCAGTACTCAAATTTTTCATGTTTATATCTAAACTTTTGTAATTACATCATCTTATTTTTTCATCACTTGAGGCTAAAAAGTATAAATGAACAATACAATAATGATCAATATAAAAGATAATATAGTTTTCATAATTTAAAATCAATATAATTATGATTTAATTGATTTTTTGATATATATATGAGGATTTAAAAGTGTGAGAAAGATATTGATGTAATTAAAAGTTTGGGAAGGATATTAATGTAATTACAAAAGTGAGAAGGATATTTACGTAATATCGAACTTTTAGAAGGATATACATATAATTCTCTCTTTTTTTAATTGGAGTACGAAATGGGTAATTCTTGAAATGTTTAGTTTTGTTTTGATGTTGTATCAGTTGTCGCTTTAGTTGGTTTCTTGTCTATGACTAATAGTCACAACAATGTGATTGTCTAAGATGTTTATAAACACATGGTCATCGCAAACTTGAAACGCTTCATTATTAATGTACACGACCCACTTTTCCCCAATAGCTTCAATCTTAGAAGTACTTACGAATAACTCGTCGAACTCTTCAAGATTTTTAACATTATCAGCACAAACAGTAGCAACGTTATAAGTATTATAAAAGTAAAAAGGTATCAAATTCTTCAACCTCATTACTATACTCGTGAAAAAGCTATATTGATTAATAAAATAATCTAAGATGATCTAAACATTTCACAACGAATGTCTTTATTAGTCAAAGATAAAATTTCAAAAACCGTCCTTGTACATAGCTTGTTTAAATTATAGACTCAGTCCCTACCTTTTTGAAAGTGCAGACGGCGTAGCCTCTGTGAGAAACTTTTGACGTGGATATAGTCCCTAGCTTAAGGTTTACAAATTTTGGACCGGATCTGTTAAGAATCGATACCACAAGGTTACGGAATGACGAGAAAACAGTATAAGGAACAAACACATTAAACCCGACAAACCACAAGGACTATTTATGTAATTCGCTCTAAACAATAATAACTCTTACACTTTTGAGATGCAAAATATCTACATTTGTCCAATAGAAAACAATATCTACATTTGTCCAATAGAAAACAGTACAATGTTACTTGATAAAATAGGTCCCTCCACAATGTACAATGTTTGAGTAGTACCCCATGAGTCATAATTTATATGTCATTGTTTTTATTTTGGATCGGTTGTCCCAAAATACATGTTTATTTTCGTGTTTTAACCGTTCAAAATAGGTTTTAGTGGGCCTAGATGATATTTGATTGGTACATAGTGTAATGCTCTCACATTTTCTTAAACCATGCGCAATTTGAAAGTGGATAAATAAATTGGGAGCGGAACTAATAGTAACTTTTGGTATCTTTATTATGAAGGGAGAAATGGGCCCACTTTGTAAGAATATATAAATTCCTTAAAAGATTCATACCAATATAATAATACTAATAATTACGTAATTACTTAGATTAGAAAGAGTTGAATCTTGCAACCTGCAAGTTTGTTCAAAACACAAAAAACATGTCTTGAGTTTGACCAAACAATCTCAAAGCCCAAATCACATGTTTTCTAAGATTTAACCTCAAATTCAACAACCTTAAACACTTTCTTAGAAATCAAAAAACTCGAAAAAAAAACATGATCAGAGGAGACAGTTTGGAACATGAAGAGGAGGAAACTCCAATGTTGCAGCTATCTCCTTTTAAACACACTGGTTTGATCTATACATTCTTTCTTTTTTTTGGTCTAATGTTCTTATTTTCATATGTATAATGATTTGTACTTAACTTACTGTTTGATCCAATGTACGTATATCGATATTTATAGATGTTGATGATCATGAGCACTTGCCTGAAGTTTCTGTTATTGATGATCATAATGATACAATAAGAACAGGTAAAGGGTTGTTTTGGATTCCTTATATTAGCATCTTTCGTATATAGTTCTTGCGTTTTTTAGCAGATAACGGTTTTAAGTGTTTAGGTGAAACTGCTTATTTGCTTAGTTTAGATTAACTATGTACTTTAAAGAGGTGTTTAGATAAGTAATCCTATCTGAATACCGAATGTTGTTGAGTCAGGGACATTGTGGAGTACAATTGCTCACATAATTACCGCTGTGATTGGATCTGGTGTGCTTTCTCTTGCGTGGAGTATGTCACAACTAGGTTGGATAGGTGGGCCCCTTGCGTTGTTCTTCTTTGCAATGGTGACATACGTGTCTTCGTCTCTTTTGGCGGATTGCTATAGGTCTCCTGATCCTGTTACTGGAGCTAGAAACCGCTCTTTTGCAGATGCTGTTAGAGTTATCCTTGGTACTATATACCTTAAAGTTTCTAGTTAATATTAGCATCTGATTGTGGTAGTCATGCTGGTACCCAAATATATGATCGGTTGGATTTAAGATTGTAAGAGCTTGTTTGGCTAAAGTAGTAGAAGCTCAGGCTTTTATTTGCATAGAGTTGTTTAGTATCCAAAATGTGTAATTGCATAATAAGACATATAATGCCCCAAATAGGAAACCAATTATTAACGGGTGTTTGGGTACTTTATATACAAAAAGCCCAGTCTTCTACTTAAAAGCTGCTTGTTTTCAAGTTTCATTTAGAAGCATCTATTTTTTTTCTTTTCAAAATAGAAGTTTAAGCTCCTATATAGAAACAAATACTCTTTTTCAATGGGAGCTTAACTTTTATAATCGAATTCTATGCTTTAAGGACTCATAAAAGTTGTGCGCCAAACGCACCCTTAGTAATCAAATGAGGAGTTGACTGGTACCATCATGACCCACATATACAGATATGCATACATGTCGAGTCATTTATAGTATACGTAATATATATGTTATTCGGTCAATTGATAGTGTTCCAGGTGAAAAACAGGCATTGTTATGTGGTGTACTTCAATTTTTGAACTTTTATGGGACGGGTGTTGCTTATGTTGTTACAACTGCAACGTGTATGAGGTATTATTTTTGAAGGAAATATTCTGAATAACAAAGGTCATCGAGCATGTTTCATCATCATTAACGGCTGTTGTTTATGTTGATATCAGTGCTATTTGGAAATCAAATTGTTACCATAAAAAAGGGCACGAGGCTTCTTGCGAGTATGATGGCAATGTGTATATGTTTTTGTTTGGAGTTATACAGATTGTTATGTCACAAATACCCGATTTTCATAGCATGATGTGGGTATCTGTTGTTGCTGCCATCATGTCGTTTTGTTACTCGACCATTGGTTTTGGACTCGGTATAGCCAAAGTAGTAGGTAACTCGGCGTTTTTATCAATTCAAATTCATGTGATAAGATCACATTTGATAGATTTTGACTATTTTCTGTTAACTACAGATAATGGTAAAATAGATGGAAGTATCTATGGAGTCTCGGGTGTTAGTCCACATCTGAAGTTATTGTTAACATTTCAAGCACTAGGTGACATTGCGTTTGCTTATCCGTATTCCTTGGTTTTTCTTGAAATACAGGTTAATATCCTATTTTAGGTACACAGATCATAGGACTAGTTAGTACGTTTTTACTTATTTGTAAACCTTATTTCTGTTGGTTTAAGGATACCGTGAAGTCGCCACCATCAGAAAATAAGGTTATGAAGAAGGCCTCAGTTATTGCGATTCTAGTGACAACGTTTTTCTACCTCGGGTGTGGATGCTTTGGGTATGCAGCTTTTGGTGAAGATACACCAGGAAACCTATTGACCGGATTCGGATTTTATGAGCCTTACTGGCTCATTGACTTTGCTAACGCTTGCATCATATTACATCTAATAGGAGGATACCAGGTAAATACTTGATATCAATACTCAACTCAGCATTTTGACTTTTAAGTCAACTCACAACCTTTCAGATTAACGTCCATATGGATTCTAGATAGATGTTCAATATGGTGATTTCAGTTTTAACATTGTTTGATGTGAACTCTAGTCCAGCTACCAAAATTTTCTCAAACACAGAAGAATTCACTAGTAATTGAATTTTGATTTTTCTCGATTTGACTTCAATAGTCAAACTTGAATTTTAAACACTGTATCAGCACATATTTTTATTTAGATATTCAGTATATAACAATTTCAAGTTTCTGAATATTGAATGTTTGTAAGTTTGGCCTTATAATTCAAACTCTTTTTGTCGGCATGTGAGAAAACTAAAGCTCGTTTTTTTTGTACCATTAGCTATACAGTCAGCCAGTATACGCATATGCGGAAAGATGGTCAGCTGAAAAATTCCCAGACAGCGGATTTCTTAAGAGATACTATGGATTACAACTGCCATTCTTGCCAAATTTTGAGTTGAATCTGTTCCGGCTATGTTTCAGAACATCCTATGTTGTATTAACAACAGGAGTCGCGATGGTGTTTCCATACTTTAACGAAATATTGGGTCTTTTAGGGGCTTTGAATTTATGGCCATTGGCGATATATTTACCGGTGGAAATGTACATAGTTCAAAGAAAAGTAGAAGCTTGGAGCCGAAAATGGGTACTTCTGCAAATTTTCAGCGGTGTTTTAATGGTGATTTCAACACTGGCATTAATTGGATCGGTTTCAGGACTCATAGAAGCAAAGATAAGATAATACATGCGCAAAATAGTTATTTAATGGTAACAAATGTAAATAAGCACGGCTTATTTTATATCCCACATGCCATTAAGAAAACTGACATCTTCTAGTAATAGAGAATAACTACAGTTCCTATTGGACTATTCTTTCAGATTTACTTGCTTGTAGTTCTTCTATTTGTTCCTCGCAATATAAATTAAGCAAAATACGATGATGAAGACGATGTATCTGCCAACACCTGTAAAATTTTCAAACAGGAGTTACTTTTTTATTTTACTGATGAACTCTAGTGGTTTTACCATTATTAACCCTATTCTCAATAACTATGGATTTACCTCAAGTTGTTCTTCGGTAAATGAATCTTTTTGAACGCTCCAAGTATCAGCATGGGTCCGACGGAACTCTGCAACTGCTTTTGTAACATTGGACTTGACAGGTGATGCTTCACCAACAAAACGGGCCAATAAGGTGGCGTGCTCAGGCAACCAACTAAAGCAAAAACAAATAAAAATCATCAACATTTAGAGTAGCCCTTTCCGATTTGAAGTGAACAAATAGGCAGCAATAAGAAGGTACCATGGCATATCATAAGGAACTGACAACACGCAAGCAGCTAGTGCAAGAACAAGACCATGTATAGAAGCAATTGAAGGGCCACCAGTTGCGTTTCTGCAGTTTACAAACAATTTAATACACAGAAGAGATGTATATAACTGTAAAGCTTCTTCTGGAGCAATAATAGTATATGAACTGTAAATTACGAGTATAATACTAAAGTAATAATTATAACTTGATCAAAAAAGTTTTGAGTCCCTAAAACAGGTCGACAAAAAATATAGTTACCAAATTGACCCGTAAAAACAGTTTTAAATTACCGAAACAGATTAAAAAAGGTAACAACCAAAACAAACTAAAGTATATTACTATTATGATATTTGCCCATATAAATAATTATAAAAATAGATGAGACCAACCTTTGTTTTCTTCTCTTTTGAAGCTTCATCGCCTCGCTGTAAGCTCGTTCACGGAAATCTTTTGACAATAATCCATCTTCACCCTTCATTAAAACGACAACAGTTTTTAACATCGAGTGAATTCAGACGTTTTAGCATGCAGATGCTATCCGGAAGATGTTTTATCTTCGTATTGTACAAATAGAGCTCTTCTAGAGATTCTAACTGGCCAATGTCCTCAGGCAACTTCCTAAGATGACAACAGTCTGTGACATCGAGCGACGTCAAACGTTTTAGCATGCAGATGCTATCCGGAAGATGTTTTATCTTCGTATTGTACAAACGGAGCTCTTCTAGAGATTCCAACTGGCCAATGTCCTCAGGCAACTTCCCAAGACGACAACAGTTTTTAACATCGAGCGACGTCAGACGTTTTAGCATGCAGATGCTATCCGGAAGATGTTTTATCTTCGTATTGTACAAACGTAGCTCTTCTAGAGATTCTAACTGGCCAATGTCCTCAGGCAACTTCCCAAGACGACAACAGTATGTAACATTGAGCGACGTCAAACGTTTTAGCATGCAGATGCTATCTGGAAGATATTCAATTTTCTTACTACTCACAAATAACTTCTCTAAACATTCTAATTGGCCAAGATCCTCTGGTAACTTCTCAAGAAGAACCTCTTGTAGATTCCCAAGACCACAATTGACTCTGAGAGATTTGAGATGTTTCAACATACAAATGCTATCTGGAAGATGTTTTATCTTCATAGAGTCCAACCAGAGCTCTTCTAGATATTCTAACTGGCCAAGATCTTTGGGAAACTCTGGAATATTGCATTTGAGTGTAAGTTTTTTTAAGCATTGTAAACTACAAATTATGTCTGAAAATTTCTTAAAGTCTGTGCAAGCACATAGACCAAAAGAAATAAGCTTCTCAAAATTTCCAACTGATGACGGCAGATTTTCGTCATAATAACAACCAAACTGCAACTTTGGGAGATTACTGTTGGGGTGCAATGGACATGAATCTAGGTACTCACCAGTCAGATCTAAAGTAGCAGAAGAACAATTAACCTTTGGCTCACATCCACCGCCAAACACAAATTGGGGAAACCTCAAACAACCACTTAAGTTTACGTAGCCAACTTTTTTCAGACATCCGACGGGAGCGTTAATTTCTACCAACTCATGACATCTTCTAAGATCTAAATTCTCAAGATTTGGAATCAGCTCAAGGTCAAGGCTCCTCAACCTTGAGTTACGAAGGTCAAAGAATTTGAGATTTGGACATGCAACAGACACGTAAAGTTCAACAAAATGATAACAATCTTCAAGATACAACTTCTCGATATTCGGAGTCAACCCAAGGTCAAAGGTTCTTAACTCTGAGTGGCTGATATGGAGGTAGTTGAGCTTTTGACAACAAGCTGGCATGCAAAGTTCTACTAAATTATAAGAATCTCTAAGAGATAACGTCTCGAGATTCGGAGTAATCCTAAAGTCAAAGGTCGTCAAGTTTGACTCAGAGAGAGAAAGGAATTTTAGTTTTTTGAGATCCTGCCAGAAAAAACAGCATTAACAAACCAACATTATGAATTATGCAAAACAACCAATCAACAATTATTCTACCTTTTTTTCTCCCTCTTCCCAAAGTTGTACCATTCTGCTGTCCTCCATTTCAAGTCCAACAAGATTGTTTGCTTGAAATGTTTTGGGTAAATACAAGAAAGGGTAATGAATACATTTTAGATATTTAAAGAATTTGGAAAGTATTGGCTGGTATCATCAACTTCACCATCACTTTCCCAGTTACCAAAATCTGCAAAATACACTTCAAGATATCTAAGTTTCTTCATTTTTCCAAGACCTTCCATAAGAATTCTCGAATTTTCTCTCCACATATCAAGTCTTAGACATCTTGTTGCTTCACTACCCTGCAATCCAAAACAGTGTCCAGAAACCTCGTGAAGTCAGAACAAATGAAAATGTATTAACTTTATATAGCTTACAAGTAAATTGATCTTTACCATGTCATTAGCCAATATATATTCAATTTCCTCGTCAATCCACAATCGGCTATGTTTGTTAGACTCATCCGGGTGCTCACGACGAACAATGTTCTTTCCCATTTCTTCTATATGGTCATGCATGCCCAAGCGCTTAAATTCAGAGATAGTTATGAGAGATCTCTGCTCAAGAACTTTTAAACCAATTCTAGCATGAAATCCACAGCATTCAAGAATTCTGATTGCATCTTCCTTGAACATGCCTTTCAATATGCATGCAATGTCTAGAAATATTTCCTTATATTCATCTTCCAGGCTGATATAGCTTAATTCTAGCTTTTCTAGAGTGTCCTTTAAGGGGATGTTTTCTAATCTGTCTATGGCATCTACCCATTCATCCTTATCTTTACCACAGAGAAATGAACCCAAGACTTTGATTGTTAAGGGAAGACCAGCAGCATAACGTACAACTTTTCCTGATAGCTCTTCGTATCCTTGAACCGGATTCTCTGTTCCAAATGCATATCTACTGAAGAGACAAATTGCTTCCTGTTCTGATAAGAGAGCAATATCACGAATCATGTTCACTCTGTGTGCTACCACCACTTGCTCATCTCTTGTCGTAATGATAATTCTACTTCCTGGCTTAAACCACTTAGGCTCACTGGCTAATGCTTCAAGTTGGTCTATGTGATCCACATCATCTAGAACAAGAAGAACCTTTTTACCGCACATCCTCTCTTTCATCATGTTTTTCCCATCACTAACACCATTCACAGTGACCTCTTCTTTCAGCACATCTGAAAGGACTTGTTCTTGTAATTTCTTCAAACCCAAAATTGCGGAAACTTCCCTCACATTCTCAACAAAGCTTTTGGCTTCGAAATCAATAGATAGATAATCAAAAACAGCTCTCGCTGTAGTTGTCTTCCCAGCCCCTCCCATGCCCTTGATCCCTATCATGCGAACTTCATCGGTACCAACTTCTAAAGATGAAACAACATCCTTTACTCGAGTCTCCATGCCGACTAACTTTTCATCAAAGCCGAAACTGATGGAGCGTAACTCTAGCGAAATCTCTCCAACAATTTTTTTGATGAATTCAGCTTCGTGGCTGTATGCATGGTAAAAGAAGGTTCTGTTTAGCATAGTCTAAATACATAAACAATGCTTTAGATCAATATATTATAAGATATATACAATTATATACAAAGTAATACTAGCTAGGATGAAGAAACAAAAGTAAGGAATATCGCAAGTAATTACCCATTAGCGGTGGCCTGCAACTCCCTCCCAACCAGATTTGATGCTTCTTTCAAAGCCTCTATCCATTTCCCAGCAGCGTCTTTGTTTTTGTTTTCCAAAAAGGCTTCTCCAAATGCCCCACTTTGTTTGCGAACTTGAGTGGGTTCCACATCCAAAAAGACGGGATATGCAGTCTGTTGGCCAATCTTTTGACACCCCATGATCTCAACAAGCTCATCTAAGCACCAAGATGAAGAAGCATAGGTCTTTGAGAAAACAATGATGAAGAATCTTGACCCTCTAATAGCTTGGATAAGCTGGTTGTCGATAGTTTTCCCTTGCTCAATTTTTTCATCATCTTTGTAAGTGTAAATGCCTTTGTCCTTAAGAGCATGATAAAGATGATCGACAAAGTTTTTACGGGTGTCTTCACCCCTAAAGCTTATAAACACGTCATACTTAAACCTCTTTGGAATGGAAGAGCTTGAAGCGGACACCTCAGGAGTTGCGGATGAAGGATCGGATAAACGTAATCTCTTGTTGGAGGACATTGAAAGTATGGTTGAAAGAGTTTATGTGTGGGTAAAATAGTGAAATGATGATGTTGAGAAACAAAAGCTACTCGTTTGGTCTTATGTATCTATCTAAGGCCACTATGCTGCTACACTCAAGAAAACAACGCGGCCAAAAAGTCTAAGGCAGTAGAAGCTAAAAGGGGAACGAACGATACAGAATGTAAAATAAGCTAATAAAAACAATACTCTACTATAAACAAATAGCAAAAGTAATAACCAAGGATATATACATTCGGGTCACCAGTGAAAACTTGGGTCTGCCTCAGAAAAGTGTAGGGAAGCTTCACTCGCCGGAGGTGATATCCAATTCGCCGGAAAAAATAAGAAAGAAAAACTGTAGCCGGATATTAACGACGGCGCGTGGACAGGCTTAAAACGACTCGGTTTGAGGTGTTTTGGTCGAGAGAGAAGTATGTATCATGTGGTGGTGGTGGTGGTGTTTAAATTCGCCGGAAAAAATGCAAGGACGGCGGCAGCTGTCACAGTTGCGTGGAGGCGCGTGACAGCTAAGGGTGGTGTTATTTTTCCTTTTTTTGGGTACCGGATAATTAGAGAGAGGCTCTAAAAATAAAAACTTTTTTCTCCTCTTTAAATAAAAGTCCTTACTCACATATCTGTCATCTCCCAGCTACCACCGTCCGCTGTTCTGCTCAGATCAGTTGTCTTCCGGTTTATCCTGCTCAGATCTGTTGTGGTCCGTTATCGATGGCTTGATGCTTCTTTGGGTTTCGACTTTAGATCTGTTTGCTTTAGGTGTGGCTCATGCTTACTTTTATATTCTTTGTATGTTTTATGTACTTTTGTCAAGCTACATTTTTATATGGTTGTGTCTACCACAAGCTCACTATGGTGATTCCCCCACCATTGTATGGTGTTGCTGCAGTCTGTCACAACTATTATGGTGTATGTCTTGTTTTCGCTTAACTTGTTACCTTGTGTATTTTGTTTGGCAAGTCGGTTTCGATTTTGCCCATTATATTCGATGTAACTTGTTGTGTTCAAATTATCACCATTTGTGATGAGTGAAATGAAATATCTGTTAAAAAAAATAATAATAATTAGAAGGAGTCAGGGAGCTTTAATTAATTATAGCGGTGGGTTCATGATTAATTTTATATTTTTTTTACTTTATTATAATGGGAAATTGACAAAAAAATGCATTATACTTACTACTTTTTGTCATTGTATGTAGCATTTTTTTTATTGTAGCACTAACTTTTCAAATCCGTGTCATTGTGTGTACCGGTGACCTGTTTGACCTGTGAAGCAGGTTGAGTTAACGATCGTTTATTTTATTATTACAGCGTTAGTCCTTTATACTAACGACCGTTTATAAATAACTAAATGAAGCATGTTAACTTAACGATCGTTTATTTTATTATTGCAACATTAGTCCTTTACACGTTTTCGCACGTTTTCGACCGTTTTTACACGTTTTTGTCCGTTTTCGCACGCTTTTGTCCGTTTGTGTCCGTATTTACACGTTTTCAAACGTTTTCACACGTTTTCGCACTTTTTCGTCCGTTCTAATACGTTTTCGCCCGTTTATGTTCGTTTTCGCACATTTTCGTTTGTTTTTACATGTCCTTGAATATGTATAATCATTTCATGCACAATCCATCACCACAAAAACAATTCCAAAAAAATATTTTCAAATAAAAAATATAGAAAAAATATTTTAAAAAAAACGGGAAATAAAAAAAAAAATATATATATATATATATATATATATATATATATATATATATATATATATATATAAATTAAAAAAATAGAAAATCAAAAAAATCAAAAATTACAAAAAAAAATATCTTCAAAAAAATATCAAATTTTTTTAAAACATTTTAAAAAAATGTAAAAAATATTAAAAAAATAGAAAATAAAATAAATTTTAAAAAAATTAAAAAATATTAAAAAATATTAAAAAAAAATTTCGAAAATATTTTTTCGAAAAACAAAAATTAGAAAATAAAAAAAATTTCGAAAGTAATTTTTTAAAATAATTATCGAAATATATTTTTTTTAAATAATTATCGAAAAATAATTTATTTTTAAATTATTTTTCAAAAATTTTATTTTCTAATTTTTGTTTTTCGAAAAAAAAAATTTGAAAAAAAATTTTGAATTTTTTTTATTTTCTTATTTTTTTTAGAAACTTTTTATTTTCTATTTAAAAAAAACTATTTTTTTTTTAATTTTTTTTAAATTTGAATTTTTTTTTCAAAAAAATTTTTGATTTTTTTTTTATTTTCTAATTGTTTTTATAAGAAAAATGAAGGAAAACGTATAATAATATGGACAAAAATGGACGAAAACGTGCGAAAACGGAACGTGCGAAAACGAACGAAAACGTGTAAAAACGGACGAAAACGTGTAAATATGGACGAAAACGTGCGAAAACGGACAAAAACGTGCAAAAACGGACGAAAACGTGTAAAAACGGTCGAAAACGTGCGAAAACAGACAAAAACGTGCGAAAACGAACAAAAACTTGTAAATACGGACAAAAACAAATGAAAACGTGCGAAAACGGACAAAAACGTGTAAAAACGGTCGAAAACGTGCGAAAACGTGTAAAGGACTAACGTTGCAATAATAAAATAAACGATCGTTAAGTTAACAGGCTCTATTTAGTTATTTATAAATTATCGTTAGTATAAAGGACTAACGCTGCAATAATAAAACAAACGATCGTTAACTCAACCTGCTGCAACAGTCAAGCAGGTCACCGGTACACACAATGACAGAGATTTGAAAAGTTAGTGCTACAATCAAAAAAAAATGACGCTACATATAATGACAAAAAGTGACAATTATGATGCTTTTTTTTGCCAATTTACCTATTATAATAATATAACTTTAATCCAAACCTCATTTTGATTTACAAAATAAACATTATTCTAAACTATCGTATATTTTCTCTTTATTATTTTTCATTTCAAATCTTTTCTCAAATTCGAATCCAATTTCAAACTTACTTACAAACCAAACGCACCCTTAACATTTAGGGTGTGTTTGTTGGAGGAATCGAAACGAGGAATCATAGTGGATATGATTACCAGTGTTTGGTTAATATCTACATCTTTCAAATATTAGATTGAAAGATTAATATTTTCCATACTCCATACCACTCAAAGAGCAAGGTATGGAACCTTCATTCCTAGGAGGCTCACATTATGTTTAAACACATATCCATTGTGATTCATAGCAACATACCAAACACACCCTCAATTCTTACATCAATAGTTTGTTACTCGAAATTTCCTTGTCTTTTACAAAAAAGAAACCTCATAATAATTACTAGCTATAGTTAAGTCAAAGATTCGTAATAGCAAAAGAAATTTGAAGAGATCATCGATGATCCTTTCTCATTTTTGGATTTTGTCATCATCTTTGTAAGTGTAAATGCCTTTGTCCTTAAGAGCTTGACAAATATGGCCGTCAAAGGTTTTGCGAGTGTCTTCACCCCTAAAGCTTATTAACACATCACACTTAAACTTCTTTTGAAATGATGAGCTTGAAGCAGACGCTCCAAGAGTTACGGATGAAGGAGTTTATGGGAAAAAAAAAAGAAAAAAAAATATAGTTGAAAGAGTTTATGTAAAAAAAAAAAAAAAAAAAAAAAAAAAAAAAAAAACCTATTCGTTTGGTCTTTTTGGGTCGATCACTATCTAAGGCCTCTATGTTGCTACCCTCAAGAAAACAACAACGCCAAAGTCTAAGAACGGTGGCAGTGGCCAGCGGTATGCCCAGCGGCATGGCCATACCGCCGGTGAACACCGCCGCCACCTCGGCGGTATGGCCAGCGGCAAGGCTCCAACGGCATAAAATGCTTCCGCGGTTTGGAGATGGAAATTGAAAACTATCCGTTTGGCTGTGTTATTTTGGACCGTTGGGAGTGCATGCCCCAATACAACTTACCATTTTTGAATCATTCAATGTGATGAAATAGATGGATTCAGTGAAAAAATGAAGCAGCAGTAGATCTTTGTTTAAGCGGCTTGAAGAAGAAAGAGAAGACCTAGATCAATTAGTCAATAAGTTTTGTATCTTTTTTCTCTTGGCCCACTTGTAACATAAAGTTGTGATGTTAGATTTTGAGTCCAGTTTTTATTCTTTGGCCCAACCATTCAAATTTCAATCTACACATACATGTTATCACATAGTATTAGGATCTTAATTTAGATTTAATAAAATAACTTTAGTCTCTTTAAATATTTTCTTTCTTTTATATGTGCAATAAATGAGATGTTAAAAAAAATAAAATTAGTTGAGAGGTATGAAAAAGGCATGGTTGCCACTAAAAAGGGTTTGAGAGGTATGAAAAAAGTATGAATGAGGTGGAATGATATTATTGGTGGATTTGGGAGGTATGGATGATTTCGGAAGCATGACTGCCACCCTCCTAAGGCACTAGAAACTAAATGGGGAAAACGATATACCCCGTAATTTACCCAGTCATTAATTAGCGTTAAACACAAAGTAATTTCATTCGAACATTTAATAAACCACTTTTAAGGATTATTATTTTTTTTAAATAACACAACTACGAAATATGTTCGCCAACTAATTATGTGACGTATCTCACATCTCACTTCGAACGGGCTCACACGCGTACCGACACCGTATTAGTAATGGCTTAATTTCTATAACTATTTTTTGGAGTCAATAACTTTGCCCTTATATTATCTTTATAAAAACGTTTCCAGAAATATACTTCTCGCATTTACGAAACCAAGATATCGTGTTTTCACCTGAGATCAACGAGACATGGAGTACACACGACACTCTCTGTTAATAAAACAAAAATTCTATAATAATGACTTATATTTTTCCCCTAACCGCCCACTCCCACACACTAAGAGCATGGGGTACGGCTGAGCCATGGCTCGCGCCGTCACCACCAGCTCAAAAAAACCGACGGCGCACCGTATCGGTGGTGGCGCCGTCGGTGCTCGCGCCTTACCCACGGCTCAGCGCCGTCGGCTATTTTTTTATTTTTTATTTATTTTTTTTTTTCTTTTTTTTCTGCTGATTTGAGGATCCAAAAAAGAGCTGTTTGAATATATAACGGCTATAATGCCCTTTTTTTTCCAAAAAACACCCAATTAAACCAATTTAATTCCCAAAAAAAACCTTATAAATACCCCATTTTTTTTCAAACTTCACACACACTTCCAATATATTAAATCTCTACTTCTAATAACTATTTTCATCCAAAATGGATCCAAATCAACCATGGATCAACAACATGTTAAACGATCCGATGAACCAAACGCCGGGATCGTCTTCGAACCCCGGTAACAATCCGGGATCGTCTTCGAATCCGGGTTACTTTCCCACCTTCCAAACCTCATTTATGAATCCCGAAGATTTAGCATTGTTTAGCCAATGGAAATTACAACAACAACAACAAAACCAATATCAATTTACACAAACTCAACAAACATCCCAAGGCATCCCTTCACAACCGAATTCGGACCATGCTTCGTTTCATCTAGTAGACGAAGAAGATGACGAAGAAAAATCGGTTTCAAGTGAAGAAAATATTTCGACACCGACCTCAAAAATATCGAGGGCAAAGACGATGGTGAAGAAGCCAAAATCAAAGGCGAAGAATAAGAAAAGCAACAAAGAAAAAGAAAAGGAGGTCGATGAAGATGTGATCCCATCCCGACAACCACGAACTTTTTGGAGCCAAGACGAAGAATATCTTTCGGCTGAGTGTTACATCCAAGTATCCGAGGATCCAAAAACGGGTGCGGATCAACACGATTGCACCTCTCGTAGACGAGTACCGACTCAGTCCGCTCCTACTGCGGGGGAGTATCAGCAGGTCGTAGTGAGCATCCCGGGACGGACCCGGGATACATTTTGGTGCACTCCAATGAATAAAGAGGCTCAACTATATTATTCGTACCAAAAACATGTTGACGGGAAAGTGGACTCCAATGAATAAAGATATCAAGAAGTTTAATTCGGTGGTGGATGAAACGGTGGTTATGAGTGGGGAAGGTGATAAAGATTTTATGAATCGTTGTCACATATTGTTTAAAAAATCAACGGGTTATGAATTTCGACACTTGACTGCTTGGGGCTTTTTGAAAGACAAGCACAAGTTGAAAAATCCCGACTCGACTTTGGCAAGACGTAATCGTCTTCGACCTACTCACGAAGAGCCCGAGCATTTTGGACCCATGATTTGCCACGACCCGACGGCATGTACCGGGTTGCTAAGAGTCAACGTTCGTCAAACTCGACCGCTAGTTTCGGTTCAAACCCGGCATTGTTTCAAGAAATGTTGCAACAACAATACGAGCTAGACCGCAAGGCAAAGATGGATGTTCTTGAGCGAGTAATGTGTGTTTTTAATATTAATGAAGTTTATTTAAGTTTATATTGTGTATATTTTAATTTAAGTAAAAAAAAAAAAAAAAAAAAAAAAAAAAAAAAAAAAATGGCCGACGGCACCAGAAATTCTGGTGCCAACGGATACCCCTGAAATGTGGTGCAGTGGGATTTCTGGTGCCATGGAGCTTTTTGCTGACGTGGCAGCAAAAAAATCCCACGGCTTGGAGCCATGGCACCAACGGTACCTAATGCTCTAATAATACTGGGGCTGTTTCTTTTTTGCTTAATCATCCTGGATGAAGAAATTCCTTAACCCAACTAGTAAAAATAGTGTTTCTTTTTTGCTTAATACAAAAGAAAATCCTGATTCTAAAAGAGGGCTAAATATGAACTTCTCTCCATCCAGGATGTTTTTTCAAAAGTATACCCTTACCTCTTTTTCTTCTATTTTCTATTTCTTCCCCACATAACTCAATTGTTTTCTCCTCCTTCACACCCACCTCCCATGACAACCATGTCCAATCTGATCCGCCATGCTACTCCGCCGTCTCCACCACTCCATCGTCGTCACTGTATATCTGATCTCTCCGACAAATCTTTGAAAGTTTGTAGTGATTAAAGTTTTAATGTAGTATTTCTTTATTGTTCGATCTTTGACTTTAGATTGTTAGACAAGATTATGTATTTGGTTGAATTGATTTGATTATAAGGTATTATTATATAATTGGAATTTAAGATGTTTCTTTATTTTTTCATTATTAGATACAAAATGTTCCATGTGTCTGTTCTTTTTAAAGTGGGACTTTGGGAATTCAACTGAAGAAATTTTGATTTTTTGAGTTTGAATCATTTATTTGCTTTTGGCTTACAAGTATATACAAGAAAATTGGACATTTGAGTATTTTAAGATGGTTATTCAGGATGACTTAGGATCAAATGAGAAATATAATTAAGATGAGAAGAATGAGAAGAAACTACAACCACAAATATTAGATGCACCCATAAAAAATAGATGCATCTCCTATTATTTTTCTTTCTTTATTTGAAATATGTGGCTATAATTTTTTCTCACTCTTCTCATTTCATTAATTCTTCTCACTAGATCCATACTCTATTCAGGATGAGAAAGAAACATGTATATGTTGAAACCATCCTTACTCCAAACAACATATTAATCTAGAATCATTTCCAAACAGGAAAAAAAAAATTATTTATTCCTCTTTATCCAAATCCCCACACACGTTTTGCTTCGAAAAGAAATACATGCCTCTTCTATTCTCTCTATCTTAAAAGCAAATATACATCCTCGAATTCATCTCCATTCCAAGATACAAGAAGATGGGTCACTTTCATCCTTTCTTATTCTTTGTGTACTGCGTCCCAAGGTTTAGACAACCAAGTGGCTAGTTACTATTTCCTTTCTCATCTTCCCAAGCTTAGGCCCTTGGCAACACATGCGGGGAGGCACGGCACGGTAGCCCCACCGCACGGGAACACCGCCGCTGGTGCCTCCTTACCGCACGGGGGTGTGAAACTCGGTAAAGCTTACCGATCCAAGAGTAAATGGGGTATACTGAATCGACCCTTACGGCCACACACGATAGAAAGAATTAGAAAAATAGTTTATACGTGTGTCATATTGCATAACATGATTATACATAACGCCGGTAACGCAATCTCGCCAGTTCATATTCGGGATCCTCCGATTGAACCGGTGTTTGACGAAGCAGCTTTAGGCGAGATACGAGATGAGGATACACATTTTCGTGTCAGATTTGATCTTATGGAGCATATTCACGCTCAACAATTACCATACCTCGAGGTGAACGATGAAGTTTAGTTTTTTAGTATTATGTAATGGTATTTTATGTTTTTTTAATAATATTATGTAATGTTTATTTTAATTTTAATGAATTTTAGTTTTTAATAAATTTTAATAGAAATTTAAAAAAGAAAAAAGAAAAAAGAAAAAAAAAAAAAAAAAAAAAAAAGTGAGTGAAGGGTGAATGATGTGATGCCAACAAAAAATGAGTGAGTGAAGGGAAAAGTGAGAGGGTGATGTGGCATAAGGGGATTGGTTGTTTGTGAGTGAAGGGGGATGGAGTGAGTGATGCATTGCCAACCCCCTTAGTCACGAGATATGATATGGAAAATGCAAGGGATAGTGACCGATGCACAAATCGATACCAAGAAAGTCGGTCAAGCTTTTACTTGTTTTTCTTCTTTTTAAACCACCAGCGATCCACAGGGGAGACACCACTTTCATCAAAAATCGTAAAGGGTTTATGGTGGTTCCTGCTTGGATTCGGGCTTGGTGGATTCGTGTTGAGTTTTATCTTCTTCGCTAATTAATCCTTCCATTTGTAAGGTTTTCCTAAATTTCTTTTCTTGTTTATTGTTATTAATCTTGATAAACTGTTGGTTTAATTATTGATAAATTGGCTGAAGATGAATCTGATGATTTATTGTTACTGATCAGTTTATTAAATTGGGATTGATTTTGGGTTAATATTAAAACTTGTGTGGCAAAATGAATAAACTCGTAACTAAAACTTGGATATTGGCTTGATGGAAGTGCTTATTAACAACCTTACTTATATTTCTTATGGCTTATTTGGTGGAGACTACAAAGTGGTGAGTTTTGGTGTGGGTTAGTCATAACGCGAGTCCAACCTAGGGTCACTAGTACGAGTAGTGTTGCAAGGTCATAAGTGTTCGGGTTTCACTACACTCTCGCGTCAAAATGCCCAGCCTACTGTTACACTTCCTCTTGATAAGCATTGTTGTTGAGTCGAACTTCTATAAGAACTCAAAAAGAGTGTGAGTTTGTAATACAAACCAGGCCACGGCCAATTTGTTTCAAAGGGGTTTATTTCTTTTTGATCTTGTCCACTCCTTGTGTCCTACTTAAATTACAAACTCAAGAAAACTAGTAAATGTAAAAGATTAAATATGTCGAATTGGTTTAAACTTGGTTGTTTTGGAGTTGGTTTTACTGTAATTGTATTTTAATGTTTTAGAACAAATATTTCCCTCCTAAACGAACACACTCACTAATACTTATTTTGCTTATTGGCTCATTTCTACTTTTATAAGACTGACTAATAATAGTTTTGAAATAAAATTTAGTGGTGCTTGTGTTCAAGTGGTCGAATAGCTCAACCCAGCGGTGGGGTTGTTTTGATGTCAGATCTTCTACATTTAAGTGCAAAACAAATAAGAACTAAATGTATTTGGGTTGGTCCTATATTGGGTCATGGTTATGTTGGGTGTGTGTGTTGAGGCTGATGGGCCGAAGCCCACTTAATACTAACAAAAAGGGGTGTGTTTGAATTGTTTGTGATCTCTGTTTGTGTCGGGCCCACATTGCTTGTTACCTTCGGCTGATTTCACGACTCATTACCGACTCACTCGTCTTACTCGTGCTCGACATAATTTCCTAACATACCCTAATTTATTAAACATATTTTATAAACGGAATATAAACTACAATCTTTTGAATCATTAGTCCATAACTCTTATAATGATACTAAACAATCTATTTTGATTCTAAAAATAATATAACAACGAGTTATTATTTATTGTGACATCTAGTCACTACATATAATTAAAACTTATACTTGGGTTATGCCCAATTTTCTAAAAATTCATACAACTTATACAAACTCCTTTGATAAAACTATTATTTAGGATATAATTTTTACACGCTTCTATCATACATTCATATATACTTTCAAAAGATATTTTTATAATACGAATCCATCTACTATATATATATATATATATATATATATATATATATATATATATATATATATATATATATATATATATATATATATATATATATATATATATATACACACGGCTACTTTACGTGCATCGCCCTTCGGTTACCGGCAACCCAAAAACTTATTCATTTTGACACATTTTATTATTTTTACATGTTTACTTAAGCACTTCTGAAAGCCAATGCTAGCCAATATTTACCAAACTATTTTAAACTTAAATGCTGCCACACAAGCAACAATAACGCAAACATTTTAAAACTTTTAAACTTTTAAACTCATCGAGTCTTAAACTGGAACTGTGAACTAAACTTGCCATACCTAATCTAGGTCGCGTGTCGGTGTCACACACTATCACTACTTGATACTTTACTCTATTCAGACTGCTTTACCGAGGTGAGTCATAGCCCTCTTTTACCATTTTGAACTTTTTGGGGGAGATACATGCTCGTTTTATTTACAAATCTTGCTCATTACTACTTGATTTATGAAACACTTTATTTATTTACTGAAACTTATTACATGTTGAACACAAATACTTTCTGTATGCTATCCTGATTGATATTGCTTAAGTTACGACTTTTGCCAAAAGTCCCTCATATCATGAACCATTAATCACTTGCGAGTGAACGCGAATATAGTGAATAGATGTATTGGCAGTTGACGCCCCATTTGAAGTTAGCCTGGGATGGTAACCGAATGCACTATATTCGAATAACTTAGGAACTGGCAAACTCCTATTACCCGAGGGCCTTATTACCTGCATCATATAATGTGTAGGCTTCTATCCCATAAGATTTTTATATATCTCTTATGGCTGCATAACAGTGTTAACGTTTGCGTTCATGAGACTTAGAGCAATAAGGCGGTACTGTAATCATGATACATTACTACAACTACAAAATTTATGGGCGTATAACAACGTAGCCCACTGTTTATCAAACTTGAAACTTGTGTTCAACTGATTTTTGTACAAAACACTATTGATTCACTCAACTATTGACCCGGCTAGGGCAAACAACAAATAAACTATGGGTGTAAAACAACGTAGCCCACTATTCATTTCATTGATATTTGTATTTATTGCAATTATCACTCAAAACTCGAAACTCTTTCAATCAAGTGTTTTACTTATAAACTTTATGAACTCACCAACCTTTGTGTTGACACTTTTTAGCATGTATTTCAGGTTTCCTGAGGTGATAACTTACTCTTGGAGGCTCTTGGCGAATGGCATGGCATGGTCATAGATGACTCTGATAAACAATTGGGACCACTTCATTTATTTTATGGGCCTATTTCCGCAATACTTTTGAAATATGTGAACTCATTGTTTATAATAGTGAAATTTATTCTAAACGGTTGTGATAAAAATCGTTCTTTGTACCTCATGTTATGATACCAGTTTAGTAGCACCCCATTGCATGTATGCTTCCACTAGACCCGATTTTGGGGGTGTTACACGATACAACATGTAAAATAAGCTAATTAATAATAACAAGACCCTATAAAGGAATAGCAAAGTAATAACGAAGGATATATACAACTATACTCAGATATTGCCAGAAAATAAATTCCGGAGGTGATATCTAATTCGCCGGCAAAATTAAGAAAGAAAAAGTGAAGCCGAAAACTTAAGGCCACGCGCGTGGCCGGGCATAAAATGACTCGATGTCTCGATTAGAGGTGTTTTGGTCGAGAGAAAAATAGCTATCGGGTGGTGCTGTTTAAACTCGTGGGAAAAATGCTAAGTCGGCGGCGGCTATCACATTCGCGTGGCAGTGCGTGACAAGTCCAGTTGTTTTCCTGTTAATTGTATTTTGATCGGTGTTAAATCTGTTTATGTATATATATAACCTCAAAAACACATATTTAAATTGTGAAGATAATAAAAAGGGTAAAATCTATGAATACTTAATGTAGTCACAATTCTAACTCATTATAAATAATCAACTAACAAAATAACTATGCTCTAAAAAAGCTTACACGTTATACCTTGTGGTTAAATAATCTTGCAGCGTCTATCCAATGGCTGTTTGTTTTTGCATTTTTTCGTCCATTTTTACATGTTTTTTGCACGTTTTTGTTCGTTTTAGCACGTATTTGTCCGTTTTTACACGTTTCGTCCTTCTTTGCACGCTTTCGTCCGTTTTTACACATTTTTGTTGGTTTTTACACATTTTCGGCCGTTTTTCCACGTTTTTTGCACGTTTTTGCCTTTTTTGCACGTCTTCGTCCGTTTTTACATGTTTTCATTCGTTTTTGCACGTTTTCTTTCGTTTTACAAGTTTTATTCGTTTTTGAACGTTTTCATATGTTTTTACACGTTTTCATCCTTTTTTGCACGTCTTCGTCCGTTTTCACACGTTTTGTTTGTTTTTGCACGTTTTCGTCCGTTTTTACACGCTTTCGTTCGTTTTTGCACCTTTTCGTTCGTTTTTACACATTTTCGTATGTTTTTACATGTCTTCGTGCGTTTTTACCATGTTTTTGTTCGTTTTTGTACGTTTCGTCCTTTTTTACATGGACAAAAACATGCAAAAACAAACGCAAAAGTGTAAATATGGACGAAAACATGCAAAAAAAAAAAAAAAACGAAAACGTGTAAAAACGGATAAAGACGTGCAAAAAATGGATGAAAACGTGCAAAAAACGGACAAAAACTTGTAAAAACGGATGAAAACGTGTAAGACGGACGAAAACGTTCAAAACGGACAAAAACGTGTAAAAACGGACGAATACGTGCAAAAAGGAACGAAAACACGCAAAACGGACAAAAACGCGCAAAAACAGACGAAAAAAAATGTAAAATGGACGAAAAAATGCAAAAAAAAACGACCGTTGGACAAAAGAATTCACGCTGCCAAAAGATAATCCTAAAAACAAACGGTCGTTGGACAAAAGGATAGACGCTGCAAGATTATTTAATCACAAGGACTAACGTGTAAGATTTTTTAGAGCATAAAAGTAATTTTGTTAATTGATGTATAATGAGTTAGAATTGTGAGTACATTAAGTATTTGTAGATTTTACCCTAATTAAAATGAATAAACCAAACTTTATATGTAAAAGATAAAGAAATTTGACTTATTTCATTTTCACGGCTAATTTCTCTCCTATTTAATTTGCAACGACTTTTTCAACTTTCATGACTAGTCGCGTGCACGTTAAGAGAAGAAATTACTCGGAAAAATGAAATAACTCGTTACACGAAATTTTCTTACTACCTCCGTCCCATATTAAATGTCTCATTTGAATTTTCAAAGTCTTGTTTTATCAACTTTGACATTAAATATTTTTATTTATGATATATAATACATGATGCAAAATATATGAATAGATTGAGTTTTAAATGTACTTTTCATTGACATAATTTTTATCAAGTATCACATTATACAAATAAAAATATTTACGGTCAAAGTTGAAGAAAAAAACTCAAAAAGTACGTTAAAAGTAGACATTTAATATGAGACGGAGGGAGTATCTTTTACGATAAAGAAATATCATAATAACACCTAAGCCATACTCAAGTCAAAATGGAAACTCCTAGATCAACATATTTGTGATGATAAAAGAAATATCTCGTAACTTATATCTTGAGATCAAAGAAAAAGAGAGAAAAATTATAAATATCTAACATAAATATCCTTCTTTAGACAACTATTACTCCCTCTGTCCTAAATTATAAGTCCACTTTCATATTTCACAAAGTTTAAGAAAAGTAGGGCCCTCACAATATTAACCAATAAAAATTAATTCTCACCCCCTTACAAGCATTCTCATTGGTTGAAAGTAAAAGTGGACATATAATTTGGGACAACCCAAATTGACAAAATGGACTTATAAAATGGGACGGAGGGAGTATCATATAAATTTTTATAATGTTAATAAACAAGTAAATGACGAGTATGAGAAGTATTAAAATATAAAGGTTGCCAGGTTTAAGAATATTTTCATTTTATTAGCAAATCTAAAGGGTGTTTTTTTATACCGTGGATGTAGGGATGAACATTTTGATCCGAATCCTGGAACCGTACCGGTACCGTACCGATCTCGATATACGGTACGGTACCGGGACTACAAAATACGGTGGAAAAAAAATCAGGACCACTAATTCGGTACTGGACCGGTATCAATTCGGGAAATTCCTGAAAAAAAAAGGGGAAAACCCGATTTTCCGGTACCTGTACCACTAATTATGCTCGGGAAAAAATCAGTACCACTAATTCCGTACGAGATCGGTACCGTGGTGATCCCTACTTGCATGTTAACTTTTGATGAGTTTAAGAACTATTTTTAATCGTTAAACTTAAGAAAGAAGATCTTTGTTTGATTTATTTTTCTTTTTAACAACAGGAGTCGCAGTGGTGTTTCCATACTTCAATGAAATATTGGGTCTCTTAGGAGCTTTAAATTTATGGCCATTTGCTATATGATTTACCGGTGGAAATGTACATAGTGCAAAGAAAGGTGGAAACTTGGAGCCGAAAATGGGTACTTCTGCAAATTTTCAGCGGTGTTTTAATGGTGATTTCAACACTGGCATTAATTGGATCGGTTTCGGGACTCATAGAAGCAAAGATAAGATAACACATACGCAAAATAGTTATTTAATGGTAACAAATGTAAATAAGCACGGCTTATTTTATATCCCACATGCCATTAAGAAAATTGACATCTTCTAGTAATAGAGAATAACTACACAGTTCCTATCGGACTATTCTTTCAGATTTACTTGCTTTGTAGTACTTCTATTTGTTCCTCGCAATATAAATTAAGCAAAATACGATGATGAAGACGATGTATCTGCCAACACCTGTAAAATTTTCAACCAGGAGTTAATTTTTTATTTTAGTGATGAATTGTAGTGGTTTTACCATTATTAACCCTATTTTCAATAACTGTAAAGTTACCTCAAGCTGTTCTTCTGTAAATGAATCTTTCTGAACGCTCCAAGTATCAGCATGGGTTCGACGGAACTCTGCAACTGCTTTTGTAACAGTGGACTTGACAGGTGATGGTTCACCAACAAAACGGGCCAATAAGGTGGCGTGCTCAGGCAACCAACTAAAACAAAAACAAATAAAAATCATCAATATTTAGAGTAACACTTTCCGATTTGAAGTAAACAAATAGGCAGCAATAAGAAGGTACCTTGGCATATCATAAGGAACTGACAACACGCAAGCAGCCAGTGCAAGAACACGACCATGTATAGAAGCAATTGAAGGGCCACCAGTTGCGTTTCTGCAGTTTACAAACAATTTAATACACAGAAGAGATGTATATAGTTACCTAAAACAGGTCGACAAAAAATATAGTTACCAAATTGACCCGTAAAAACAGTTTTAAATTACCGAAACAGATTAAAAAAGGTAACAACCAAAACAAACTAAAGTATATTACTATTATGATATTTGCCCATATAAATAATTATAAAAATAGATGAGACCAACCTTTGTTTTCTTCTCTTTTGAAGCTTCGTCGCCTCACTGTAAGCTCTTTCACGGAAGTCTTTTGACAATTCTCCATCTTCACCCTTCATTAGGCCAGCTAAAACCGCGGCCGCATGCTCCCTCACCTGTAGCACAGCTCACAAAGACACGAACTTCAGTACTGTTTATTTATGATAATATCATTAGTTAACTGTTACAAAAAGTAAGAAGAGAATAGAACTTGCCTCTACTTGGTTATCTGTAAGTAGCTTCTCAACTGTCTTCCAGATTTTCTGTTTCTCATCGTTTGAGAGGATGAAAGTGTGCCTGCCAGCACATCAACGTTAAAGATATTTCCATGGATAAATGATTACAAAATTGTTATTGTTAACGTGCAAACACGCATACCTATACATAAAGCTGCGAAGAAAAGTCAAAGTTGCGGATCGTGTTCGCCAGTTAGGATCATCTGCTGAAGATAAAAGAATTGACACTGCCTTTCGTAGATGAGTGTCTGGGAATATTCTCCATTTTAATAGCTCAAAAGCTGCCTTGGCCAGTATTGACAAATCCTTATTTGATGTTTCCTGCATAATAACGATAAGAATAATCAAATTATCATACAGATTACCTTGCAAAAAAATTTAAAATTATTAAATATATAAAAAATTTACACACCTGTAATGAGATCACAGGGTAAAGAAACCCAACAAGAACATCCACCAAGAATGCCGATCTCCCGGATTTCATTAACGAGATAACAAAATGGAACAGCTACACATAAAAGAACGCATATTTTAATACGTTAAAGAAAGGAATAATAATAGTAAAAACAGCTAAACTTTAACTCTTTTCGCATGGTTTAATCCTTTAAAAAAAATTGGGTCACTTTTACGCCATGTTTCTGAGTACAAATTTTAAAGGGACTTGATCGATCAAATGTTAAAAGTTGGTTTATCTATTAAAGCAAGTGCTTTTATATTCACCCTTAAAAAACATAAATTCACTAACAAGTACCGTTTCCATCCATTGAACATCATCCGATGAGTTGCTATCAGACCCAGAAGTCATGTTTGTCTCTGATAGATTCTCCAAATTATCAGCCGGATTTGCGTTCTGAATTGCTACCACGAGTTCTGATGCTCGGTTTTGTAAAACGTGATCCCAACTTATTCCATGTTTTCCATTCACTATATTTTTCCCGTTCTCGGAATCTGTATTAAACGCCGCATGTAGTCGGATATTTGAGCACAACACAGAGAGTGCAATAGCTATTGCTTCCCTGACCTGCTCACATGTAGGTCAACAATCAGCAAAGAGTTGTATTCAGTTTATGCGCTGGCAAAATTTTTTTGGCAATGTTTTTATCTTTAGCTTTTTCCGCATTGTTTTCATCCTTTCAGATAATATAGTTTGCTTATAAACAGTTTGATTATGATTCGCCTTTAATGCACGTTGTTGTGTTGTAACAGAAGTTAAGGATAAAAGCATTGCCTACTCTTTTATAAGCATTAAGCCACCAAATGGATGTAGGTATGAAAATGAAATCATTGTATAACATAAAAATATACACTTACGTGGGCAGCGGGATGGCTCATTTTATCGAGCAGCTCATGCAATAAGTTATAATGTAGCTGACTTTCTGAATCCGGCATTTTCGGGGGTGATACTTCTATCAAAGCAGCCGAAAGAAACGAGTAGCGTTTGGCGACTACAGTTGTAGTTACCGTTTGTGGCAACGGTTCGATCAAACAATCCAAAATCCGTTGTCTTAAAAGCGGTACTTTTGTTCCGTATTTACCCTTACCAGTAACTGCATATCGGATACAATTCGCCCATTCAGGCGTAGACTCAACAGATGGTGCAAGAAGTATATTCTGCAATTGGGCCATCATCCAACTATCCCATGCTTCTGAAAGCCCAATAACATCAGCATGTAACAAACCCGCAAAAGCCTCAGATGCAACACACTGTTTAGACCGTTCTTTAGCGTTTACAAACTCTTCCAAGGCAGTCTTTAATGACAATAAAACCGAGACACCACATTCTTGAACTAAGCGTTTGAATATGCGAGCAAAACTTGAATAGAAAGTATCGTTTCCGAATAAAGAAATCCAAGTAGGTGTTCGGGGCCATGAAGATGAGAAATCAAAGTAGAAACGGGTGATGGATTTATCCGCTAAGCTTTGAAACGATGAATTTCCATGACCACCCCTTGAAGACGAGTTCTCAGTGTCGCTAATGATGTGGACATTTGATAGGCTGTCGAAAGTATCGCTAAAGAATCCTTGTTCTTGAAAAATATGAGTCAAAGTCCCTTCGAGAGATGACTTGCCATTTTCTTGCAAATCCCCTGAAGCAGCTGATTGTCCATCGGCTGGTAGCTTATAAGGTGATTCTTTTAGTAACATATTTAAAGCGGATATTGCTAGGATTCTTGTCTGTGGGAGTTGACTTTTCAAATTCTTCAAAAAATGACCTGAAACACATGCCAATTTTATACGGATTGGAACAGGTTGCGTTGGCTATAAAAGTGCCAAAAATAGGATGGACGAAAAAAAAAACTAACCAGCGGCTTCACTAAGAATTGTTGATGACAAATTGGGTTCAATTCTAGATGACATAGCTAACAACAGTAGAACCCTGTTGGCCATCAAGTTATACCTACACAAAACAATCAAACGAACTCGGTACATTATTTCATTTAAATAATATAGGTACAGATGTAAAGAAGATGAACCGTTAAGTTATACCTCCAATGCAAGTTAGTTGACTCAAAACTCATAGAACTGATCTCAGAAACCAAAGCTGCAAATTCTGTACCAGATTGATTCTCTGATTTCCGGAAAACGTTTCTTGAGATCCCCGCAAAATAGATGTTGTATTTGACAAAAAGCTGAAATCATTGGCATAAAGTTTATAAGTAAAACATACGAAAGTATGTTATTGGATTATCTATGGAGTAAACATTTACCTCGTTAATAGCTTTCTGGCTTTTTAAGGATTCATGATGAGAACTGCAAGAAATAATGGAAGACAATATCACATGAGCACCAGATTCAACGTTTAGTATTATTTATATGCGAGTATACAGTTTATATACTTACCTCAAAAGAATTCCGAGAAGGAATGAAGAGAAAGATTTTGGGTCCTGTATTTTAAAAGATTAGAGTAAGTAGGAAAATTCAAAATAGATGATAATATATTAACTAATTCATTGGGATGTTTGTAAATAATAAAATACCAATGCGAGATGCTTAATAACAGTTTGAGTTCCAAGGACAGCACAAGATCCTAAAACCGCATATTCTGGTGAGCTGGCACTTCGCAGATTCTCAGTGAGAGTAAGCACACACTTTGCAATCAAAGATGGCCATCGTTTAATCAATTTTACAAGTGATCTCCCAGCCAGCCTGGAAACCAATTTAAATATTAAAAAAAAAAAAAAAAAAAAAAAAAAAAAAAAAAAAAAAAAAAAAAAAAAAAAAAATTACACCAACAGAAGTTGAAGGTTACCCCCCATTTTTGGGTCATTTGAATATATAAATTGACGTACTTTATTTATACGTAGAAGCCGTGAAAAGATGGATTTGTGTCCTTTTTGGGTAATTTTGTACCCGAAATATATTATTATAAAGATTATAAGACTATATATGATATAACATTGTTAGACAGAATTAATATTTATATATAAAAATAATTGTTTTCAAAAGCCAATATTTAAGTGTCAAATAGTTAAGAAATGAGCAAATCAGTAGACAAAGTCATCCTTTAATAAGTCAGATTCACATATAAGTACAACTCGGGGCAAATACGCATTCATTTTAGATGAGAGGTGAGGATGTAGAAAGAAACTCACGTGCGTACGGTATCATAGCTATGCACACAGAGCCTAAGAAGATCATCCAACAGAACATTCACACTATCTGACGAGGAGACATTTTTACTTGTACGAAACAAATGATACGCTGATTGTGACGTTCTCCATGTATTGTGCATGTATGCTTTGTCGATAAGTGCCCACCTTGGCCTAAGATAAAGCATATCAAACTAAGAAAACGTACGATTTTCATAGATATAAAGAGGATATAAAAATATAGGAAACATTACCTTTTCTTCCCTTTAGAATGAGTCGACACAATAAAATTAACAGGAGGTTCTATAATGGCAACAGATTCCAGTTTCCATGCTTGCCTATGGTTAGTCCACTCTTCATATTCAGAACTTCCTGTACCGTCATATCTTAGTCAATAAGCATGTACTCAAAAACAGATGATAAAACTCATATGCTTGTAGTAAACATTACCATAGTTCCCCAACGCCTCGATAACACGAATGAGTAGTAACAAAAGGATGCTGTCATCTGACTTTTTCTCAAGCAAATATCTGAAAGATCATATATAAATAACATGTTGATATAAGCAATGGAAATAATATAAATCCAGAGAGTGAATTATTACTTGGAGGCTAAATGGATGATACTAGCAGCTTTTTCACGCAAACCCGTGCTGCCAACACTTGACCCCGTTGCTCCAGCAATTAAAAATGGCCGGTTTTCAACCTTGCCATTTTTAAAAGATGGTATAAAATCAGGTAGACATGACAATACACCTTGCAATGAAGAGTCTATCCGCAAAAGAGTCACTTTCAAGTGGTCTTTTTCGTTTCCTGTACAACAAACCAAATAAAATGCCATAACCATACTTTTTTCTTTTGCAGATAAGAATTTACTGCACGGTTTTTAAAATGAGTATCAAGGCTAACCTGGATCAGAGTGAATATTATCCTGACATATTTTTACCAGCTCGTCTAAAGCGGATTCTAGATGCAAGTTTAGGAGTTCATTGGCTAATTGAATTTCGTCATCATTAGGGATGTGCCACTTCGGGCCTGTAGATACTTCGTCGTTTGAAAAATCTTTATTACTTATCCATTCCTCCAGTGGGGTCAAAGAAGAATGGTGTGAAACAGACCTGTCAAGCCCAAGACTCGCTATTAATTTACGCAAGAGCTAACAAAGGATCATTATTATCGGTGTTAATATTAATGGAAAATTACTAATTGCGCCTTTTTAAATGGGTTATACAACAAAATGTCCTTTCAGAAATTAAAAACACAATAATCACAATCCTCAAAACACTTGCAAATCACCAAAAATCTTTATTTCCCAAAACTTCCACGTAATTTTGCAGGTTTTCTGATATATTCTCAAAAAAATATCAGAATAGTTCTTAAAATCATGTTTTGTATATACTTCTAAAAGTGCATTTGTTATATCCCCCACTCGAAAATGTTTAGGCTAGTAACTTTTTCTTATCTAATTATATCACAACTGTTGTCATTGTTACTAGAATAATATTATCAATCAACGACTTAAAGAAGCGTACTTGTACTGATCAACAGGGTAATAGAGAACCAGACTTCCAAGTAGGGACCGCAGGACTTGATCACCAGCTATATTAACCTGTCAAATTATGAAATAACAGGTTAGTGCTGGCAATAGGCATCAAGTTTATGAAACGTCAAGAAAATGGGAAAAATAAATAAATAAATAAATAAAACCTTCCAAGATGGGGACTCAAAGGCCAAATGTATCGCCTCCTTAAACTGATCCTTGTAATTAAGAAGCGAAGGACCACCATAACTGATTGCAATTGATAACACCTTCAACTGGTAATCAATTGATGTTTCAAGGGCTGGTGAAAGCGTGGCTCTTGCCTACAAGTATGTAAATATGTTAACAAAGCTAGGACATAAAAGCTCCAATTACCAAAGTGAGCCATTTTGAAAAGTAGGTTGCTATCAAATGAATTACAAGAGACGTACCTTACTCAAAGATGACTCGCTGAAATTTCCACTTCCCCCAAAACCAGTGAGTGGAACTCCTTTTAAAGATGATATAACAGAAGATAAAAGAGGTTCTACAAGGTTGTTAACAGCCAGTTCAGGATTTGCATGGATGCATGCACAACAAAGCAGACCGACTTCGGCAATAGCTCCGGGCAGAATATTCGTCTTCAGAAACTTGGAAACTTTTTTTATAGCCTGTTCAGTAAATGTAAAACTTTTATGACCCCTGAATATTATTAACCCTTTAATTTAACTTGGGAGACAAGTGATTTTTACCTGATTATACAGGGATTTTGAAAGTCTTCCGAATAATATTTCCAACATGCAGAAATACTGAGGACCGTCTTCAACAAGGAACGTTCCCGACGTCGCAGGTGAATGTGCATCTTCATTTCTGCAATACATCACATTTTATAAATTATCAACAAACTAGAGGGGTAAACATGTAAATAAGCCAAAATGAAAGTACTTACAAAACACCACTAGGTTCCAAATGTTGTAGCAATGAAAAAAGACGGCATAAGAACTCATCAAGCCATTCTGAAAACTGTTCTGCAGGCATGAATGCCAAAGTATCCATATCATCATCCAACGTTGCCATCTGCAGTAAAGGTTCCATTAAATACAAGTTTACGAAACTGGAACAATTTGATCGTTCATGTTGATAATTGTAATTACATTGGAAAATATGGAACCAATGAGTTGCATTGTTGCTAAAGTCTTTGGAGGATCATTAGCATCCATCCCAAGCAACGCATTCGTGAGTGAAATCATCAGCAGATCACGAAACATATTAGCATCATTGGCATCGTCCGTTTCCATTGATGAAGCAGATAAAGACATAAAAAACAATGATCGTCCAGAATAAGCCACTGATGTTACGGCTGTCTTCAACTGATGTGTTGCTGTCATCTAAACCCAGATAGGAGTGAGTGAGACCTATGAAACAATATTCATAATTCCATTTACTAGAACATTGTAGAAACATGTTATGAAACTGACCGTTTCTAAAGCCATATGGAACCGAGTCACTAAAAAGGGTAGAACTAATGAGGGCTCCACATAAGACAAAATAGACGTTGCAGCTGCAACAGTATCAGAAAGGCTTTCATTTTTGCTGTATTGACCACGATCAATTAACTTCAAGACTGTGGTTACAAAAGATTCCCTTTCTCTTTGTCCTAGACATGATCCAATCTGTTCATTCCTGAAGCGACAATTTTTTAAATAAGAAATTAAATATCTGTATTAAAAAATTTAAAAGGATACCAAAAAGGAATGATAATCCTTACTCTTTCTCTCGTTGTAGGCGTTTCTGAAATGTGTATACCAAGTGAAACAATAATCTTTCAAGCGAGTAAGTCCAACGACCACCATTAGATGGATGGTAATATCTACAAGAAGTAATAAAACATGTCAGTACACATTTTAACCACACAATTCATTGAAAATTCAAGTTTAATAACTAGAAAACAAACTGTTCTAAGAGGTTGACCAATTTGTCAAAATGCTGTTGCGCCAAGCTGCCGGGCTTTAGCAAGTAAACCTGAAATATGAAAAAAGAAGATATGTTAGGAACCATATATGTAAGGAACATAAGGGGCAGCGTTTTATGGCTTAAAGTATTGATCTTACAATTGATTTTGCAATGGCCTTAGCTGGAGTGTGTGCTCTATTGGTAAACAAGAATCTTGTATTCCTTGGAACATCGATAGTGAAAGGATACGACCCACCTCCACTTGCCACAGGCACCTGCACAAGTGATATTATCTCGTTATTGCCTACATATTTCACTTAGGATTTATTGCTATGAAATACCACTGTACTGCCATTTGTCTCATTTTAGTCATTAGCCTTGTTTCTGGATCTGTGAGTCATTATAACTTGGTTTACCATTGTACTTAGGTCATTTCTTAACCTGCAACATTTTGATACGAAAATCTAACATTTTTATATAGAAGTGCCCATTTTTGAAACCCGTCTTTAAGGGGGTTTGGAACTGGGGTTACAAAAGAACCCAAACGAGAAACAAAACCATCTTTTAATCACCCATATGTACACAAGAAAGTACAATGACCAAACGGGACAATGAAAAGCAGCTTGGTAAATCATGCAAATAATCCCTTTTTATTTACTTACTGTCAGCGCTAAATACTAGAACTAGACCATATCTGTAGAAAGTACCTCAAACATGTTCAGAAATCGACTGAATATTTCTGGTAAAAGATCCTCCCAGTCTTTAGATTTGTAGTTCTTAATAACACGAGCCATAATAGCTGCCCATTGGCTGTTCCAGAACTGACAATTTGGTATAGAATCCCACTGACGAATACATGCGTTGACCCATTCACTGTCATGACACACAAAGTGATCAATATTATTATTAATAACGTGCTTTTACTTGCTAATAAAGAAATATGCATTGATACATTACCGTGAATAGAAGTCTTCATTTTCGGCATTTGTAGGAAGGAAGAGTCTCACAAATCCAGAACCTTCGAAAGCCGAGTTATGCCATGGATTTTCAAGTAGTGAGCTGAAAATGTATTTCATTAGTCCCATAAAAATAACAACAATCTACAATAAGTAGATTCAATAAACGCATTGGCTATTATTATTCTAAATATTCATCAATGGTATTCAAAATATTACCTAAACTCAGACCATATCTCATTAGCAGAACCTGGTGGGAAGAACCTCCGGCAGGAACGAACAAGGGACGTGACCATCTCGAAATGTCGTTGTCTTATCCTCCATCCCTCGGGTCCCGTATTCCTGTAGCAGAACATCAGACCATCATTAACCAAATAGCACACACATATATATACAGCAATCATATGATGAGTACCAAATAAACAAATGTACCTTGTAAAGTGTGTTTGAACCATGGTATCATAAAACGGGCGCCATTCAACTTTCAACGTCAACTTTTTGCGATATTTATTTAGCAATCTCACAAGAACATTGCCCCATCTCACCTAACCAAATACAAACAATATCCAATATCAGTATCACAGTATAAAATGGCTTAACAAACACATGTTAGAAATATTTTGCAACATGAAATAACACCTGAGCATAGAGCTTGTCTTGTGACGCATTAAATACTTGCAAGCCGAATTCCACGAGAGAAGCAACATCGTCCAATGAAACTTCACTCTTAGCCTTAATAAATCTGCATGATCGATAATAATGAATACATTGCTGTTTGCAAAGTCGATTCCATCCAATGTAAAGATGTATTATCGAGCAAACATCACAAGAGGGACTAGTACTTGGGTTCAGACAGAAGCAACCCTACTAATTTGGAATAACCAACTCCTAAAATAATTCTTCAAAATTGCTTATTTGTATGCTGTATCCAAAAGTAGTTTCAATAAGCAATCCTAAACACCCCCTTATTCAAACAGTATTGCAACTTAGTTATCCTATTGACTCATTCTCATATCCAAACACTACTTCCTACATTGTGTTCTGTTACAGCTAATTATCTAATTCTAAAATAGGACAGGGACCTTTTTTACTGAATTCTAAACTACAAGGTATATTCAACCAGTATAATAAACGATTAGAAAAAGTGACACCTTCAATCAACAAATAACTTAATAGTAACAAACTTGATGATATTATACACAATAACCACCACCAAGGTGAAAACATCCTCACAAGAGGTCTCACCCTCGCTAGGTACACATCTAGGGGGTGGCCAAAGAAAGGGTTGGAAACGGTCACGAAGATACCCCGATTAGACCACGTACATCTAAGCAAGTAACCTGAACAGGTGACCTCATCCATTTTGCCATTTTCTTTTAATTAGTGATACAGCGCTATGCCTCTTAGGGGGTGTTTGTTTAAACTTTTTTTAGCTAATGAGCTTATTTGAGTTGGCTTGTTTTTCATAAGCTAACCTATCGAAACAGATGAGGTTTTTGCGTGTTCAGGTTACTTGGGAAGGGGAGCCTTTTACTCATATGTACGCGGCCCCCCAATTCCCCAAATATGTAGCAAATGAGGTTTATAACACTAGACCTCGTGTGATAGTTAGACTTACCTAACTTACATTAAAAAGAACCTGTAAAATTGTGACTTTAAATTTCAAAATATAACTATTCAAAGTAACTAGTTGACCTTATAAACTACAATTCACAGTAAAAAGTCAAAATTGAGCATACGATCACTGTTAATCCTAGGGGTTATTCTGAGACTCATGGGCTTTAGGGGGTGTTTGGATTAGCTTATTTAGCCAGCTTATGGGCTTCTTTTTTATTTTGAAAAAGCCCATAAGCTCATTTACTTTAGAACTAATAAACTTGAACTTATTGGCTTAAGCCAATAAGCCAAAATTGATAAGATCATAATCTCCAGAAAATGAGCTTATGGGCTTTTTTCAAAATCAAAAGAAGCCCATAAGCCGGCTAAATAAGCTAATTCAAACACCCCTTAAACCCATAAGTCTCAAAATAAGCCAAAATTAATAAGATCATAATCTCCAGAAAATGAGCTTATGGGCTTTTTTTCAAAATCAAAAGAAGCCCATAAGCCAGCCAAATAAGCTAATTCAAACACCCCCTTAAACCCATAAGTCTCAAAACACCCCTAAACCACACAATTCACAGTAAAAACCCAAAATTGACCCATAAAGACACTTACAAGTCAATAACAGAAATCCATTTAAGAGACCCATAAACAGACTCAGGATCATCAAAATCATAACTCTCCTTAACAGAATTCACAACTCCTTTAAACGACTCCTTCTCCTTCTTGGTAGCCTCAGCTACCGGAGGTGGGAGCCACGCGTTGTACCGATGCATTTTGTTACTGTGTGTGTTTTTGAAGGTGTGATTAGTGTGTGTGATGGTATTTATAGAGAGTGATGAGAGTGTTGGTAGTGGTTTCTTTCTGGGCAAGATAGATAGAAGACCAAGAAAATATGGGTGACCGGTGTAGCAAGTACCCGGTTTAGTACTTTAGTTTGGTTTTGGAACAAGTTAAGTTGTTTGTTTTGTTTTGGTTTTGTTTTTTTTTTCAATGATGAATGTGGACTACTGGACTTTTTGTGGTTGGGGTGGTGGTTTGGTTGAAGTCTGTGAATGAATTATTTATTGGTTTTATTTTTACTTTTTTTTAATCGTGAGTTTTAACTATCTTATATCTTATAGTCCCCTCCTTCTCAATATAGTTGTTCATATTTTTATTTTTCTATATCTCAAAAAAATTGTTCACTTTTCATATTTAGTAAAAACTAGATAGTAATATATTATGGGAATATTCTTTTTGAGTAGTTGAGATTTATATTGGTCTCATTTTTATTAAATTTAGTATTTTTTCACTCATGATAATAATTTTGAGACGGATAGAGTAATTTATATCTATATTACATTATAATGCATGTGGGATTATTTTATAATTAAAAAGGCTTAAAATTCAGACTTTTTTTTTGCTTAATATAGAAAATTTTCAAAATTAATTTGTTAGGAAGCAAGTTTGTTAGGAAGCGGTTGGTTGTTCAAACTAAAATTATTTGGCTTAACCATCTCTAATATTTCTACTTATAAAGCATGAAGACAATTAAACGTATAACCAAATAACGCAAAATATAATCACACAAATAGTTCTACTATTTATATAACAAATCTATCTTACATGTGTTAAGCATAACTCTAACCTATAATTATTTCATAGAGAGCTTCTCACACAATATATGATACTATTGAAACGCAAGCTCTTTGGTTAGTTATTGGTTTTATTGTGCTTATGAAAAATGTAATAAAGTGGTATGTAATATTATAATGGTATTATAAGAATTTATGTTAATGTATTATTAGAACAAAATTTACTTTCACAACAACCACCCACCTTAAAACATTCACAACAGGTCAAGTAACTTAAAGTTTTTCATTATTATAAAAAGTCTTTTAAAAGAGTTTTTTGCATTACAACCAAAGCTTTTTAAAAAACTTTTCTACAAAGATTTGATAAAGCTCAAGTCTTTCCTCCAAGCTTTCTTTGATCATTAAATGTAGAGCTGGCAAATCGTGTTTTAACAGGTTCGGAGCGTGCGAATAACATAAGTTTCAAACATGAAAACAACTTGTTTAACACTTGGTTTTGGTGATTTGAGTATGACAGTTATACGTTTTATGTATCAAAAAGGTTAAATATTGAACCCTAGAATACTAAAAACAATTATTTTAAAAAATAAAAAAATTGCATAGTACATTTTTCCCTTAACAGGTCCTAACAGGTACCCAATTTGTCAGCTCTAATTAAATGTCTTATTCATTAAATACATTAAATGCATCAACTCTTAAAGACTTAATGCATTGTAAATGCTCTAAACCATCTACAATGCATCAAGTTTTTAAAGACTTTATGAATTTAATTTATAACCCATTTAATGACTTATAGTTTTTGCAATAGATTGGAGTTAGCCAAGTCTTCCTTAAATCTTCTTAAAAAGCTATTGTAAAACCTTATACTACAATGCAAAAAAGCTCTTATAAAGGCTTGATATAATAGTAAAAAGGTTTTGATAGTTTTAACCATTACGAATGCTCTTATGAGTTTAGTTGTTTTCAACAAACTAAAAATATCATATTTATTACATGTTTTAACTTTTAAACATAGTCCCTACTCCCTAAGACTACAAATAACAAAACTATGATTAAAATCTTTTTTCTTGTTTATTATAAACAAGATTCTAAGTTAACATAAACTTTAATATCGTAGTTGTGTTATAAGAAATTTGAAATAGCATAACCCTTAAGTTATGAGTAATATTATAGTTGTGTTTATGACAAATTTATGTTGTTGTATTGTGTTGTTAGAATCTTGTTTTTGTTTACTGCTACAAACAAGATTTTGAGTTAGCATGAATTTGACAAAATTGAATAAATGTTTAGTGACTTGAGTATGTAACTTGTAGAAGTCTATTGCTTGTATCCGATCTCGTTATTTTATGCATGTTGTGATACGGGTTATGGTTGGTAAGTAAATAGAAACATGATAGTTCATACCTTTCCGGACTCGCGTGATATGATTTTAGATGAATATGCTTTTCTAACGGAAATGTGGATTTCTGTCGGCTGAAAGTCTATCCCAAACAACTAGAGCGGCTGGGTTTCGAGTCCTAGATCCATGTTTAGTCATGTTTAGTTTGATTGCTTCAGTTTCTTGGCTGTTCACTTTGTTGTTTAGCCGGTTCTTAAGCCACTTCTTTTAGGTGTAAGTTGCTTTGGTCTCTTACTCGAAGCCATTTAATAATATCTTAACTTTGAAACAAAAAATCGTGCAATGATAAAAATGAAACTATTTGCAAAATACAATAATCTTATAAGTCATTAACGTTATTGGTAAACTTTGAAACTCCAGTATTAAAAGTTATTAATATTTTCCTAATATTTGATATTTTGATAAAATAAACAGTTGTATTTTTAATATATGTGCATTTTTATGCAATAATTTATTTGTTTTCTTTAATATTATAAGATTACCCATTTAATGGAAATATATTGCTACTATTTTATTATTTTTGTTTTGGGGTTTGTGTTGTGATAACATTACCCATTTACTTTATTACTTTACCATGAAACTTAATTAATCTTTGTTTTTTTATATGTGATTTTATTTATTTTTTCTAACTTTAAAATCTAATCATGTTTTAATGATAAATGTGACAAAGTATATTTGCTTTTTTTATTTTTGTTTATATAATATCAAAACAAAAAATATTCAATAACATATTATATATATATTCTAAAAACCATTAGTTGGTAGGCCCCGATGTATTTTAATTAATGGGTAATTAGTCATCTAATTGTCTTTCTGATTGGTTGGTGAGGCTCATTTCAGTGGGTGTGGTGCAGGAGGCATCATATGATTTGTCTCTTTTTTTGTTAGTAACTTAATACCATGATTAGATACAGTGTCCATGAATAGTAGTAGCTCAACCCATGAGAATAGTGCATTGTTGTGCACCGTTTCTATACGTATCTGATACTGTTTCACACTGTAGCATACGTTTAGTACGTTGATATTGATACAACACATGTAAGGCAAGTATTAGGACCACTTTTCACATGGTTCATTAATTACACATTGTACTATGTCAAATTTGATCCACAAAAACAGATTTTATACACATTATCTTTGTTAAATACTTTATTTTTTCCACCATAAACTTATACTAGAAGTTTCTCTACTCCATCTTTGTCTTCACTAGCAGATCATACTTCAAGTTTGTACCATCTACGGTTTGATTCACTGAGAAAACAAGGCAACAAAAGAAAACATCAAGAATATCACACCGCATTAACTAAGTTGACTCGGTGGTTGACCGAGTCAACTATGAGTCCGACCAAACAAAAGTTCCACACGAGTTTAGGGTTTTTAAACCATTTTTATTAATAAATTTTATTTAAAATCCAGATTTAATAAAATTAAAAATTAGGGTTTGGTAAAAAGTTTATCAAAAACAAAAAAACAGGCGTGTGGTTGATTTTACTGTGGAGGGTTGTGGTGGTTCTCGGTGGTGGTAGCAGCGAGCTGGGGTGGCTATGGCGGGGTACGGTGGTGATTGGCGGCGAGTGGGTGGTAGAAATAAAGTCGGGGTGGCCCGATCTATCTTTTGGAACAAGAAAAAGAGTGGCCGGAAGTTTGGCCGGAATATTTTCCGTAGGCCGGCATTTGTGGTGGTCGGATGGGGAAGAGAGAGGGAGGGGAGAGGGAGACAAAGTTAGTAGTGTGTGTGTGAGACAAATGAGATTTATTAAAAAAATGGTCTTTTATATTTTAGGAGGGGCCAAACGCGGGCAAAACCGGGTGAAACTGCCAACTAGGGTAAACTTTTAGTAAAAGGACTCCGAGACCCATTTGACGTACCAAACGGACTTGAAAAATTATGAAACTTGCCTCATTGTTTTCAAAATAATTTTTTCAATAAAACCGAATTGCACAATGTTAAAAAAAATAAACAAATAAATAAACAACTATAATTAAGCACAAAATTCTTTTATGCATAAAATTAAATTAAAGAAAAAAACGTCCACGCAGTAACGCGCAAGCAAATTACATTTCCTTACAAATTACACGCTTCCATATTAAAATATATATATATATACAAAATAATAATAATAACAATAATAATAATAATAATAATAATAATAATAATAATAATAATAATAATAATAATAATAATAATAATAATAATAATAATAATAATAATAATATGATGCGTGGGAATCGCACCTTGCTTTACCTCTCGAGGGATCTCGCGAGGCTTACAACCCCCACCAGGCAGTGTACCTGATCGTTGTAGTATAGTATAGTGACAAGTACCGGGGGATTGATCGTTCAGCTTAGGAATAGTGTCGCTAGGATTAGAAAGCCTAATTAATAGTTCTAGAGATGAAAGATGATTATTTTTTGTGTTTTTATATTTTTATGAAAGCAAGTAAATCTCGGGTTTTGGAAGAGTGGGCGGAATTAGTTGCTATTCAACTAACCCAAAACTATTATATAACTAAATTAAAATAATGAAAATGAAATTACACTAATATTAAACTAAGGTTGTGAGCAGTATTTGGAGAAATTGTGTTTACTTAGACTTCATTACTCCCTAGATATCTTTTACATGTCAATTACTTGTTACACTTGTATGGATGACGGATTGTATTCCTTAATACCATTCGTGGGGTGGCATACATAACTCCCCAACTCTATGAGCTCTTATCTCCTCCTACACCATGACCCAGCACAACTATAGGGATTGTAAACAGTGGCTCATGCATTAAATACAACCAATAAAGACCTAGTACGCCTCGGTTCATGTTTCTTAAGACGTTCAAGCATGTTACCATTTGGAGATCTGCCAGTTTTCTTAAGCCTAACATATAATATCATTCATCCAAAACAAGAATAGACAAGTAATCAACACATAATCAACATCTAGGTTTCATTAGATCTAAGCAAACACAAAGGAAATCTAGCCTAGCATAGTAGAATTAAGATAAGAACAAAAGATAAACAACCAACACATAGACATATTGATTGAATTAAGAGTATACTTATCTCAATTACAATGCAAGGTCTCAAGGGTTTGGAACCCTTGAAAAACCTGTAAAAGAGGCACCAAAATCGTCTTTAGGGTTTCACCAAAACTTCTCCTCCTTTTTTTAATGAAAAAACTAGAAAACTATATATAGGAAAATCGTTCTGACGGCGTCAAGAGTAAAGTCTGACGCCGTCACCTCGCCGCCATATACTTCCTCGGACGCCCTAGATCCACTTGTGACGGCCTATGTGACGCCGTCACCACCTACGGTATTTTATTCTTGGACACTTTGACGCCGTCACCTAACCATCTGACGCCGTCACCAGCTACGGTATTTTATTCTCCATGTCTGACGCTGTCAAGAAGGAAGTCTTGACGCCGTCACCTTGTATCTTCAGCATGGATTTTTGGTACTTTGTCGTTTTCTTCATTTTTATGCTCCAAAAACGTCCAAAATAGCCTCTTTTCCAGAATTCACTCTCCAAACACCTAAAATCACAAAAGGAACGATTTAGGGCAATATTTGATCAAATAAAGTCGGATTCGGGCTTAAATGACCCCCTAAAAACGGATCATTTTTCGCCTCATCATATACCCTTACACTTGAGATTTGCTTGTCCTCAAGCAAATGAGCTTTTATTCTACTCAAAAGACAAGTTAGGGGTCATTTAACACTAATATAAAAGTAATTACAACAAGTAATCGTTCCACTAAAGACCAATAGACAAGCACGGAGGTCATACACAAGCACCTCACAAATAGTGTTTAGATACTCACATCTCTCGGGTGTAATAAAGTAATATAACATTTATGGAAATGGAAGATATCTCTCACTACCTGTCATAGCAAAATAGATTACCATAGGCTTGGGAAAGGATCAAACCTCCACCACATGGCGTAAGCACCTAGGATAAACTATCAAAGAGGTCTTTTTAAAGGGTTATAACGTTAGGTGTAGGGATATGAATTACACGGTTTTGTTGGATAAAGGGAGTTTTACTGGTGGCGAGTTAACAATCTTGGTTAATTACATGTACAAGATGGCGTTGCTAAGCCAAGACTAGACTCGACTTAAGCTAATAAACGAAAAATAACAAAAATATAAAATGAACATAGAATGAAAACGGGATGGTAGTCCGTATGTTTGTTTTTTTTTTCTTTCTTTTTCCTTTTTTCTCTTTTTTTTTTTTTTTTTCTTTTTCTTAATTTTTTTTTCGATTTTGTTTTTCATACACTCTTACCCTACCATCCAAAATAATACATCATAGGGGTATGAGCAATCCCCTTACACTTGAATCTTTACATACTTTACATTAACTAATCTAATGACTCGAATTAAGAAAATCAAAACACTTGGAGCACTTTTAAGATTAACGTACATATGGGGGTAATAATATTATGTTCTTCCCCATTACTCCATAAAATAAGTACTTACCCATGAGTCCCAATCGTCCCAAAACAATATGTACAAGGATATGACTCGACTTAGCAACCATGTAATCAATTAGATAGTTAACTTAGGGTTTAACAAATAACAATAATGCACTAAAAATGAGTGCATACACGGAAGGCTAAGGCGATTTGGGTGTACATTTAAGTGGGGTGTAACAAATTCTTCCTTTAAGTAAAATGCTTAAAGTTAGAAACGAAAAGATAGGCTCGGAGGGGTGTACTAGGGGTATCGTGTACTAAAAATGAGTACAACGCAAAGGGTGTGGGAAAAATTAGTTGACTTAACTAGCCAAATAATACGACTTAAATGGTCAAGTAATTATAATACGGGTTTAACACAAGGGTGATCCTAATGCCTCTTATCATGTAGTAAATCCTACTACACGAATGTAGTCTCACTAGCGGTCTCGGGATGCATCACTAACGCAAGTTCTAGAATCTAAATGCTACCGGTACACTCATAAGCACTAATAATAAATGCTTTTCCTATCAAAACTAAAGGCGAACCTCACATCTTTGGGTGGAAAATTTTTCTGAATATACGGTTATGTGCTAGTCATACAACCTCCTATCCATGAGACGCTTGCTATGGCTAAAGTTTCACTCCTAAATGTTGTAAAAAATTTTAAATTTGGCGCTAAAATTACACTAACAAGTATTTTTCATAGTTTTATTACACATCTACTATCAAACAAAACAAACTCAAGCGAAAGTGCATATGTAAGGTATCATCTTTTTACCCTCCCCTTACACTTAGGATGAACATTGTCCCCAATGTTCAAGTAAAGAATGTAAAAGTTAAAAGTAAAGAGAATGAAATCAAATACTCCCCTGATTCGCTCGGTATGGATTATAGGTTGGCCAGGTTAAGTCTTCCTCCAAGAAAATGAACGATCAAAGCTTCCCTTCCAGAATATAAATCATCTTCTTGTCTTAAATAACCTGTAAATCCTGACAAAAGTAGACAAGGCAACCTCGCGTAAAATCGGCGGCATCCTATATAAGTTACTAAACCTAGAAAGCAAAGTAAGATATAATGCTTGTGGAATGAAGTTTGCAGATTTCCTGGAGATTATAAAACTTAATAATTCACAAAAACCATAAGACTCCGTTAGAAAAACAAAACCGGCAAAATTTCCAGATTTTTGACTCCTGACGCCGTCAAGAGCAATAGCCTGACGCCGTCAGAATGGACCTGCAGAAATCTTTATGTTAAGTTTCCGGAAAATTTCTGGAAAAACTTTGTCCTACTTCCTGGAAAATCCTGCAAAACTTCATTATGACTCAATACAAGCATTTGACTCTAACAATTACGAATATACATGTTCATTAAATATTGTGGAGAATCATGATCGGTGTGTTTCTTAAAAACATATTTGGGGTTTCCCCTTACACTTATCTTTTGCAAAAATACCTTTAGGTTGAAGTTAAGACTAGGCCAAACAACATAATAAAGTATGTCCATATTTTAATTTAGAAACATGATCAACCAACAATAAAAATAAAACATGCATACGGAAGCAAATAAAATCAAACAAACAAACAAACAAATAAAAACACACAAAACATGGGTTGCCTCCCAAGAAGCGCTTTTCTTTATTTACGAGTCTTGTAGCTAGACTCAAAGTCGTGGGTTACTACGTGATTTCATCATCAAACATCACATCCTCCTCATTAATCATTTCATTGTTATTTTCTTGGTAATGCTTTACACGTTGTATGTTAACCGTGAATTCCCTACCCTCATCATCAACTAGCACTACTGCTCCAAATTTAGAGGAATTCTTCACCGTGAACGGCCCGTACCATCTAGACTTAAGTTTTCCCGGAAATAATCTCAACCGAGAATTGTATAATAGGACCTTGTCTCCATCTGAAAATTCTTTGGGTTTCTTAATTCTTTGATCATGCCATCTTTTGGCTCTCTCTTTATATGTGATGGAGGATTCGTAGGCTTCTAATCTAAGCTCATCAAGCTCGTGTAATTGCAAAAACCTACTATTCCCCGCAGTTGTGTAATCTAAGTTGCATGCCTTAAGCGCCCAATAAGCCTTGTGTTCTAATTCTACCGGTAAATGACATGCCTTACCATACACCATGCGAAACGGGGTCGTTCCAATAGGTGTCTTGTAGGCAGTTCTGAATGCCCATAAGGCTTCGTCGAGTTTGAATGACCAGTCCTTTCTGTTTTGACTAACCGTTTTTTCAATTATTCTTTTAATAGCTCTATTGGTGTTTTCGACTTGGCCATTGGTTTGTGGATGATAGGCGGTGGAGAATCGGTGGGGTACTTCATACCTCTTCATTACCTTTTCCATTTGCGCGTTGCAAAAATGTGTCCCCCTATCGCTGATAAGGGCTTTTGGAATCCCGAATCTTGAGAAAAGCTTTTTCAGGAAATGAATGACCACTCTAGCATCATTAGTCCTAAGGGCTTGTGCTTCAACCCATTTTGAAACATAATCAATGGCGACTAAGATGTACTCGTTTCCCCTGAGGACGGAAAGGGTCCCATAAAGTCAATTCCCCAAACATCGAATATCTCACAAACTTGTATAAAGTTCTGAGGTGCCTCATCCCTACGTGATATATTTCCAGCCCGTTGACATGCATCACACGCTTGCACCATATCTTTTACATCACGGAAAATTGTGGGCCAATAGAATCCTGCATCGAGAATCTTTCGGGCAGTGACGTTTATCCCATGATGCCCTCCAGAGGGACCGGAGTGACATTCCCTCATGATCTTTACTGCCTCATTCTCCGAAACACAACGCCTCACAATGTGGTCAGGACACCTTCGGAATAAAAATGGTTCATCCCAGAAGTAATATTTTAGCTGCGAAAAGAACCTCTTCCTCTCGTATTTAGTCAGGTGTTCAGGGACGAGCTTACATCTACTTGCGAAGTAATTGGCAAAGTCGGCGTACCATGGTTCCGAATCAAGGATAGACATTAGTTGTTCATCAGGAAACGAATCTTTAATCTCACTTCTATCGTGTTCATCCAGGGGGTTTTCAAGGCGAGATAGATGATCGGCGGCTAGATTCTCTGCCCCCTCTTATCGCGAATCTCAACATCAAATTCTTGTAGCAACAAGATCCACCGAATAAGTCGTGGCTTGGCGTCCTGTTTCGCAAACAAATATCTAAGAGCTGAGTGGTCAGTGAAGACGACTGTCTTTGAGAGGACAAGATATTGTCGGAATTTGTCGAATGCAAACACTACGGCTAATAATTCTTTTTCGGTGGTGGAGTAGTTCTCTTGGGCGGGATTCATGGTTTTGCTAGCGTAGTAAATAGGTTGGAAAAGCTTGTCACGTCGCTGACCTAATACAGCCCCGACAGCGAAGTCGCTAGCGTCACACATTATTTCAAATGGTAACTCCCAGTTGGGTGTGATTATGATTGGAGCTTGAGTGAGTTCCCTTTTTAGGAGGTCGAAAGCATCTTTGCATTCTTGGGAAAAATCGAATGGAGCATCCTTTACAAGCAATTGAGTCATTGGCCGGGCAATTTTGGAGAAGTCCTTGATGAATCTCCGATAAAATCCGGCGTGCCCCAAAAAGCTGCGTATTGCCTTAACGGTCGTGGGGTATGGCAACTTAGATATAGCTTCAACCTTAGCTTGATCCACCTCTATCCCGTTCCCTGAAATCTTATGCCCCAACACAATCCCTTCCTTTACCATGAAATGACACTTCTCCCAGTTCAACACCAAGTTGGTTTCCTCACAACGTTTAAGCATCTTTTCTAAATTAGCAAGACAGCGGTCGAAGGAGTTTCCGAAGACTGAAAAGTCATCCATGAATACCTCCATGCTGTCTTCCATGAGTTCGTGAAAGATTGCGGTCATGCAACGTTGGAAAGTGGCGGGGGCATTACATAGCCCAAAAGGCATCCTTTTGTAAGCAAACGTTCCATAAGGGCAAGTAAACGTGGTCTTTTCTTGGTCCTCAGGTGCTATGGGGATTTGAAAATATCCTGAGAATCCATCTAGGAAGCAATAGTACTCGTGTCCAGATAATCTTTCTAACATCTGATCAATGAATGGTAAGGGAAAGTGATCTTTCCTCGTGGCATCGTTGAGCTTTCGATAGTCAATGCATACCCGCCATCCAGTGACAGTCCTCTGGGGTACCATCTCACCCTTGTCATTTTTTACTACAGTCATTCCACCCTTTTTAGGTACAACCTGCACAGGACTGACCCATGGGCTGTCCGAGATTGGGTAAATCAGTCCTACATCCAAAAGTTTGATAACTTCTTTCTTCACTACTTCCTTAATGTTAGGGTTCACTCGCCTCTGGGGTTGTACAGTTGGTTTATAATCTTCTTCCATAAGAATTTTATGTGTGCAAAAAGTTGAGTCAATCCCCTTTATGTCGGCCACACTCCATGCGAGTACCCCCTTGTATTTCTTCAGGACCTCTAAGAGTTTAACTTTTTGTTCCTTCTCCAAGGAAGAGTTTATGATTACCGGGAGTTGGTTCTCTCCCTGAAGAAAGGCATATTCCAAATGATTAGGGAGCTCTTTAAGATCAACGTCAGGGGGCTCGATAATTGAAGGTTTGAGCTTGTTCTCGGGCTTTCGGAGCTCGAGATGCTCCGTTGCCTCTTGCCTGGGGTAGAAGGAGACTGCATTAACTTCCTCCGTCTTTTCCACCTCTAGCAAAGGCAGAAAACTCTCGTCCCGTAGCCAGCCTTCATCGATTTGTTCATCGATGCAATTGTCAATGACATCCGTGAGCTCATCTACTTCCCCGATAAAGTAGAGCCGGTTGGACGCTTCGAGGGAGAGGTCCATAGAATCCTTAATGTCGAAGGTTGTGCTATCGTCTCCTACTCGCAAGGTCAATTTGCCATCGTAGACATCGATGACTGCACGAGCGGTAGCAAGAAATGGTCTACCTAAAATGATAGGTACCACGTCGTCCTCCTCCATATCCAGGATTACGAAGTCGACCGGGAATTTGAATTTCCCAACCTTGACTAGCACATTCTCACATATCCCTTCGGGGTACTTGACTGATCTATCGGCTAGTTGGATGTTCATACGGGTAGGCTTCAATCCGGAATATCCTAGTTTACGGAACATAGAGAGAGGCATGAGATTGATACTTGCTCCCAAATCGGCAAGAGCGTTCTTGATTGATAGAGGTCCTATAGAGCATGGCAGGGTGAAGCTGCCTGGATCGTCTACCTTCTTTGGTAGCCCTCGATGGGTCACCACTGAGCATTCTTCCCCCAAGGTTACAAGACCCTCGAGCTTCTTCCTGTTAGCGAGCAGCTTTTTGAAGTATGTGCTATACTTTGGCATGTGATAGCAAGCATCCAGGAGAGGTATGGTGACAACTGAGTCTTTTAGGTATGACAAGAACCTCTTGTTATCATTCTCAGTTTTCTGGTTCCTTAGTCGGGATGGGTATGGAATTCTCACTGGTGGGTTAGGAAGGGTTGATGGGGAGGGGATTGTCACAGGTGGTTGGTCCGGGGTGCCAATGCCGACATCCTGCTCCTCCTCCCCAGGTTTGTCTGAATCGAGTGTGACGGGGGATGAGTTTGGGTAAGGAGGGTCCTTGGTTGTCGTTCCGGCCCGTGTGGTTATCGCGAGCATGGGGTCTTTTCTTCTTTCTAACGATGGTTGGAGGTTATCTAGGGCTGAGTTAAGCTTGCTGAAAAATTCTCCGATATCCTCCTGATGTTCGTCGAAAAGCTTATTAAGCCCTTTCATTTGCAAGTCTTTTTCTTGAGTGAAGTGACCAAGGTCATCTTCGAAATTGCTCCTGATCTTGAATTCAGGGCCTCCTTCCCCTTCTCTTTTCCTTACCAGGTTTCCCCAGAGGGTATAATCATCATTTTGGTAGAAAGGTAAAAGGGAGGGATCAGCATAAATGTCTCCTCCTGACAAGCATGCATGTTCAGTTGTGGCTGCTCCTCCGCATTCCTCCACCTCATGCGGACCTCCACAGTAATCGCAGATCAAGTAAGGGTTTGACAGCATTTTAGGTGGTTGCGATCCAGCTAGGCAATCCATTCTTTTGTGAACTTTGCTTAATCGATCCGAGATGGTTTCAGAAATGCCGATAGTCGACTCAGGTTCATCCCAAGTGTCATCCTGGTCTTGGGCATATTCTTCAATTCTGTCCCACCCTTCCTCGGCACTAAGATTGGCCAATCTTCCTTTCCTAGATTGGTTGATTCCGTTTCGGTCATTAGAGGAGATATTTTCGTAAAAGATTTGGACCAAGAGCCAAAGTTCAATACCATGGTGTGGAAATTGTCTTATTAAATCTTTGAATCTAGTCCACGCTTTATGGAAGGGTTCATCCTTCCCCTTTCGGAAACGAAGGATCCTATCCCTAAATGCTGAGGTTTTTCCAGGTGGAAAGAACTTCTCATAGAACTTGGATATGAGTTGCTCCCATGTGAAAATAGATTCGGAAGGGAGTTTGTTATACCATTCTTGGGCTTCTTCGTATAAGGTGAAAGGGAAGAATCGCAGTCGGGACGTGTTTCTAGTAGCCCCACCCGTATGGATGGTGTCCACTATTTTTAGGAAGTCCTTGATGTGTTGGATTGGATTTTCCTCATCAAGTCCATGAAATTTACACACATTTTTGACAAGCCAAATATCATTTGCTTGCAAGACCTCGTTGGTATGTTCGTTTGGATAAACAATGGCATTGGAAAACCCACGAGGAGTTGGGGAAGAGTAATCCTTGAGACGCTTAAGAGGAGGTGTTATAGGAGTATTCGTCTCATTGTGGGAGCTTGGGGTTGTGATGTGATTTTCTGAATTTTCTTCAGAGAGAGGTGCATCAAAGTCGATAGCAATGCTGGATGGTTCAGGTGTTGAGTGAGTTCGTCTTAGCCCACACATTTCTCTTTCGGGTTCTGCATAAGGCAAGACGAGGTCTTTAGTGGTGTTATGACTCCTAGTGATCCTAAGGTTAGAGAATTCGTTGGTTGCCATGATGGTGGATGGTGAAGAGTTACGAACAAAGGCACGAAGAAATAAGATAGACTAAAGAAGACCTAAAAATAAAAATAAAAATCTTACTAGAAAGGAATCTAGCAAGTAGACCTAATAAAAAGAAATCCTAACCTAGACAATAACTATTCCCCGGGCTGCGGCGCCAAAAACTTGATGCGTGGCAATCGCACCTTGCTTTACCTCTCGAGGGATCTCGCGAGGCTTACAACCCCCACCAGGCAGTGTACCTGATCGTTGTAGTATAGTATAGTGACAAGTACCGGGGGATTGATCGTTCAGCTTAGGAATAGTGTCGCTAGGATTAGAAAGCCTAATTAATAGTTCTAGAGATGAAAGATGATTATTTTTTGTGTTTTTATATTTTTATGAAAGCAAGTAAATCTCGGGTTTTGGAAGAGTGGGCGGAATTAGTTGCTATTCAGCTAACCCAAAACTATTATATAACTAAATTAAACTAATGAAAATGAAATTACACTAATATTAAACTAAGGTTGTGAGCAGTATTTGGAGAAATTGTGTTTACTTAGACTTCATTACTCCCTAGATATCTTTTACATGTCAATTACTTGTTACACTTGTATGGATGACGGATTGTATTCCTTAATACCATTCGTGGGGTGGCATACATAACTCCCCAACTCTATGAGCTCTTATCTCCTCCTACACCATGACCCAGCACAACTATAGGGATTGTAAACAGTGGCTCATGCATTAAATACAACCAATAAAGACCTAGTACGCCTCGGTTCATGTTTCTTAAGACGTTCAAGCATGTTACCATTTGGAGATCTGCCAGTTTTCTTAAGCCTAACATATAATATCATTCATCCAAAACAAGAATAGACAAGTAATCAACACATAATCAACATCTAGGTTTCATTAGATCTAAGCAAACACAAAGGAAATCTAGCCTAGCATAGTAGAATTAAGATAAGAACAAAAGATAAACAACCAACACATAAACATATTGATTGAATTAAGAGTATACTTATCTCAATTACAATGCAAGGTCTCAAGGGTTTGGAACCCTTGAAAAACCTGTAAAAGAGGCACCAAAATCGTCTTTAGGGTTTCACCAAAACTTCTCCTCCTTTTTTTAATGAAAAAACTAGAAAACTATATATAGGAAAATCGTTCTGACGGCGTCAAGAGTAAAGTCTGACGCCGTCACCTCGCCGCCATATACTTCCTCGGACGCCCTAGATCCACTTGTGACGGCCTATGTGACGCCGTCACCACCTACGGTATTTTATTCTTGGACACTTTGACGCCGTCACCAGCTACGGTATTTTATTCTCCATGTCTGACGCCGTCAAGAAGGAAGTCTTGACGCCATCACCTTGTATCTTCAGCATGGATTTTTGGTACTTTGTCGTTTTCTTCATTTTTATGCTCCAAAAATGTCCAAAATAGCCTCTTTTTCAGAATTCACTCTCCAAACACCTAAAATCACAAAAGGAACGATTTAGGGCAATATTTGGTCAAATAAAGTCGGATTCGGGCTTAAATGACCCCCTAAAAACGGATCATTTTTCGCCTCATCATAATAATATTAAATAAACAAAAATAAAAATTCAACAACATAATGAAAACAGGCAACAACTAAATTTTATTCAAATTCCAACATGTATAACACATTCTACTAAAAATTAAATAAATAAAAAAATATAAAAAAAATCTCAAACATATACATTAAGTAACGAAAAACAAATAACGTACAACAAACACTCATGTAACAAAATTAATATCGACCAAAACATTCCCGCGGCAACGCGCGGGTTTACATGCTCATTACAACTACCATGCATTTAGAAGTTTTGCTTTTACTTTTCTTTTATATCAAATAATTTATATTTTTACCCTAAATTTTGTCACGTGAAATAATTTAACATGAATAAGAGGTATAAACTAAAACTCTTTGTTTTGACGAATTTTTTATTTGAGGAATTATTTTATAAACTCTAATGCTGATATTTATCTTTCTGATGATTCGTTTAGTTGTTGATGCTCATACAGGAAGTTATCTTTTAAAAGTAAGCGCTTTTTGATTATCATTTTAGTGTATTTTAAGGATTGTGTCACATTATTTGAATGTTCATGTGATTTTTTTTTTCAATGATAGGAATGTATGTTGCAATTTCTAGACTTGGCGACTATGATTTACATCACGCATCAAGTCGAGTTTTTACCTGCTGCAAATCTTATTCTGGTGAGCTATCCAAGTCTTTGATTTTTATTTAGTTTGTACATATATAAGCAAAGAAAGGTATTGTATTTCATAATTTCCTATAAATCCTAAATTAAAAGAAAATGTCTAAAGGACTGAGATTTCTAATCCCATTGTTTCATACTAAAATTATGTCTTGAATACATGTCCATTTATCTTTTACATATGTGCACGCGTCTCACTAATGTAACAACATTATAATTAGGTTTTGAGAAATGGAAGAATCACATAAGACGGAAAATACAACAATATTCTAGATTCAGGAAACGACTTTATGGAACTTGTAGGTGCACACAAAGAAGCTTGATCATCGATTGTTTCCATAGGAACAACCGTTGATCAAGTATAATCAGATAGTTCCACAAATAACACAACCAACACTCATAATGATATATAGATGATATCTCGGGTTCAAAAGCACAACTTGTCCAAGAGGAAGAAAGAGAAACAGGAAGAGTAGGTTTCTCAGTCTACTGGAAATATATAACAACCACTTACGGAGGAGCACTTGCACCACTCATAGTATTCGCATAAGTCGTCTTACAAGTACTTCAAATTAGAAACAATTATTGGATGGCTTGGGCTTCTCCAGTATTAGCTAGTGATCCAGCTCCTGTTAAAGGCACAACACAAATAATTGCTTATGTAGCTTTAGCGGTTGGAAGTGCAGTATGCATACTTGCAAGAGTCTTGCTTTTTTGCAACTATTGCATATAAAACGACTACTATTCTATTCCACAAGATGCACTTGTTTATTTTTTGGTCGCCATGTCTTTCTTTGAATGTACTCTAAGTGGACGAATACTAAATAGAATAAGGAAACACCTTTTATCCTTATTCATACTTATTTTTCTAGAATCTAGATGTAGATTATGGGCGTTCAAAAAATATTCATATTCGGATATCCGAAACTTTGATGGGAATTTATTATAAAGTTAGGACATATGTGCATGCGTCTCACTGATGTAACAACATTATAATCAGGTTTTGAGAGATGGAAGAATCACATAAGCAGGAAAATACAATGACGTTCTAGTTTCAGGAAACGACTTTATGGAACTTGTAGGTGCACAAAAAGAAGCTTGGTCATCCATTGATTCTATAGGAACAACCATTGATCAAGTATAATCAGATAGTTCCACAAAGAACACAACCAACACTCAGAATGATAATACAGATGATATATCGGGTTCAAAATCACAACTTGTAAGAAAGAGAAAAAGGAAGAGTAGGATTCTCAGTCTACTCGAAATACATAACAACCGCTTACGGAGGGGCACTTGCACTACTCATAGTATTGGTACAAGTCGTCTTACAAGTATTTCAAATTGGAAAAAATTATTGTTTGTGAATTTGGAACTTGTGGCAACAGGTTGTTGTTTGTGAATAGATAAACTGTGTCATTACCTTGAATATCATTATATGCCACAAGATCTAAACAATTTTCTGACTTGCTCACACCCAAGGAAGAGTAGGTTTCTCAGTCTACTGGAAATACATAACAACCGCTTACGGAGGGGCACTTGCACCACTCATAGTATTGGCATAAGTCGTCTTACAAGTACTTCAAATTGGAAACAATTATTGGATGGCTTGGGCTTCTCCAGTATCAGCTAGTGATCCAGCTCCTGTTAAAGGCTCAACACTAATAATTGCTTATGTAGCTTTTGCGGTTGGAAGTGCAGTATGCATACTTGCAAGAGTCTTGCTTTTTGCAGCTGTTGCATATAAAACGACTACTATTATATTCCACAAGATGCACTTGTTTATTTTTCAGTCGCCATGTCTTTCTTCGAATGTACTCCAAGTGGACGAATACTAAATAGAGTAAGGAAACACCTTTTATCCTTATTCATACTTATTTTTCTAGAATCTTGATGTAGATTATGGGCATTCAAAAAATATTCATATTCGGATATCCGAAACTTTGATGGGAATTTATTATAAAGTTAGGACATATGTGCACGCGTCTTACTGATGTAACAACATTATAATTAGGTTTTGAGAGATGGAAGAATCACATAAGCTAGAAAATACAATGATATTCTAGATTCAGGAAATGACTTTATGGAACTTGTAAGTGCACAAAAAGAAGCTTGGTCATCCATTGATTCTATAGGAACAACCGTTGATCAAGTAAAATCAGATAGTTCCACAAAGAACAAAACCAACACTCGGAATGATAATACATATGATATCTCGGGTTCAAAATCACAACTTGTAAGAAAGAGAAAAAGGAAGAGTAGGTTTCTCAGTCTACTCGAAATACTTAACAACCGCTTACGGAGGGGCACTTGCACCACTCATAGTATTGGCACAAGTCGTCTTACAAGTACTTCAAATTGGAAACAATTATTGTTTGTGAGTTTTGAACTTGTGGCAACAGGTTTTTGTTTGTGAATAGATAATCTGTGCCATTACCTTGAATATCATTATATGCCACAAGAGCTGAAGAATTTTTTAACTTGCTCACACCCAAGGAAGAGTAGGTTTCCCAGTCTACTGGAAATACATAACAACCGCTTACGGAGGGGCACTTGCACCACTTATAGTATTGGCATAAGTCGTCTTACAAGTACTTCAAATTGGAAACAATTATTGGATGGCTTGGGCTTCTCCAGTATCAGCTAGTGATCTAGCTTCTGTTAAAGGCTCAACACTAATAATTGTTTATGTAGCTTTAGCAGTTGGAAGTGCAATATGCATACTTGCAAGAGTCTTGCTTTTTGCAACTATTGCATATAAAACGACTACTATTCTATTCCACATGAGGCACTTGTTTATTTTTCGGTCGCCATGTCTTTCTTCGAATGCACTCCAAGTGGACTAATACTAAATAGAGTAAGGAAACACCTTTTATCCTTATTCATACTTATTTTTCTAGAATCCAGATGTAGATTATGGGCATTCAAAAAATATTCATATTCGGATATCCGAAACTTTGATGGGAATTTAGTATAAAGTTAGGACATATGTGCACGCGTCTCACTGATGTAACAACATTATAATCAGGTTTTGAGAGATGGAAGAATCACATAAGCAGGAAAATACAATGACGTTCTAGATTCAGGAAACGACTTTATGGAACTTGTAGGTGCACACAAAGAAGCTTGGTCATCCATTGATTCTTTAGGAACAACCGTTGATCAAGTATAATGAGATAGTTCCACAATGAACACAACCAACACTCAGAATGATAATACAGATGATATCTCGGGCTCAAAAGCACAACTTGTAAGAAAGAGAAAAAGGAAGAGTAGGTTTCTCAGTCTACTCGAAATACATAACAACCGCTTACGGAGGGGCACTTGCACTACTCATAGTATTGGTACAAGTCGTCTTACAAGTATTTCAAATTGGAAAAAATTATTGTTTGTGAATTTGGAACTTGTGGCAACAGGTTGTTGTTTGTGAATAGATAAACTGTGTCATTACCTTGAATATCATTATATGCCACAAGATCTAAACAATTTTCTGACTTGCTCACACCCAAGGAAGATTAGGTTTCTCAGTCTACTGGAAATACATAACAACCGCTTACGGAGGGGCACTTGCACCACTCATAGTATTGGCATAAGTCGTCTTACAAGTACTTCAAATTGGAAACAATTATTGGATGGCTTGGGCTTCTCCAGTATCAGCTAGTGATCCAGCTCCTGTTAAAGGCTCAACACTAATAATTGCTTATGTAGCTTTTGCGGTTGGAAGTGCAGTATGCATACTTGCAAGAGTCTTGCTTTTTGCAGCTGTTGCATATAAAACGACTACTATTATATTCCACAAGATGCACTTGTTTATTTTTCAGTCGCCATGTCTTTCTTTGAATGTACTCCAAGTGGACGAATACTAAATAGAGTAAGGAAACACCTTTTATCCTTATTCATACTTATTTTTCTAGAATCTTGATGTAGATTATGGGCATTCAAAAAATATTCATATTCGGATATCCGAAACTTTGATGGGAATTTATTATAAAGTTAGGACATATGTGCACGCGTCTTACTGATGTAACAACATTATAATTAGGTTTTGAGAGATGGAAGAATCACATAAGCTAGAAAATACAATGATATTCTAGATTCAGGAAATGACTTTATGGAACTTGTAAGTGCACAAAAAGAAGCTTGGTCATCCATTGATTCTATAGGAACAACCGTTGATCAAGTAAAATCAGATAGTTCCACAAAGAACAAAACCAACACTCGGAATGATAATACATATGATATCTCGGGTTCAAAATCACAACTTGTAAGAAAGAGAAAAAGGAAGAGTAGGTTTCTCAGTCTACTCGAAATACTTAACAACCGCTTACGGAGGGGCACTTGCACCACTCATAGTATTGGCACAAGTCGTCTTACAAGTACTTCAAATTGGAAACAATTATTGTTTGTGAGTTTGAACTTGTGGCAACAGGTTTTTGTTTGTGAATAGATAATCTGTGCCATTACCTTGAATATCATTATATGCCACAAGAGCTGAAGAATTTTCTAACTTGCTCACACCCAAGGAAGAGTAGGTTTCCCAGTCTACTGGAAATACATAACAACCGCTTACGGAGGGGCACTTGCACCACTTATAGTATTGGCATAAGTCGTCTTACAAGTACTTCAAATTGGAAACAATTATTGGATGGCTTGGGCTTCTCCAGTATCAGCTAGTGATCTAGCTTCTGTTAAAGGCTCAACACTAATAATTGTTTATGTAGCTTTAGCAGTTGGAAGTGCAATATGCATACTTGCAAGAGTCTTGCTTTTTGCAACTATTGCATATAAAACGACTACTATTCTATTCCACATGAGGCACTTGTTTATTTTTCGGTCGCCATGTCTTTCTTCGAATGCACTCCAAGTGGACTAATACTAAATAGAGTAAGGAAACACCTTTTATCCTTATTCATACTTATTTTTCTAGAATCCAGATGTAGATTATGGGCATTCAAAAAATATTCATATTCGGATATCCGAAACTTTGATGGGAATTTAGTATAAAGTTAGGACATATGTGCACGCGTCTCACTGATGTAACAACATTATAATCAGGTTTTGAGAGATGGAAGAATCACATAAGCAGGAAAATACAATGACGTTCTAGATTCAGGAAACGACTTTATGGAACTTGTAGGTGCACACAAAGAAGCTTGGTCATCCATTGATTCTTTAGGAACAACCGTTGATCAAGTATAATGAGATAGTTCCACAATGAACACAACCAACACTCAGAATGATAATACAGATGATATCTCGGGCTCAAAAGCACAACTTGTAAGAAAGAGAAAAAGGAAGAGTAGATTTCTCAGTCTACTCGAAATACATAACAACCGCTTACGGAGGGGCACTTGCACTACTCATAGTATTGGTACAAGTCGTCTTACAAGTATTTCAAATTGGAAAAAATTATTGTTTGTGAATTTGGAACTTGTGGCAACAGGTTGTTGTTTGTGAATAGATAAACTGTGTCATTACCTTGAATATCATTATATGCCACAAGATCTAAACAATTTTCTGACTTGCTCACACCCAAGGAAGAGTAGGTTTCTCAGTCTACTGGAAATACATAACAACCGCTTACGGAGGGGCACTTGCACCACTCATAGTATTGGCATAAGTCGTCTTACAAGTACTTCAAATTGGAAACAATTATTGGATGGCTTGGGCTTCTCCAGTATCAGCTAGTGATCCAGCTCCTGTTAAAGGCTCAACACTAATAATTGCTTATGTAGCTTTTGCGGTTGGAAGTGCAGTATGCATACTTGCAAGAGTCTTGCTTTTTGCAGCTGTTGCATATAAAACGACTACTATTATATTCCACAAGATGCACTTGTTTATTTTTCAGTCGCCATGTCTTTCTTCGAATGTACTCCAAGTGGACGAATACTAAATAGAGTAAGGAAACACCTTTTATCCTTATTCATACTTATTTTTCTAGAATCTTGATGTAGATTATGGGCATTCAAAAAATATTCATATTCGGATATCCAAAACTTTGATGGGAATTTATTATAAAGTTAGGACATATGTGCACGCGTCTTACTGATGTAACAACATTATAATTAGGTTTTGAGAGATGGAAGAATCACATAAGCTAGAAAATACAATGATATTCTAGATTCAGGAAATGACTTTATGGAACTTGTAAGTGCACAAAAAGAAGCTTGGTCATCCATTGATTCTATAGGAACAACCGTTGATCAAGTAAAATCAGATAGTTCCACAAAGAACAAAACCAACACTCGGAATGATAATACATATGATATCTCGGGTTCAAAATCACAACTTGTAAGAAAGAGAAAAAGGAAGAGTAGGTTTCTCAGTCTACTCGAAATACTTAACAACCGCTTACGGAGGGGCACTTGCACCACTCATAGTATTGGCACAAGTCGTCTTACAAGTACTTCAAATTGGAAACAATTATTGTTTGTGAGTTTGAACTTGTGGCAACAGGTTTTTGTTTATGAATAGATAATCTGTGCCATTACCTTGAATATCATTATATGCCACAAGAGCTGAAGAATTTTCTAACTTGCTCACACCCAAGGAAGAGTAGGTTTCCCAGTCTACTGGAAATACATAACAACCGCTTACGGAGGGGCACTTGCACCACTTATAGTATTGGCATAAGTCGTCTTACAAGTACTTCAAATTGGAAACAATTATTGGATGGCTTGGGCTTCTCCAGTATCAGCTAGTGATCTAGCTTCTGTTAAAGGCTCAACACTAATAATTGTTTATGTAGCTTTAGCAGTTGGAAGTGCAATATGCATACTTGCAAGAGTCTTGCTTTTTGCAACTATTGCATATAAAACGACTACTATTCTATTCCACATGAGGCACTTGTTTATTTTTCGGTCGCCATGTCTTTCTTCGAATGCACTCCAAGTGGACTAATACTAAATAGAGTAAGGAAACACCTTTTATCCTTATTCATACTTATTTTTCTAGAATCCAGATGTAGATTATGGGCATTCAAAAAATATTCATATTCGGATATCCGAAACTTTGATGGGAATTTAGTATAAAGTTAGGACATATGTGCACGCGTCTCACTGATGTAACAACATTATAATCAGGTTTTGAGAGATGGAAGAATCACATAAGCAGGAAAATACAATGACGTTCTAGATTCAGGAAATGACTTTATGGAACTTGTAGGTGCACACAAAGAAGCTTGGTCATCCATTGATTCTTTAGGAACAACCGTTGATCAAGTATAATGAGATAGTTCCACAATGAACACAACCAACACTCAGAATGATAATACAGATGATATCTCGGGCTCAAAAGCACAACTTGTAAGAAAGAGAAAAAGGAAGAGTAGGTTTCTCAGTCTACTCGAAATACATAACAACGGATTACGGAGGGGCACTTGCACCACTCATAGTATTGGCACAAGTCGTCATACTAGTACTTCAAATTGGAAACAATTATTGTTTGTGAATTTTGAACTTGTGGCAACAGGTTTTTGTTTGTGAATAGATAATCTGTGTCATTACCTTGAATATCATTATATGCCACAAGATCTGAAGAATTTTCTGACTTGCTCACACCCAAGGAAGAGTAGGTTTCTCAGTCTACTGGAAATACATAACAACCGCTTACGGAGGGGCACTTGCACCACTCATAGTATTGGCATAAGTCGTCTTACAAGTACTTCAAATTGGAAACAATTATTAGATGGCTTGGGCTTCTCCGGTATCAGCTAGTGATCGAGTTCCTGTTAAAGGCTCAACACTAATAATATTTTATGTAGCTTTAGCAGTTGGAAGTGCAGTATGCATACTTGCAAGAGTCTTGCTATTTGCAACTGTTGCATATAAAACGACTACTATTCTATTCCACTGGAGGCACTTGTTTATTTTCGGTCGCCATGTCTTTCTTCGAATGCACTCTAAGTGGACGAATGCTAAATAGAGTAAGAAAACACCTTTTATCCTTATTCATACTTATTTTTCTAGAATCTAGATGTAGATTATGGGTGTTCAAAAAATATTCGTATTCGGATATCCGAAACTTTGATGGGAATTTATTATAAAGTTAGGACATATGGAAGAATTACATAATAATCAGGTTTTGAGAGATGGAAGAATTACATAAGCAGGAAAATACAATGACATTCTAGATTCAGGAAACGACTTTATGGAACTTGTAGGTGCACACAAAGAAGCTTGGTCATCCATTGATTCTATAGGAACAACCGTTGATCAAGTATAATCACATAGTTCCACAAAGAACACAACCAACACTCAGAATGATAATACAGATGATATCTTGGGTTCAAAAGCACAACTTGTAAGAAAGAGAAAAAGGAAGAGTAGGTTTTTCAGTCTACTCGAAATACATAACAACCGCTTATGGAAGGGCACTTGCACCACTCATAGTATTGGCATAAGTCGTCTTACAAGTACTTCAAATTGGAAACAATTATTGGATGGCTTGGGCTTCTCCAGTATTAGTGATCAAGCTCTTGTTAATGGCTCAACACTAATAATTGTTTATGTAGCCTTAGCAGTTGGAAGTGCAGTATGCATACTTGCAAGAGTCTTGCTTTTTGCAACTGTTGCATATAAAACGACTACTATTCTATTCCACAAGAGGCACTTGTGTATTTTTCGGTTGCCATGTCTTTCTTCGAATGCACTCCAAGTGGACGAATACTAAATAGAGTAAGGAAACACTTTTTATCCTTATTCATACTTATTTTTCTAGAATCTAGATGTAGATTATGGGCGTTCAAAAAATATTCGTATTCGGATATCCGAAACTTTGATGGGAATTTATTATAAAGTTAGGAAATATGTGCACGCGTCTCACTGATGTAACAACATTATAATAAGGTTTTGAGAGATGGAAGAATCACATAAGCAGGAAAATACAATGACATTTTAGATTCAGGAAACGACTTTATGGAACTTGTAGGTGCACACAAAGAAGCTTGGCCATCCATTGATTCTATAGGAACAATCGTTGATCAAGTATAATCAGATAGTTCCACAAAGAACACAACCAACACTCAAAATGATGATACAGATGATATCTCGGGTTCAAAAGCAGAACTTGTAAGAAAGAGAAAAAGGAAGAGTAGGTTTCTCAGTCTACTCGAAATACATAACAACGGCTTACAGAAGGGCACTTGCACCACTCATAGTATTGGCACAAGTCGTCTTACAAGTACTTCAAATTGGAAACAATTATTGGATGGCTTGGGCTTCTTCAATATCAGCTAGTGATCCAGATCGTGTTAAATGCTCAACAATAATCATTGTTTATGTAGCTTTAGCAGCTGGAAGTACAATATGCATACTTGCAAGAGTCATGCTTCTTGCAACTGTTGCGTATAAGACGACTACTATTCTATTCCACAATATGCACTTGTATATTTTTCGGTCGCCCATGTCTTTCTTCGACTCTACTCCAAGTGGACGAATATTAAATAGAGTAAGGAAACACCTTTTATCCTTAGTCATACTTATTTTTCTATAATCTAGTTAAAGATTATGGGCGTTCAAAAAATATTCGTATTCTGATATCCGAAACTTTGATGGGAATTTATTATAAAGGTAGGACATATGAATTTTTAATTTCGAAACTCATATACAAGTTTTTCCAAAAATATAGATAATTGGATATTTGGATATATAAAACTGAAATATGAAATTCAGATATCATATGGAAATAACTTAGCTAAAATAATGGATTTAATATAAAACCATCATCAGGAAATTCGGATATCCAAATTTGTGATATATGGGATTATTGACAAATCCCTTAAATTATTTAAACTTAACAAAATGAGTTTTTATCAAAGATGTCTCATTTTATATTTTCACTTTAGGCCTCAAAAGACATGAGAGGGTCTTGTTAATAACTAAACACTCTCAAGTTATAATGTATTTTATTCATAGTGATTCTTTTAGCATTAAAAGCCTGTTTGGTTAATAAAGATCCAGTAAGTGATCCATAATGCTCTCTATCAGATAAATAGCTACTAAGATAAGAAAAGAGGAAAACCTTGAGTTAGAAAGATAACATTGATTCCTCTATAATACTTTGTTGTACAAAGTGTGGAACCGCCTTTGTAATCTGAAACAACAAAAGTTATACCAACAATTAAAAAATTAACAAGTTTGACAATTACTCAAATAGGTTTTTAACGAAAAGCCCATATACTCAATATTGCTTTAGGTGGAATTTTAACGAAAAGCCCATTCTAGGTGACTCTTTATTTAACTTTTTTAGGACTTCTGAAAATATATAGAAAATAAATTGAATGGCTTACTTAAATGTTTAATTATTGTAACATATAGGTCGTGATGCAAACTATAGGTTTTGGTGAGCAAAGAATTCACATGTATATTCTTTAGGATGTTAATTTGAGTTTTTGGATATGCATTGTACCACTTATGTGATTTATAGGAATTGCTTCATTGCTCCTACCTATAAGGAGAAAGACTCATAGCAAATTCGTTATACCACTCGAATGGAATTAATGGAAAATAGCGTATGCGGTATGAAATAAAACACGCATTTGGTAGAATAATGCAAGAAGTCAGATTGATAATTTAAGACGAAGCCCCGATGACTCAAAGATATGCTTTTGAAGCATTAGACAAGATGTTAAGGGATATAATAAGGTACAAAAACTATAAGCCACATTTTTTAGGGATAAACAATATTGCTGGGATGTGAGTTTAGACAAATACTGCCAGTTATCCCTAAAGTCAGAAGGCAAGAGGGGGTTTAAGCTTGCATCAACCAATCACATATGTGGAAAACTTGCAAAGGTTTCACACTAAAAAAACAATAATGTATATATATCTGTGCTACTGGCCAGATTCGAACCTGGGTCTCAAGGGAGAAAGCAAAATATTCCAACCGCTAGATTACAATGGACTTTTGTTCAATTATTGCACAACCAAATACATATACATATACAACATTTATTGTACAACCAAATACATATAATACATATACAACGTTTGTGATTGTTTACACGAGTCTTACAAATTTGTTGTTTATTTGAATCTTTTTTTCAATTGGTTATCCTAATAAGCAACATCAAACACATGTTTTTCTAATAACATTTTAATCTTACTCATTCAAAAATTAAAACTCATATTCAATTCAATTCGCCTCCGAGCAATATTCGTTAAATAACATTTGGCGACGGGTACATATAATCAAATCATTAAACATTAGTCGCCTTCGAACCAACTGTTTTGCACGGGTACTATGCTAGTTTAATAAATGAGTTTTAGATGTCGGAGACATAAATTTTCCCACAAGGAGAAGATGAGTTAACGTGGATTAAAATTCCAGATAACTTCCTTATTAAATCATGAAATTGTCCAAATTTTATTGGAAATATGTTATGAGATATATCTAAACTATCTATAAAGCAAAAAATGGTCAAAGTGAAAAGTTGAAACTTTTAATAGAATTGTGTTATAAATTGAAAAAGGCTAGCGTTTTAACTTTTAATTATTGTATAAGGAAACACGAATTACATATAATGGGTTGAAACTGAAACTGTATAGAGGAAATGTGATATTGTTGAAACTAATTAATTTACAATAATTGTATATGTTTATACATCACACGGTAGGCAAGTTTGCTAATTCTATATTATTGTATAAGGAAACACACGAATTACATATAATGGGTTAAAACTAAAAATGTATATATAAGAGTTGACTTCGTAATCTAGGAAATACATTTAATGATTTGTGAATTAGTATCTATGATTTTGTGGTTCGTGTATATGTATCATTTCTTAAAAGAAAAAGAATAATTTTTATATTTAATACTTTCCAAAACAATTATCCTATTCTATGCTATTTAAACATCATAATCCTCATGCATATGCTCTTCTTGTTATCAATATGCAGGTTCCCTTTTTTCTTTCATCTAACCTTCTCACTTGCATGCACATATATGCATATGCACGTATTTGTGTTGGACAGTATTATCAATCCATGCATTCTTGCAAGTTTAACAATGTTCTATCTTTGTTTTCAGAATGATTTTGTGTCGCCTGGTGGCTCAGTGCATATTGATGTCGGCGTAGCTATTGTTCATTTGTTCCCAACGTTATTAAGGCAGTGGAGGTTGCTAGGCGAAGAGGCATCCTTGTTATTTTGGTACATTCACATCTTAAAACGGCCTCAAATGATCAACATTTATACCAGGATCCATTTTTAACCAATTCCAATTAGTTTGGGATAAATACATCTTCAGTGAATCCAAAAGACCTTGCTAATAAGTGCAATTTTATATGGTCCCTCACATAAATATGGTTGCTTACTTTTGTTTGGTTTTCCAGTTGTCCTACATTTGCGCTTTGTTTAATAGTAAAGTCGATCTTCAATTGCATAGCAGTTCTAGGTAGGTATTGGGGATCGCTTATTACAAATGATTATGGTTTTTCTAATATTGTAACGAAACGCAATGTGGGTAATGGTGTTCGAGTTTGCTTTTGCCCTAAGGAATTGAAATATGATAATTAGATACGATGTTTTGAGTGTTTAGCGATTCTGCTTATTTATATGAGTTCTTATTGAATATGTAACAACTTCATATCTTTTTAAGTTTAAGTTTAGAGTTTCCAGTTTTAACTTTTGTATAGGTGGAGTGGGAAGCATGAGGATTCAGTGTATGCGTGATGAGAAGGGATGACATTCTAATGAAACTTGTTTAATCATAGGTTTTAATGAAAACTACACCAATACAACTCTCATAACAACTCCTGCGTGCTAACCACATACCTATTATAAAAGTTACAGAACACTCATTAAACGCCTTTTGGATCTAATTATATACTGTATGGGTCCGAAAGATCTCCATCTGAATACTTTGTCCATATAACTTTGTCAATCACAACCCTATGGTACCATTTCAAATACTACAATTTTTTCCTATGAATTTAGTTGACATATCTGTTAGAAATTGGGGTTAGGGTTGTGATGATAATCTTGGATATCTTCAAGAATTGTGTAATTTCACTTTCCATATAACGTATTTCGACCCTATTGGTGCCTGGGTATCACGAAATCCTTATTGGGATAATTCAAGAAGAACACTTTGTTTCTAGACACAAGAGAACAAAGCAAGACAGAGAGAATTGTGTGAATTCGTATGTTCTCATGAGACCAGATATGTCTGTTAAATAACAGATATGTGTGATAGTTAAATGATAGTTAAAAGTGGTTAATTCCGGTTAAAACCGAAGGGTCACAACCCTTTACCAAAAGACATTTTGGGGGGAAAACTTGTTAAGTCCTTTAATACCGATTTGTGAAAATCGTTTAGGTTTTGGGGTGCTGCCCCAAACCCCGCGAGGGGCGGCTCCCCCTCGACCCCCGCCCGCTCACTTGGGAGCGGGACTCCAGCAAGGGGCGCTGCTCCTTGACCCCGCAAAGGGGCGCAACCCCCCTTGACTCCTGCATCTTTGTCTGGGCGAAAACATATTTACTCAACGAGTGTGCACACACTTTCCTAACTCGTATCCAAGCTTAATATGTTTTCCACTGGTCTCTAGTAAATCGCAATTACCTAAAATAGTTGATGACACTAAAATCACCAACAATATCGAGTTTTATTACTTGCACATTTTATAGCGGCAAGTATATACACAACATTTTCGACTCATATTTAGCCTTTTACTTATGTGGTACAAACTTATGTTATTCTTATAGCCTTTTGCAGATGGTCTTCGTTACAACCATGTAACCAAAAAATAAACCTAACAACATTACCAATTTAACCTATTCCTACTAGATAAATAAAATACGGAGTATGAAAAGAATACAAGTTCTCATGGTAAACTTTACTAATTTGTTACCACTAGAAAAAAATATATATATGAAAAAAGATTCAAACTTTCATGGCTTTTAAAATAAAATAAAAACAATGCATATACTTGCACTATAATGCATATCCATTTTATACTGCCAGCTCGTATCCTTGCCATAGGGTTCATGCACACTTTAGTATACTTGCCATTTATTTTGGAAACCATATGATAGATTAAAATGCTAGCTATATTAGAATTTGATTATATATATAGTATATATTGAAAATAATTCTATCAATTTAACTTATTATCCTTATTACTATATAAACTTTCAACATCATTTCATGACAATTACACAAAATGGAAGCCACTGATGCTCATATGGAAGCTGTTGATGCTCAAATGGATTTTGATGGTGTTGTTGACCATGTACCTGGTCCTTTTGAAACTGACGTACACGTTTTAAACCTCTTCTTTTTTTTTTTTTCTTTTCTTTTTTTGATTGAAATATCATATATGTTTGGTTATTTCACGTTTTATGTATAAACGTTATAATGAAACAATTATAGTTGTTTGCTGTTAGATATCCAGTCGCTATGCATTTTGATTATTTCACGTTTTATCATAACCATAGCTATTTGCCGCTAGAAATTTCTGTTGCTATGCACGAGTACTCGCCTAGATATTGAATAAATGGTATATAGCTGCATGGAAAAAAGTTTACCATTTTGAGAAAAAAAAATAAGGTAGTAATTCAAGTAAGGCTGCCCATCGGGTGAAAACCGGACCGGATCGAGAAAAACCGGATCGAAACGAGACCGAATCTGGCAAAAAACCTAAACCGAGACCGGACCGAATGTGGTCGGTCCGGTCTCGGTCCAAATAGGCTAGATATCCGGTTTTTAAGCCGGATCGGACCTAACCGGACCGAGACCGAAAGAAAGAAAAAAGAATCAAAAGTTAAAGAGGTTAAACTATAATAAAGTGAAAATAAAAGGATTAAAAGTATCACAAAACAATATTTTATGTCGGTTACCCTACACCGCGGCCTCAATCACCTATAAATACAACCCCCACCCCTTCTTTTCTCATTCATTCATTCACTTTTCTTCTTCTTCTACTTCACATTCTTTCCGTGTAGAAGAAAAAAGAAAAAAAGTAACAAACCCTAACGACACAATTCTGTTTTCTTCATAACGATCGATTATATAAACCATAACAAATAATAACTAATACTGTAACAAACTAAATAGATATATAGACTGGTTTAATTTTTGGAACCCTAATTTTTGAACTGCAATAATAATAATGGGTATACGATTCCCTTACTCTGCTACTGAAGTTGCGAAAGTGCGGTTCGTTCTGTTCGGAATCCTCAGTCCCAATGAAATCGTACGTCTTTCGTTACGGTTTTGTTACGGTTTGATTGATTGACTTGTTGTTGTAGTTTGTAGGACTATGAACGAATTGAATGAATGTGGTTAATAAATTAATTAAACGAACATCAATGCGGCTTGTTATCCGTGTTTATTTGTGTTTTAACTACGAAACCGAACTAATGTAGTTGATATGCTGTAACGAAATTTAAACGGACACTTAAACTAATCAACTAACCCAAAAGCTACTACTTAAACTAATGTGCAAGAAAAGTAAATTAAGGTTCTACCAAGGAAGTGAAGCATGTCTACCTATGATATGTTACTCCTTGCTAGCTATCCAATTCTACCTATTGAATTGTCACACCTTGTTTTAATTGACGGGTTGTATTCCTTAATACCATTCGTAGGGCCGTGTATGATCTTCCCCAACTCTATAAGTTTCTATCTCTTCCTATGTCGAGCCGACAACTAGCTCCTAACATGGCCTCCTTAGTAGTCACTTATGCATTAAATACAACTAATTAATCATAGTACACATTCGATTCATATTTCTTAAGACGTTCAAGCATGTTACCAATTGGAAGTCTGCCAGTTTTCTTAAGCCTAACATCGATAAACATTCAATCAAAACAAGAAACAATAGGAAACAAGAATTATAAGCTAAATCAACTAGACCTATTGAAGTTGTTACACCTTAATTGATGAAGATAGACACAAAAATCAACAAAGACATCAATAAGATCTAATCAATTATATACAAGTTTCACACAATCATAAGTAGACACAAGGTTAATTAGCCAAGCATAATTAATGAAGAGCAATCAACAATAATCATAATTGAAGACATAACATAAGATTGAATCAATAAACAAACCATTACACGATGTTTATGGAGTGATTAAGACCCTCTAAGTTGCTAGAAAAACACCTACCCTAACCCTAGAATCGGACTTAGGGTTTGGGGCTTATAGGCACTTTTCTGCCCGGCCTAACTTGACGGCGTCAGCCCGTACCTTGACGGCGTCAATACCAAACTTTCTTCACCAAATTTTAGATCTTTTCGTCCTGATCGTTTCCTTTTTTGAATCGCTCAAATCCTAGTTCGTATGCAAAAGTTATGGCCAAAATAGTAACAGCTATCGCGCGTGCAAATTATGACAGTTAACACGTGATGGCCTGCCTCCATTAACACGTGACGGTGTCAGACGTACACAAGATGGCCATCTGGTTTAAACTTGACGCCATCACGTTATAATATTTCTGGGCCATCACCTTGTAAATTACACGTGACGGCCTAGGCGTCCCAAAGGGTGACGCCGTCACTCTTTAATCCAAAAATCATTCTGGCGTGTCTTGTGTAAACTTCATATCCACCTTTTTGCCAAAGCGTGACACCGTCACCTCCAAAGCGTGATGCCGTCAGGTACTATTTCCAGCTTGATTTGGAGACTTTGTCGTTTTCTTCACTTTTCGCTCAAAAAACGTCCAAAATGCTTTCTTTTCCAGATTTCTTCTCCAAAGTACCTAAAATGACAAAAGGAACGATTTAGGGCAATATTTGATCAAATAATCTCGACTTTGGGCTTAAATGACCCCCTAAAAGCGGTACACTTTTTGCTTCATCAATGAGGTTTGGTATGTTAGTAGTATTTATAAATTCCACATGTGCCCTAAAAGAGTTTTGTTCAATGAAATTCAATACAAATTTAAGATGATAGGAAAAGAGGAAAATAAAAAGAAGTTCATTTTCTCCTATGGGATTGGAGATGTTACAATTAACACAAAGGATGGTGATGTGGTGATAAGGAATGGACAATATACCCCTGAAGTCTCCTTGAACATGCTTAGCATTGATTTGCTTGAAGAAGATGGGTATGCAGTGAGTTTAGACAACAATATGTGCAATCTCAGATACATGTTTGATGAAGATAGGGATGGAACAAGAAGGTTACAGGAAATAGGCAAGAATGACCAAGTCTGGGGGCCAAGAGAAGTAATTACAGAACATAACAGATTCATGGAAGATTATTTTGAGTCTATTGACCAAAATATGAGTGTTCCTTGGTGAAAGGCTTGGAGGATTTGCAGTGGAACAGAGATGATACTCAAGACTATGTGGATGAGGAGTATATCTCATGGAATGGAAGTCTCTATGCATTGAAGGTAAATTCTTTTACAAGATTTCTGTCTTTTATGAACTTAGTGAAAAAGGATAGTCTAGTGTATAAGAATTAGGAGGTTTCCAGTAGGAAGTTTGTAGAAATGGTGAAATGGTTCTATCTTGTATATTTAAACTATGATACACTTTATAATATACCACCTATTGTTGGAGTGATAGAAATGAACCTGTTAAGTTTGTTCAAAATTGTTGAAAGTTTGGGTGGATATTTCTCTGTCACTTTGAGTGACAAGTGGGGAATAATTGCACAACTACAAGGTCTAACAAATGAAGATAGTGAGGCAGTAAGGAATTGTTACAAGAAGTTCATAGATTTGATAGTGATATACCATGAGACTGCAAGAGTCCTTTGGGGTGAAAAGCCATTGGAAGTGGGAGAAAGCAGCAAAGTAGCATAAGCCAGGGACCCAAAAGGCCAAAAAGGAAATGCAGAGAAAAATGGTACACATGAAGAAGAGATGAACAAGTTTGGTGTTAGACTAGAAGATGATGAAGATGGACAACAAGGTAGCAGTCAAGACAACAATGACTTTGAAGTCATTGCTTGAAGAAACAAGAAAGATCACTCAGAAGGTTTTTGATACTAAATAATTAGGGGGGAAAATGTTAGCCTCTAATTTGTATACTCCAAACTATGTAGTTTGTGTTTTTGAGTTTAGGGCATTGGTATTGTGAAATAAGTGTTATGGGTTTCACTGTTGTGTTAGTGTTATTTGTATCGTCACCGGCCATTCTAAAGGTATTTATAATCTTCACCTTCTAATCGTATGGGAATTTCTAACTAGTGTGGTATCACTTAATACTACGGGAACATAAATAGTTATCCGGGAATCCTAATAGTACGGGATCAATATAAAGTTCTATCGATTTCCTAATAGTATAAAATAAGTATCTATACTATGTAAATATGAAATTAAATCCAAAGTTTGAATTTTGAAACCTCGTTGTTGTGTAAAACACAAGTGTATTCCCTTTTTGTGTGTCGGCACTTGAATATACCAACTACGCCTTTTCTTTCCCTCGCCTTATCTCCAAAAACAATTCGGTTGTACCCTTTTTGATTTGTTGTCGAATTGCTCCTATTCAAATAAACCACACTTCCACCACGTTGTTCCTTTTCTCTTCCTTTGTGTTGACTTGAAATATAAACGTGCCCTAGATCCTTAGTTTGATCTCGGCTTTCTTCAAAACACTACAATGCTTCTCGGTAAAAACAACAAGTTGTTGTTTGTTGTTTTTTCTTTTGATTTTCAAGTTTATGTACCCACAAAGTGCCCAAAATACCCTAGCTTTGAGTCTCATGTACTTACTACATACAAAACCAGATCTTAATTACTCAATCGGACTACTCAGCAGATTTATGCAAGCCCCGAAGGATCATCACCTGAAGGCAGTAAAACAAGTAATCCGATATATCAAAGGAACATGGAATACTATATAAGAAAGAATGTGGCTGCAAGATTACAGGTTACAGTGACAGTAGTTATGGAATCAACACCGATCAAGTGAAAGGAACTACTGAAATCGTATTTTATTTTGGAGAGTCACCTATTACTTGGTGTACTCATAAGCAACCAACAGTGGCAGTATCATCATGTGAATCAGAATTCATGGTGGCTACTGGAGCAGCATGTCAAGCTTTGTGGTTAAAACGACTACTTAGTGAATTAACCGGATGGCAAGAAAAGAGGATAACGCTTAGAGTTGACAACATATCAGCAATAACACTCGTAATGAACCCAATATTTCATGGAAGGAGCAAGCACATTGACATTCGCTATCATTTCATTCGTGAATGCGTAGAGAATGGTCATATCAATGTGGAACACGTCAGTGGAGAACTACAAAGAGCAGATATCTTAACAAAAGCCTTACCAAGACTAAAGTTCGTGACTATGCGACAAATGGTCGGAGTTCAAGACTTAGGACGAAGCAACGATCAAGATTAAGGAGGAGAATGTGAACAAGTTAATCTCGATATTGCTTCATGATAAAACACGAAGGACCAAAATTGTATAATAGATAGTTTGTAACCGAAAGTTAGTTAATTCGGTTAAAAAGGTAGTTAGTTACAAACCGAAGGGTCATGTCGTTTGGGTTCATAACCATTCGAACAAACATAACCAAAGGACACACCCTCTTGTGAACAGTCACGATGGTTCACTTATAACCATTCGTATAGTATAAATACTTATGTACATGTAACGTTTATAAAGTTAGACGATTTATAGTTATCTAGTTTATACTTATTGCAATTTCATATCGACTCACTTTGGGACCAACAAAAACTGCATGTTATACACATGCTTACTGCCCCCTGTTTACTATACTTGGTCGCAAGGTTACTGAGCATGGCCGACTATAAGCAATATATGGGACGAGTTTTACAAAAGGAAGTTCAGGTCAACGACCGTCGTCTCATTCATAATGTTCTCCATTTCTTTACTGCCTAGATTTCACTATTATTTCAATGGAACGAGTTTTGCAAAATGAAGTAATGAAACTTATCCACAGATAATCCAACATGATGTCCAAAAATAACAATTAACCAAGATTGATATAAGACAGGCTTAACATACATCAATGCTAATAATACTCGTAGTAGATTAGTAGACTTTATAAAATGAGTGGGAAACAAATTTGAAGAATGTGTGCACAAGTGCACAATATAAGAAGATAAACTTACAGCCACATTCTCTATTTGATCAACGTGGGTTTAACAGTAAAGACGGTTTGAACCACTGAAAGAACAAAAAGAACAATTGCAGCAAGTAGAGCAATCATACTCCATGGACTATTAAAATAAGTGCGCTTTAACCACAAAATCTTTCTTGGCAATTTACCTCTGCAATGGCGATTTACTATTTCCATTTGTTCACCATAGAAGAAATATTTCCACACAAGCTCTTTACATAGTTTGTTTATCATATTTGCTGCCTCTTCGTTTGAACCTAGATGGTTTATCAGTACATTTGATTCTATTAACATGGCAATGTCCTCTTTAGTATTGATTAACATATCCATAGCGATGGCATATGATGTAAAATAAGGACTAACCGTAGAAGACTGCTCATATGCAATGAGGTTCCTTAAAACCAACTCGGTGAAGTGATTAACACGCAGTGCCGGCATACTGAGAGTAGGCTTGACCCAAGACCAAGAAAAGCATGAAAATCTATGCTTCTTCACTTCCATCGCCATAGGCCAATTTGTATCTTGATGAGGCTTAAAGCGCACCCCTGCACTGTCGAGGTATTGATGAGGCTTAAAGCGCACCCCTGCACTGTCGAGTTCAACAGCCGAGTGGATAGTTGAACTTGGAAAATAAGAGGAAACAGGGTCTGTGGGCTCGTAACAATTATGCAAAACGCCAAGAATATGATGATGAGTGCCACTAACTCCATTTTTTATCTTTGCTTGGAAGAGGTTAAGGAATTCTAGAAGCGGACGAATGAAGTCAATTAGACAGTGCGGTTCAATTTGCAAAATAGTGCTCTTAAATATGATATTAAGAACAAAAAAAGGGATTTGATTCTCTAAAAGCACCAGGTCATAAGGTATTTGATGTTCAAGCAAGATGATTTTAGATTTTATATATTTGGATTCTGAAAGCTGGTGAATGAATTCAAGTATGAAACAAGCATCCATAACCATCATTTCTGTAAGCTCATTATCACTGTAAGTCTCCATTAATTCAGCATAGCATCCTTTGATTTGTTCTATTGTAGCATCAACCTGCTCAACACACGCTTGCAATGTTTGTTCTGGCGTTGATTTTATTTTTAAACGATCCAATAGAGCATGGACAAAATCAGCTTTCCGCCCCTCAAACGCTTGCAAGTTTGCATCTTTTCTATGAAGTGGTCCAATAGAAACCACCCGAGCTGAGGTTTAAAAGAACTTTCACTGATATTTCGGAGGCTACTAGGAGCCATGTAAATTGACGGTTTGGTAAAAACATTTTTCTTTTCTACACTATCAAGAAGACTGCAGACAATTTCATTTGGAGACAATATATTTTTTTTGTTCTCCATTTGGAGAATTTGCTTGCTTTCCTCTGCAGTAATATAATTTAGAAAGGAAATTTGAAATTGAAAGAAAGTGTATATATATGTGTAAACAAGTCGTCAAAGTTCACTAAATAGAACAAAGAAGCGAATTGAGATTGCAAACTAGTTTAGGTAGTATGTTGGAGTAAGTTTAGATGCAATGAGGACTTTGTACGTGGGACTTGGGAGAGACTGTTTTGGCTGCATTAATTATTAATAGTGCATCCACAATGTGTACTCATACTAAAGGGTTCTCCATTGACCTTTGTATCTTTTGTATAAATGATGGTTGATAGGATTCCGATCATAATCTTAGGATCCTACAATTTTATCATACTGCAAAGCAAAATCGATCCAGATCTTACGTAGGATCTTTGAAAGCTTAAGATCTTATAGGATCTCGATCTTGAGCATATATAGGATCTTAAGATCTAATCCGATCCTACTTTTCATAGATAACAAACTAAAAATCTGTAATTTTCTGAATTATTTTTTATAGAATTTAATAAACAACATGTTAATCTTATTAAACATTTCATAATCATAATTTAGGACAACATTTCGATGAAACATTTATATAATTTTATGTTAATGATATATAATAATTTGTAAATTTATATAATATTGCAAAAACTATTAAGAAAGTAACATTATAGCAGGATCCGATCTTACGATCACGATCTTGCAAAGACGAAAACGGTACTAGATAGAATCACGATCTTAAAAACCTTGGTATAAATTGCGTTAATGTGATTATGTGAAATGATAAAGACCAAGGAAAAATTCACAATTTCCTAATAATCATTTTCATTGACGGAGTAGTATTTATAATAATAATAATAATAATAATAATAATAATAATAATAATAATAATAATAATAATAATAATAATAATCCAGTATGCTTGGCAGTGGCGTCTTGCCACTCTTCCAATCAAGATGGGTGGTCTTGGTATCCTTTCAGCGGGTGACATCATCCAGTATGCTTTTCTTGCCTCTCGTATGCAAACGAGTGATCTACAGGACAAGATTCTGTCTAAAACTGGTAATGTCTCCTACGGTCCTTCTTTTCAGTATGCTCTTGATACTTTCAGCAGTACTTGTAACATAGATGCTCTCTCTGTCACCAATGGCGTTTCTGCCCCCCAAATGATGAAAACCTTGGCAAAGTGTTACTTTGGTGTCATTGAGAAAGACCTTGTTTCTAAGTACTCGTTAAGTCCAAGACAGGTGGCTATTCTCAGTTGCATACGTACCCCACATGCACAAGATTTTCTTTTTACCATCCCTATTGATGGCTTGGGTCAGCGGATGAACCATCGCCAATTCCGATCTGTGTTGTGTTATAGGCTTACTGTATCTATGTTCTCTGAAGGTAGCCTTTGCCCGAGTTGTAATGTGCATCGTATGGACATATGGGGAGATCACGCGGTCCACTGCTCTAGTGAAGTGGGTGTGAAGTTCAGGCATAATCTGGTACGTGACATTCTTGTTGATATATGTTCTAAGGTCGGGATCATGGTGCGTAAAGAAGTTCCTATGGGGTTCCTTTCAGAGGATGGGAAGGACCTGCGACCTGCAGACTTGCTATTATTTAATTGGCTTCAAGGTAAAGATGCATGTTTGGATGTAACCGGTATCTCTCCATTTGCTGGTACTGGTGTGACTTCATGGGCTCCCGGGGTAGCCTTGCATAATGCTGTGGAGAAGAAAAAGAGAAAGTATGCGTCCAAATGTGAGGATAATGGATACAAGTTTGTACCTTTTGCTTTTTCAACCTTCGGGGAGTTTGACACGGAGGCTTTGGAGATACTTTCTCGTATTAAGTCTATTGTTAGTAGCCACTCAAATAATGCTAAGAGTGGTATTTTTATTTTTCATAGAATAAGTTTTTGTATACAGAAAGGGGTGGGAGCCCAACTTGTGTCTAGACTCCCATCCAACTTTATGTAAATTTTCTATGAATCAATAATAAATTTTATTACTAAAAAATAAAAATAAATAAAATAATAATAATAATAATAATAATAATAATAATAATAAGCCATATTAAAAAAAGACCATAGTTTCAAATGTCAATGAAACACTGTTACAACTCCCCATCAAATTAAAGCCACGCAATTAAGTTTTACCAAACTCACAACAACCCAGCCTATTGTCGGTACTACTCAACCATTATAAATACTAGTCCGTATAAAATTGTTCGTATTCTGAACTACTACCTCCGTCTCATATTTATTGTCCATCTTTCCTTTTTCGGTTGTCCTAAATTAATTGTCCACTTCCATAAATGGATAGGGAATATAAATCAAGTTTACCATATTACCCTTATTTATAGTTATTATTACAAACTTTAAAGAAGTTGGAAATTAATTGATTAAGGGTAAAACTGTCTTTGTGCAAAAAGTAAGAGAGAGAAAGCTGTAAAAGTGATGCTTTTCTAAAACTGTGTGTTTTTTGTCTGTGGACAATAATTTTTGGACGGAGGTAGTAGTTATCACTAAATGCTTATTTAGAAGTAACTAGCGGGGCTGCCCGCGCGTTGCGGCGGGTGCGTTTTGTGTTTTGTATTTTGTCGGTTGTACGGTGTAATTAATAATTTTGTTATTTGAAGTATGCATATGTTTACTTGGAAGCATAATTTGTTTATGTTTACGGATTTTTTTTTTTTTTTTTTTTTTTTTTTGCGTTGCGTTTGAAATTTTTTTTGGTTGTTTGGGTATTTTAAAATAAACAAATTTGTATAAGAAATTTTTGTAAGTGTATTATTTTTCGTATTTTTTTATTTTTATTTTTTGTTATTATTTTTTTTAAAAAAACAAATTTTCATACGAAAATTTATGTAAAAAAGTCACTGTAGCTCGTACTGTAGCTACCACTGTAGCGACACGTGTCGCTTTCTCCTTGAGTGCCTGCCTTTTATATAGTATATATAATATATAATATATAATAATAAGTTGTTTTGTCGAAAAATAAAATAAAATATATGCAATGGATATATAAAATCGTTTTAGAAAGTGCATGATAATAACCGCGACACAATATAAAAAATAAGGAGCATATTGATCGATCACCTACGTCTTGGTTGTGATAGATCTCATAACAATTTCTATTTATATATTCGAAAATAGCTTCTCTCAACATGGACAACTTTTGATGAATCTTTGTAGTTTGTACATGCATAATTCACACTTCGAACAATTTAAGTTACAACCTTAATTTGTATTTTGTAACTCATTTCTTTGTTAGGATTTGTCGAAGAGGGGTACTGAAGAAAAAGCTTCAAGTTCAAAGTCTTTCTTTATTTAAATATAAAGACTTACCATTCAAAGTCTTTCTTTACGTGTTAAATGTTTGTGCATGTTTACGTATGAGGTCCGCTCTTTACGCACTACAGTTATTACACAAATAAGTCACTAATGTTTGCGTGAAATTTGTCCTAAATTACTAAAGTTTCAAACTTGTCATCCAGGTTACTAAACTTATGAAAGTTGTCGTCGACTTTATGAAAGTTGTCTACTGAACTTGTAAAGACATCTCTCACTCTCCTTCGGCCCCGATTCAGATGCCGAATCGTATCTCTTGGAGAGAGGCGCAGAAGCTCTCTCTTTGACTCAGGGGGCCTTCTACCACTTCGACTGATACGGACGCGGTTCTCCAACACATTAATGAAAGAATGTTTTGTATAAAATGTTTACAGAAAACACGCTTGCAAGATGAATTATGTGTATAAAGTTAACTTGTGAAGTCAAATGCATTTAAAACACCCATTCAAAACATTGATTAAGTTTCCTTCTGTGATACTCATCTTATTAAAAAAAGATAAAAATTATCTAATACTCATCAATTCATTAACAAAACCCTAAATCAAACCTACAACAAAACCGCAACACACAAAATCGACTCGTCATTTAACAATAAGGTTTGTCTCAATATCCTATGCTTCTATCTATAAATATTTAATTATGTATCACATCAATCTCATGTATATATATGCAATTTCATTGTTATGATTGCGTAGGATTTCAAGAATCGGGATCTTGAGTTGGAGTATGCGATGATAATTTTTTGAGTTAATTGCAAAAATCGTCCCTAATGTTTGCTGAAATTGCAGATTTCGTCCCAAATAGTTTAACATTGCAAATACCGTCCCTAAATCAAACTATTTGGCAAATTTTGGTCCCTTGTAACTGACCCCGTTAAATTTTTTATTTTAATGGATAAAACTCGAGGGCAAAATTGTCTTCTAACATTTGGTCCCCCATTTTAATACTTCCACCCATCCCAAGACCCATCTCTCACTCAAATAAAATACCCCCAAATTCATATCAAACCCTAAGTTATTCTTATCTAATTTATCACAAACCCCAATTGGAAATGGTCATTTGCAATTGTCAACCACCAAGACAAGTTGTCATTCATACTTCATGGACTCAAAGAAACCCAAGTCGTCGCTTTTATTCTTGGTCCCAAACTGTAAGCTTTAATATGGTTTCATCCTTATTTTGAGTTTATTGAATTTTTCATTTAAATGTTTTTACTAATACTTGTTTGTAGGTTACTGATTGTGGGTATTTTGACTGGCTTGATCCTCCCATGTGTGCTCGTTCAGTCCAGATCATTCCTGGTTTACTAACATCAAGGAATGTGCTTAAAGAATCATTAATATCAATGGCAACAGCTAATGGAAGATTGAAGATGTGTTTGGTCTTAAGTTGAGTGTTTTTTTCTTTTTTACTTGATGTAATCTGTCTAGTATGCTATAAGTGTAGTATGTTTAGTGATAAGTTGAACTTAAAATTGACCAATATGTATGTTATGGTCAATAATTTTGGATGAAATATGGGTAATGTTCAATGAATTATCATTAATAAAAAAGTTTAACAAGATTCTTGTGTATTGTATGTTACCAGAGGTGTATTGATGAGGCGAAAAATGATCCATTTTTAGGGGGTCATTTAAGCCCGAATCCGAACTTATTTGATCAAATATTGCCCTAAATCGTTCCTTTGGTGATTTTAGGTACTTGGAGAGTGAATTCTGGAAAAGAAGCCATTTTGGACGTTTTTGGAGCATAAAAGTGAAGAAAACGGCAAAGTCTCAATTTTTCTTGCTGGGAACAGTACATGAAGGCGTCAAGAGTAAACTCATGACGGCGTCAAACCTCAAGAATTAAAATCCGTAGTTGATGACGGCGTCAAGAGCATTTTGGTGACGGCGTCAAGAGTAAAAGTGGTGACGGCCCAGAGAGAATGTGAAGGCGTCACCCAAGGTCGTCACGTGTTAACTGGTCAAAACTTGCGCGCGTGGTAGCTGACACCGTTTTGGCCATAACTTTTGCATACAAACTCGGATTTGAGCGATTCAAAAAAGAAAACAAAGAGGACGAAGAGATCTACAATTTGGTGAAAAAATGGTCTTGACAGCGTCAAGAGAAATGAGGTGACGCCGTCAAGAAGGGCCGACAGAAAACATGCCTATAAATATAACTTCATAACTTCACTTTTTGTAAGCCCTAAACCCTAAAGTCGATTTCTGGGTTTAGGTGGGTGTTTTTCCAGTAACTTAGAGGGTTTCAATCACTCCATAAACATCATGTATTGGTTTGATGATTCTATCTCACTAAGTCTTTCATTATTCTTGTTGATTGTCTTTCTTTGATTATGTTTTGCTAATTCACCTTGTGTCTACTTATGATTATGTGAAACTTGTATATAATTGATTGGATCTCATTGATTTCTTGTTGATGTTGTGTCTATCTTCATCAATGAGGGGCTTGTTGATGTGTGTGTCTATCTCCATCAATTAAGGCGTGACAAATTCAATAGATCTAGTTGGTTTAGTTTATAATTCTTGTTTCCTATTGATTCTTGTTTTGATTGAATGATTTATATGTTAGGCTTAAGAAAACTGGCAGATCTCCAAATGGTAACATGCTTGAACGTCTTAAGAAACATGAACCGAGGCGTACTAGGTCTTTATTGGTTGTATTTAATGCATGAGCCACTGTTTACAATCTCTATAGTTGTGCTGGGCATGGTGTAGGAGGAGATAAGAGCTCATAGAATTGGGGAGTTATGTATGTCACCCCATGAATGGTATTAAGGAATACAACCCGTCAATTAAAACAAGGTTACAACTCAATAGGTAGAATTGGATAGCTAGCAAGGAATAACATATTATAGGTAGACATGCTTCACTTATCTGTAGAACCTTAGTTTAGTTTTCTTGTTAATTAGTTTAATTAGTAGCTTTTGGGTTAGTTGATTAGCAACTAATTCCGCCCACTCTCCCAATACCCGAGATTTTTACTGGCTTTTCATAAAATATAAAAATACAAAAAAGAATCATCCTTCACCTTTAGACCTAGTTAGATTAATTTCAATCCTAACGACACTATTCCTAGCTGAACGATCAATCCCCCGGTACTTGTCACTATACTATACTACAACGATCAGGTACACTGCCTGGTGGGGGTTGTAAGCTTCTCGAGATCCCTCGAGAGGTAAAGCCTGTTGCGATTCCCACGCATCAAGTTTTTGGCGCCGCAGCCCGGGGAATAGTTATTGTTTAGGTTGAATTTGATTTTGATTAGGTCTACTCATTAGATTCCGTTTTAGTGAGATTTTTATTTTCTTTTTATTAGCTTTCTCGTAGTCTATCTTTTCTTTGTGTATTTGTTCGTAGAAACCTTTCCATTGACTCTTCCGTTCACCACTATGAAGAACGCGAATCCACCATACTACCGACCACGAAACCCATTCACTCCTAATGACATCTTGATGTTCAAACAATATCGAGATGAACCTATTTATGATGCATGGACTCGTTTTAAAAATTTACTACGAATAGTCCCTCATCATGGTTTCAATCTATGGTACCTAAATCAAATCTTTTACTATAGTGTCCACCCGTATGACCAAAGGTACATTGACGATTTTACCAACGGGGACCTTAGGGAATTAAATGTTGAAGAAGCATGGGATGCCATAGAAGATTGTGCCCAATATTATTATAGAGTAGACAACCCGACAAACAACATCACAAATTAATCAATAACAAGTTTGAAGGAGCAAACAGGAAGTTTGTCTGGGGATGATTACTTAGGGATACCTGCGTGGATGTCACCTAAAATCATAGTACAAAACAAACACATAGGTAATCTAGGTACAATGGAGGATGAGGTGGACAATCCAAGCCCACAAAGTACCCCACAAGTCCTACCATCATTTGAGGCACATACACCGCCCGTGACTTACCCGGAAGAAGTAGAAGAGACTATAGGAACCCCAATTGAGGTAGAACCCTTGGACCAAGCACCACTAGAGGATGTAGGTTTGAATACTTGTAATGATAACCTTACTCCTAGTTCTAGGGAATTTCCTAGTGTTGATGAACCGGAACCTCAACCTTTACACAACTTTCCATCCTTAGATATATTTCTAGGAGACAAAAGAGGAACCGACCCACCCATCAACCAATATTATCCGGGTAGTTTTAAGATGAAGGAAGCCATTCACTCACCCCCTTCACCTCACGTGGCATATTTCCACCCTAAGGGTGTGTATCACTACTTCCACCCACACTTAATCCTAAGTGTAGGGAAAACCTCCCCTATTTCCATTAAATAAGGGTAGAGTCAGGCTCGTGACTCGAACAAAAACAAGCGCTTCTTGGGAGGCAACCAATGTTTTTAATTGTTTGATGTTTTTATTTTATTTGTTTGTTTGTGTCATATATGCTTAATCATAGTTGTTTAATTTTCATGTTTCGAATAATTTGTGAAAATGCTTTATTTTGTTTTTAACCTCGTCTTAATTGCATATAAAGGTATTTTACAAAAGATAAGTGTAGGGAAATTTATATTTTGTTAAAAAGAACTAAATTCGAACATGAAAACTTCACAATTCATGATTAGCATATATTCTATCTTGTTTGTGTGTCAATAATTGTGGATATGTTTTATGAGTTCCTATTTGTAATTCATTCCACAAGTATCCTATCCTTTTGTTGCTTTGTCTTGTTTCGATTTCTAAGTCTGGAATTACATCTAGTTGTGATTTTTGTTCGGTTTGATGCTTTGGTTTTTGTGTTTGTTGATTATAGGACAAGAAGATGATTTATATTTCTGGAGGGAAGCTTTCAACGTTCGTCTTCTTGGAGGTAGATTTAACCATGTTGTCACATTATCCACGGTGAACGAATCAGGGGAGTATTAGTTTCTTTCATTCTTATTTATTTACTTTTACATCTTTTATCTAGAACATTGGGGACAATGTTCGGTTTAAGTGTAGGGAGGGTATATTAGAAACTATTACTCCACTTGGTTTTTGTTTTGTTTAATAGTGAATGTGTAATAAAACTGAGAGAAATATTTGTTAGGGCAATTTTAGCACCAAATTTAAAATTTTTTGCAACATGTAGGAGTGAAACTTTAGTCTTAATAAGCGTCTCATGGATAGGAGTTGTATGACTAGCACAAAAACCATACCACTCAAAAATTTCCACCCCAAATATGTGAGGTTCGCCCTTAGATCTTTAGGAAAAAGCATTCATTGTTGGTGCTTATGAGTGTACCGGTAGTATTTAGATTCTAGAACTTGTGATAGCGATGCATCCCGAGACTGCTAGTGAGACTACATTCGTGTAGTTAGGATTTACTACATGATAAGAGGCATTAGGATAACCCTTGTTCTACACCTGTAATATAATTACATTGACTTCATAGGTCAAGTAATTCTCCCATACCTTTGCGTTGTACTCATTTTTAGTACACGAAACCCCTAGTACACCCCTCCGAGCCTATCTTTTCGTTTCTAACTTTAAGCATTTTACTTAAAGGAAGAATTTGTTACACCCCACTTAAATGTGCAACCAAATCGCCTTAGCCTTCCTTGTATGCACTCATCTTTAGTGCATTATTGTTAATTGTTTAAACCCTTTGTTAGTTGTCTAATTGACTACATGGTTGCTAAGTCGAGTCATATCTTGTACATATTGTTTTGGGACGATTGGGACTCATGGGTAAAGTACTATTGTAATGGAGTAATGGGGATGATGTCAATTATTACCCCCATATGTGCATTAATATTTAAAAGTACTCCAAGTGTTTTGATTATCTTGATTCGAGTCATTAGAATAGTTGATTGTAAAGTATGTAAAAGCTCAAGTGTAGGGAGGAAACGAGCTCCCTTTGATGTATTGTTTTGGATGGTAGAGTAAGAGTGTGTGCAAAAAAAAAAAAAAAAAAAAAATCGAAAAAAAAAGAAAAAAAAAAGAAAGAGAAAAATAAAATAAAATAATAATAATAGAAAAAGAAAAGAGAAAAACATACGGGCTACCATCCGTTTCTTTTATTTATGTTTAAGTCAAATAGTGTCTTGAAAAAGAAAAAAAAAATCCAAAAAGAGTCGTAGTTAGTTTAAGTTGAGTCGAGTCTTGGCTTAGCAACGCCTCATTGTACATGTAGTTAACTAAGACGATTGACTTGCCACCAGTAAAATATCCGTTTATCCAACAAAACCGTGTTTTCCATATCCCCTACACCTAACGTTATAACCCTTTAAAAGACCTCTTTGATAGTCTATCCTAGGTGCTTACGCCAAGTGGTGGAAGTTTGATCCTTTCCCAAGCCTATGGTAATCTATTTGCTATGACAGGTAGAGAGTGATATTTCTCCATTTCCAATTATGACATATAAATTTTCAACACCTGAGAGATGAGAGTATCCAAATACTTAATGTGAGGTGCTAGTGTATAATTTCCGTGCTTGTTTTGACTAAGGTGGAACGATCATTTGTTGTAATTACTTTTATATTAGTGTTAAATGACCCCTAACTTGTATTTTGATTAGTGGAAAAGCTCATTTGCTTGAGAACAAGCAAATCCCAAGTGTAGGGATATATGATGAGGCGGAAAATGATCCGTTTTTAGGGGGTCATTTAAGCCCGAATCCGAACTTATTTGATCAAATATTGCCCTAAATCGTTCCTTTGGTGATTTTAGGTACTTGGAGAGTGAATTCTGGAAAAGAAGCCATTTTGGACGTTTTTGGAGCATAAAAGTGAAGAAAACGGCAAAGTCTCAATTTTCCATGCTGGGAACAGTACATGAAGGCGTCAAGAGTAAACTCATGACGGCGTCAAACCTCAAGAATTAAAATCCGTAGTTGATGATGGCGTCAAGAGCATTTTGGTGACGGCGTCAAGAGTAAAAGTGGTGACGGCCCAGAGAGAATGTGAAGGCGTCACCCAAGGCCGTCACGTGTTAACTGGTCAAAACTTGCGCGCGTGGTAGCTGACACCGTTTTGGCCATAACTTTTGCATACGAACTCGAATTTGAGCGATTCAAAAAAGAAAACAAAGAGGACGAAGAGATCTACAATTTGGTGAAAAAATGGTCTTGACGGCGTCAAGAGAAACGAGGTGACGCCGTCAAGAAGGGCCGACAGAAAACATGCCTATAAATATAACTTCATAACTTCACTTTTTGTAAGCCCTAAACCCTAAAGTCGATTTCTGGGTTTAGGTGGGTGTTTTTCCAGCAACTTAGAGGGTTTCAATCACTCCATAAACATCATGTATTGGTTTGATGATTCTATCTCAACTATGTCTTTCATTATTCTTGTTGATTGTCTTTCTTTGATTATGTTTTGCTAATTCACCTTGTGTCTACTTATGATTATGTGAAACTTGTATATAATTGATTGGATCTCATTGATTTCTTGTTGATGTTGTGTCTATCTTCATCAATGAGAGGCTTGTTGATGTGTGTGTCTATCTCCATCAATTAAGGCGTGACAAATTCAATAGATCTAGTTGGTTTAGTTTATAATTCTTGTTTCCTATTGATTCTTGTTTTGATTGAATGATTTATATGTTAGGCTTAAGAAAACTGGCAGATCTCCAAATGGTAACATGCTTGAACGTCTTAAGAAACATGAACCGAGGCGTACTAGGTCTTTATTGGTTGTATTTAATGCATGAGCCACTGTTTACAATCTCTATAGTTGTGTTGGGCATGGTGTAGGAGGAGATAAGAGCTCATAGAATTGGGGAGTTATGTATGCCACCCCATGAATGGTATTAAGGAATACAACCCGTCAATTAAAACAAGGTTACAATTCAATAGGTAGAATTGGATAGCTAGCAAGGAATAACATATCATAGGTAGACATGCTTCACTTATCTGTAGAACCTTAGTTTAGTTTTCTTGTTAATTAGTTTAATTAGTAGCTTTTGGGTTAGTTGATTAGCAACTAATTCCGCCCACTCTCCCAATACCCGAGATTTTTACTGGCTTTTCATAAAATATAAAAATACAAAAAAGAATCATCCTTCACCTTTAGACCTAGTTAGATTAATTTCAATCCTAACGACATTATTCCTAACTGAACGATCAATCCCCCGGTACTTGTCACTATACTATACTACAACGATCAGGTACACTGCCTGGTGGGGGTTGTAAGCTTCTCGAGATCCCTCGAGAGGTAAAGCCTGTTGCGATTCCCACGCATCATGTATTATGCAGTAAAACAAATAAACAAGTTAATCAACAAGACATGAAACAAGTTATTATCCAATATGCATAAAGACCAAGTGATTAAAATGGCATTTACCATACATGAAACAAGTGATTAACTTGTTATACTGAAAATTTGCCACAAAGGTGGACAATACCATTAGAGTTTTAGCATACCAAGTTCTAAGTACCAAACACTAAAGACATTAAGTACCAAATATAGATAAGTAGCAAATACTAAGTTCTAAGTACCAAATTACACAAAACACACTAAAGATCTTTAGTTGGTGTGGTTTTTCTATTTGCAAAAACTTTTGTCATTCTCTTAGGTGTCATTGTTTGAGTTTGAGAACTTTGACCAACACTACTTGAACCAGCATTGTTTGCAGCACCACTTGCAGAAGCACCACTTGGACCAGCATTCTTTGTAGCACCAACATTTTTACCAGTCCTTTTGTTATGCCCTTTTTGCTTGCAGAGACAACATGTCACCATTTTACCCTTCTTAGACAACTTTCCAACTTTCACCATCTTCTCAAATTCAACCACACTTTTCTTTCTTTTTTTCTGAGGCCTTCCAATATATGGTTGAATTTTAGGTGGTAACAAGGTTGTTGGCCATACGCCCATACCTGTTTCTCTCATCTATGCCTACCATTGATAAGGTTGACCTTAAAAGACTACTGTTTTTTCCAAGTCTCAAGCCTATAAGCCTGATGTACCCATAACTCTGGCAAACCAACAGTCATCACATTTTCACTCATGTTTTGAATGGCTGATATTGCATGTTTACAAGGCAGACCTGGGATTTCCCATTTCCCACATGAGCAAACCCTTTTGCTCCAAATTAACCACACACTGGTCCCCCCAAGGACCTTTGACTTCAAACAGATTAGCACCATTCCAATCCACAATGTACTTAGAAGCTGCATCTTTTATTTTGTTAAACAATTTTGTAATAGATGGAGTAAGTGGCCCATCAGATTTAATAACTTTTTAAACAAGGACTATTCTTTTCATCAGATACTCTCTAACATATTCTAGGGCTGAGACTATTGGGGAATCCCTAGCATCTAGCAACTGTCTGTTAAATACCTCACATATGTTATTGATCAAAAGATCACAATGGGCCCTGCCTGTGTACATAAAGATCATACTAACAGATATTTAACATTATCAGTAAGCCTTAAAATGGTAACATAAAGTGACAAACAATAATTGTAATACCTGTGAAATGGGATCAACTCCAATATTCAGGTGGAATTTTTTTGCAACCACTCATATACTTTAATGTCTTGTCCTTTAAGATCATCCATTGCCTTGTTAAATTCCACAATTGTTGGGGCACATCCAGCCCTCCAAAAGAGCTCCTTAAATATGCCCCCTTTCCAAGTCAAATTCATGTTTTCATATATATGTCTCACACAGTACCTATGTTCAGCAGATGGAAATAATTGCTTTATTGCTGGTAACAAACCCTGCAGTTATAAGACATATATTTGTTGTAATATGGATCAAATACAATAACATATACATTAATATTTATCAAATACAATAACAAATACATTTTTGCTACATACCTTTTGCCTATCTGTGATAAATGTGAAATGCGAGTCCCTATACAACTCAAGATCATCTCCAAGACAATTCAAGAACCATGACCAAGAAACTTTTGATTCTGATTCAACTATTTCATATGCTACAGGGTAGATGCCATTATTTCCATCAACATCTACAGCTGTGAGTAGTTGTCATGGATACTGCCCTTTCATAAATGCACCATCAAGACCCAACAGTTCCCTACCACCAGCCTTAAAACCTTTTTTGAGTGCCCCTAAACATACATAAATCCTTCTAAAGATCCTTGTTGTACTCTTTGGATCTTCTTCCCCATATACATCCAACTTCACTGTTGTATTAGGATTACACCCTTTTAATTCATTAACATAATCTCTTAGGATCTTGTATTGTACCTCGGCATTACCTTTCAACACTTCCTCAGCCTTTGATTTAGCTCTAAAAGCTTTATGTTTTGAAAGACCTACTTTAAATTGTTTTGCATCTGATCTTGTATTGCCCTAACAGGCATATGAGGATTTAGGTTTATGAGATCTAAAAGATGTGTAGAAAAAAAAGAGGCAGTGGCAGCCCTAATTTGTCTTGAATGAAGACAGATGTGTTCATTATTATATGATCTCACCAACCACCTACCATTGTCTGCCTTAGCCAAATAAAGATACCAAGGACACTCATTTTTGTTTTTTCCTCATTTGTAATTACCTTTTTGCCCTTATCTTTAACATTTGCATCTTTTGACGACTTCTCCTTTGTATTCTTTTTTTGGCCTCCTTCATTGATAGTAACACCCTTTGCTTTGGTCAGCCCATAACAAGCTATGTTAGCATCATTCAAATTTGGTATAGTTCCATCACACTTAGCCCTTACTCTAACATTGTCATTTTTCACAATAGTTATCTGTCTTCTAGTTTCAACTGCATGTGCCTTTATTCTACTTTTTGCTTCCTCCCTATTAGGAAACTCTTGCCCAACAAAGAAATGATTGACAATTTTACCATCACCACCAGCTTTACCCTTTCTCTTTATTTTCCTAAGTGCTTTTCTCCTACTACTATCAACTACATCATCTCCAACATCACTTTCAAAGGAATCATAATCAATAACCTCTAAGTCATCCTCTTTCAGGTTTACTGTTGGTCTAATTAAAGGATCATCTTTTGCAACATTATCTTCTGCATCTGTATCAACAGTGAACCTAAAAGCTCCCATATTAACATCTAATTCATCTATAATATGTTCCTCATCTACAAGTTCTTCTGCACCTTCTTCTGCAACATCATTATCCTGTCTAAACCCTGCACCATCAGTGTCCTGCTCATTATCCACCTGATCATTATCCACTCCTAACCCTTCATCAACATCATTATCCTGCTCATTATCCACTCCTAACCCATCTGCACCATCATTAAGTTCTACATTATCTTGCCCTAACCTTTCTGCACCAACTTGTCCTAACCACTCAATAGCCAACATCTTTCTACCCTTTTGCAACCCAATGGACTTCCCCTTTTTATGTGTTTTAGTAACTACTGTTGTATCAACATGCCCCTCATCTAAATCAACTAATTCAACATTCTCATTCAATTCACAAATTTGGGCAGATTAAATTTATGCATGTAATAACTCTCAACTGTAGTCTCACCATGTCCAATGAAAACATCAATTACCTTATTATCTTTAACATATTGGGCAAGGTTATTAACATCATCATCACTTGCCAAAGCCCTTAGTCCCCAGTCTAATGAGTTATTTGGTATCTTAAAGTGATAAAACATGATATCTCTTGGATCATATTTTAACATTGTAACTATGGAATGAACGACATCAACATTAAATGACTCTATACCCAACAAGTCTACGTACTGGATCTTACCACCAAAATACCTCCTATTAGGTGATGGCGTGAAACACCCACCATGAAACACCTTAATTGAGAGCACTTCAGGATGATCAGCTGTTTAATAAGCATAAAACTTTAATTAATAGCACATTAACCAAATTTTCTAACATTGTCATTTTGATTTCATGTTCTTACTATAAGTTACGTGTGGATTGAATGTTGACTCAGCCTTTCTGAAATACCATTCTTGTATCTCAGTGACCATACTTTTAGATTTCAATAACACTTTCAACTTTGAGGATCAGATTTGCATCAAAAAGGAATGTCAGGGATTTAGATAGTTTTTAATTTAAGGTTTAGATTATTAGTTTAGTGAAAGTCAACTATCAAGCGTATATAAGATTGTGGGTGGAAGTATTAAAGTGGGGGACCAAATGTTAAAAGACAATTAAATTAATGTACACTTCATATTCACCTTGATCACATTAACTATAACTCTGTGATGGTTTATATTCGCATGAACACTTCATATTCACCTTGATCACATTAAATCAAGGGTCTCAATCTTGAATATCATGAATACTCCACATTAAATCAAGGGATTCAATCTTATGGTATTATAGATTTTTTCAATTACTCGAATCACTAATCTTATGTACTTACCCTTATGCATGACTATTAAATTAATGTACTAACACATGAAGCCTCCACATTTCACTTTCAATTCATGAAACATTTAATGTGAGCACTTTGAATTTGACAACTTAAGTTTTTAGTATACTAGGCAACCAGACCCGTGCGTTGCACACGGGCTGTTTCTAAGTGTTCATAACGTAATGTTCACTAATTTTCGTCATGTATTCATTGCGAGATCATGTCATTTCATTATTTGAATACATTTGCAAACATGAATAGTCATGAAAGCCCGTGCGATACACATGGGCTGTATAGAAGTTTTCAAAGTCTAATATCCGTCATTTATTTTCGTCATTTTATATTCGGGACGTATTTTTGTCATTATATATATAAGTTGTCATGGTAACATACATTTTGTAAGCAGGATACATATTTAAAATAGTTATTGACATGTAATCTTTTAAGATGTATTTTTTACGTAATATTTTTTGTCTATTTATTTTGGTATTGACTCTATCATTTTTAATTTGAACTAACTAATATTAATACATCGGGCTAAGTTATAACTATTTCTTATGATAGTCAACAATTCCCGTGCGATGCACATGAGCTGTATAGAAGTTTTCATAAATTTAAAATACGTGTGATGCACATGGGCTGTATAGAAGTTTTATAGCGTAATATTCGGCATTTATTTTTGTCATTTTATATTTAAGTTTTCATGGTGTCACACATTTGCTAAGGTTTATACGTATTTAAAATACTTTATTGAGTTGCACATGGGCTTTATATAAGTTTTTATAGCGTAATCTTCGGCAATTATTTTCGTCATTATATATCTAAGTTGTGATGGTATCACATTTCTAGGCATGGCATACATTTAAAATAGTTTATTGATATTAAAAGAGTATATGTGAAGAGATTTTTTTCAAGAAGTTACATTGAAAAGAGTCTCTTTACATGTAATTTTTTAATATGTATACGTTACATAAATTATTTTAAATATAAAGCGATGACATTAATGTTGGATACCTTTTATATTCATCCCCGTGCGATGCACACAGGTTTGGACTGCCTCAGGACCCATGCGATGCACACAGGTTGGATCTAATTATTTTTTTCCTAATGTTCGGGACTAATTTTCGGTTCATGTTTGAAACTCTCATTTTTTGTGAAAGACGGACTTCATTATTCAATAAATTACATTATTAAAAGAGAAATATAAAACAAATTTCCTTTTTAACAAAACTATAAAAACATGAAACATTAAAGTAATTAGTATATTCAAGAGTATAAATTATAATTCGTATAATAAATTATAATTCGTATAGTAAAATATTGCATGTTTCATTTGTAACGTACTATTAATATGAATGCTAAGTATTCATCTATATTGACACCGGTGGCCGTGGCGTTGTTCTTGTTGTTGTTGTCTTTGTCGTTGTTGTTCATTGTCATTTTGCATGTTTGGTTCTTGATACAATTTTCGTGACTTCTCCATCTCTTTCTTTAATGTGAAGAGGTTTTTTGCAAAATGTTATATTTAAATGAGGCTTTTCATATGTAATATTTTAATATAAGTAAGTTAAATAAATTATTATTTTTAATTAATGCATTATTACAACATTTTTCCATAAACTATAATATCGAATTTGGAGCATTCATTAGTAACCTACTCTAAGTATTTACAGTATGACGACATGAATCACATGATCTCAAACTCAAATGAATAATGTTTACCTCGTGATAGGTGTAAGATAACATTTGAAATACAATTTTCTTCTCCTTTATAAATTTCTTCGATTTAGAAGATTCTCATTGTTAAGATGATAGTGTGAAGATATTTTTATTATATACTACCATTTTCAATATGTAACATCAACATAATTTTCACAATTATATCAAATACCAAGTCACGCAATATTCCACGACGTTTAATTAAAAAAGTGACATTAACACATCGCAAGACAGAAAACTACATTAAGAGCAAAAATATTAAAAGGCACCAACAAATTGTAGTAATAATTATTGACTAAAAATTGAATGCTCGTCACATTATTTTCAATAAACTTACTTGCTAACGAATCAATAGTATTAGCCCGTTCATCGGTATTACATGAAGTAAAATATTGCATGTTTAATTTGTAACGTACTATTAATATGAATGCTAAGTATTCATCCCACCGGTGGCCGTGGCGTTGTTGTTGTTGTTGTTGTTGTTGTTGTTGTTGTTTTCTTTGTCGTTGTTGTTCATTAGCCTTTTGCATGTTTTGTTCTTGATAAACAAAAAACAATTAGATATAGTTGATCGTTATTAACTTAAATACAGTTAATCAAAGTAAAAATGTTCATGCATGTTCCACTTAATTGATAAGACAACGATGTGTAAGATCTCTTAAACCATTAGAAAAGATGATGTTACTACCAAACCTCCTAAGCACCATCTTTATGTCCTACATTGTTACACACACAAAACACACGTGAAATTTAAATAAAATAATATAAATAAATATGATTAATAAGTAAGACGATATGATGCTTACTTTACCACCATTATAAGTTGTAGCCCAATGTGCACGCGGTGTGGAGAAAGTTGTGGTTTGTTGTGTGTGATTTTTGACACATTATATAGTTGATAAAATATCTGTAACTCATGGACGGGAAGGTAAAAAGACTAACCACTAATTGGTGTGTTTAATTTATGCATTCATGACATTTTTGGTTTGTATTCTTTGAGGTTTAGAGATGCTTGAAACATGTTGTACCATACAAACTTTTGTGCACGATTTCTCATGCAAAACATATTGTACCGTACAAACTACATTTGTTGAAATCACATTTGGAGGGTATATTTGGAATAATCAACTCATGAAACATTTATTAAGGGCATTTTGCATTTATAAGACAACATAAGTTTATATTATATATAAGATAAGATATAAACTTTCAACACAATTTTATGACAATTACATGAAATGGAAGCCACTGATGCTCAAATAGAAGCCGTTGATGCTCAAATGGATTTTGATGGTGTTGTTGACCATGTTCCCGGTCCTTTTGAAACCGGCGTACATGTTTTAAACCCCTTCTTCTTTTCTTGTTTTTTTTTCTTCTTTTTTTGGGGCAATTGCATATATACCCACTAAAACTTGCATATTTGCATATATACCAAAACCATGCTTAACTTGCATTGTACATCATGCATTGAAAACTTGTATTTTGGGGAAATATGCAAGTTTTAGGGTGTGTTTGTTTTTGCAAAACATGTCTGAATCGCATCTGAGTCTGACCAGTCAGACGCGGTCAGACCTTTTTGTTGTTTGTTTTTTCTTTGCGAGTCAAACATGGTCAGATGCATATGGTCTGAGCGAGTCAGAGTTGATGAGCAAGTCTGACTACCTCTTACCACTACCCTTTCATACATTTATTTCTTAACCCTACCTCTTCACACCTTTAAAACCTTCACCCTTTCAAACCCTCCAAAACCTTCACCCACCTCCAAAACCTTCAAACCCACAAAACCCATCATCGATCTTGAACATAAGACAACAACCGAACCTTACCCGATACCTTCTTATCAAGATCTTAGCCATGGTCCTTGTGTGATACGAGATTAAAGGAGATAGAAAACCATAAGTTTTCCAGTGTTTGTGGCTCAGTTTTGGCAAAAAGTAAACAAAGGATATTATGGTTTTGGAGGGTTAGGAGAAAGAAAATGAGTATTGACTGCATACGTGATGAGTGAAGCGTGGATTTAGGGTTACTACATATTAGGATAGTATTTATTTTAGGGTTGTTATTAGGGTTATTGTTATTGGGTTATTTTGAGTTAATCTTGGGCTATTAAATTCTTGAAGTTAGGCTTGTTTTATTTGTTTATTTTGGGTTGAATTTTGGTATTATAATTTGGACTATAAATAGTGTTAGGCTGAATTTTCGGGTTCGAGTTTATTTACCTACCGAACTATTAGTTCGTGAATTAAAGTGTTAGTCGTAACTCGTTTTTTGACTTAGTGTAAACCGATTCATTTTCTAAGATACTTATTTATTGTATTGTTATTGTCTAATATATACTTAAAAAAATGATAATTAAAACCATTCAGACATTTATAAAAAAAACAAACAACATTATTTCATTCAGATTCACACTTTATAATCACCTCTTACCAGTAAGACGTGTTAGTCAGATTCAGACCCAAAACATCTTAATGAAACAAACACACCCTTAGAGTTTAAATGGGTATATGTATGCAATTCTCCTTTTTTTTTTTTTTTTTTTTTTTTTTTTTTTTTTTTTTTTTTGAGATATCATATGTGTTTGGTTATTTCATGTTTAATGTATAAACGTTATATGAAACACTTATAGTTGTTTGCCGGTCGATATCCTGTCGCTATGCATTTTGGTTATTTCACGTTTTATCACAAGTCACAACAATAGATGTTTGCCGATAAAAAATTTCATTGTTATGCATAGGTACTCGCCTAGTTATTAAATAAATGATAGAGTATATAACTGTGGCGGAAAAAGTTTACCATTTTGAGAAAACAAAAATGTTAAAAAAAAAAAGTACTAGTAATTCAAGTAAGAAAGAAAAAAGAAGTGTAAAAAGTTAAAAGGTTAAACTGTAAATAAAGTGAAAATGAGAGGATTAAAGTATCACAAATGCAAAGTTTAAGTCGGTTACCCCTACACCTCGACCTCAATCGCCTATAAATACAAACCCCCCACCCCTTCTTTTCTTATTCATCACTTTTATTCTTCTTCACATTCTCTCCGTGTAGAAGAAAAAAGAAAAAAATTAACAAACCCTAACGATCGATTATATAAACTATAACAAATAATAACTAATACTGTAACAAACTAAATACATATATAGATCGACTAGTTTATTTTTTGTAAAAATACGAAACCCTAATTTTTGAACTGTAATAATATATAATGGATATACGATTCCCTTACTCTCCGGCTGAAGTTGCGAAAGTGCGGCTCGTTCAGTTCGGCATCCTCAGTCCCGATGAAATCGTACGTTTTTCGTTACGGTTTTGTTACGGTTTGATTGGATTGTAAACGAATTGAAGGAATGTGAATGCGAATGCGGCGTGTTGTTTGTGTTCGTTTAAGTTTAACTGCGAGATTGAATGAATGTGGTTAATAGACGAATTAAACGAACATGAATGCGGCTTGTTATTTGTGTTTGTTTAAGTTTTAACTGCGAAAACTGAACTAATGTAGTTCATATGCTGTAACTAATTTTAAACGAACACAAATACAGCTTGTTATTCGCGTCTGTATGTGTTCGTTTAAATTACTAATATTAGTAGTTGATTTTGGCAAACATGAATGCGGCTAGCTTGTTATTCGTGTTTATTGTGTTTGTTTAAGTTTAACTGAAGTAATGTAGTTGATTTTGGCTGTAACGAATTGAACAAGCTTGAATGCGGCTTGTTGTGTTCGTTTAAGCTTAACAATGAAACAGAATGAACTAATGTAGTTTACGGATATAAGTAAAACACGAATGCAGTTTGTTTGTGTCGGTTCTGTTTAGAAAATAATCCGTGTTAGTTTATAGTGATGCTAGATAACTGAACATAAAATATCTTATTGTTGTTTCACGAAGAAACTGTTCTGTTGTTGCAGAGACAAATGTCTGTTCTGCAAATAGAGCATGGTGAAACTACAGAGCAAGGGAAGCCGAAGGTAGCGGGACTTAGTGACCCAAGGCTTGGGACAATGGATAGAAAAATGAAGTGCGAGACTTGTACGGCTAATATGGCTGACTGTCCCGGTCATTTTGGACACCTTGAGCTTGCCAAACCGATGTTTCATATTGGATTTATGAAGACGGTGCTTAGTATAATGCGATGTGTGTGCTTGAGTTGCTCAAAGCTCCTTGTCGATGAGGTACTACTTTATATACCATGCTGCAATATGTGTTACCTTACATATATGGTGGTATGATTAGATATTATCGAGTCCTTTTTTGGACTGCTCCTGGTGTTGAGTGTATAAGGAAATGTTGTTTTATTAATGAAAATGGCGTTAAAAAGTATATATGTTGTTAAATGGCGGCGTTGTGCTTGATTGAACCGTTTCTGCAATGTCCGCATTTTTGTTTTAGTGTACGGGAGTACTTTTCCTTATAAAACAAGAAGTGAAAATGATATTTAAAGCGCCGACTGCCGAGAGTTGTGCACATGACTATTTCTGGTATCATTCGTGCTGAGTAAAAACCTTTACTAACTAAAGAAATTTATGTTAGTAGCATATTTGATCGTTATTTCTTTTAATGCCTATTTTCGCTTCCTTGTGTGTTGAGACCATGTCTAATTTGTTAGCACCATGTGTATGTTTAGAATGCGGATAGCTTCTTAAGTCAAAATTTTATCTATTGAATCTGTAAAAAAATCCGATTTCTTTTCATGCTCTATCTGATTCTCCGCTTATGTGCTTGTCTTGCACATAACAAAATGTGTTAACTGGCCTGTCATTGTTTCTGCTTCTTCAGGAGGATTATAAATTCAAGCAAGCCCTAAGAATAAGAAACCCAAAAAACAGGCTTAAGAAGATTCTAGACGCTTGCAAGAGCAAAAGTATGTGTGAAGGTGGTGATGACATTGAATCTGTAAGCCAGGACGGCGTCAAGACAGTTAAGAAGAGCCATGGGGGTTGTGGGGCCCTGCAGCCAACGATTACTATTGATGGTATGAAAATGGTTGCGGAGTACAAGCTTAAGAAGAAAACCGATGACCCACAACAGCTTCCTGAGCCGGCTGAAAGAAAACAGCATCTTTCTGCAGAAAGGGTATCATACGCGAGCTACTCACATTTCATGTAGCATGCTTACTTTCTTTGTAGTGAGTGACTAATAAGTATCAACTTTTTTCTCCAGGTTCTAAGTGTGCTAAAGCGAATAAGTGATGATGACTGTTTGTTGTTGGGCTTGGACCCTAAATATGCGCGTCCAGATTGGATGATCCTGCAGGTCCTTCCAATACCACCACCTCCAGTTAGACCATCTGTGATGATGGATACTTCGACCCGATGTGAGGTGTGTTTCCAACGTGGGATTTTTTTATCTTAACGTTATGAGGATAATGTTCAGTATAAAGGTGGCCAAATGAGCGGGTCAATAAGGTTGGGTAAAAGGTCAAAACAAATTATCTTTTGATATGGGTTAAAAGGGTCAGTTCCAAAATTTCACAAAATATTCGAATGTTAAAAATTGTCTAAAGAAGTATAACTTTACAGAATGTTAATACGTGTCTGAATGAAGCGATTAGTAGGTTGTATGCATTAGAAATTTAGAATCCAGAAATACGCTTCTTTTATACCTATTTTGACCCATTTACTCTTTAGCTATTTCTCTTACACATTTGTATTAGCAGAGATAAAAAATTTAACGATGACTTTACTCATCATCTGGCGATGATAATAAGTATATGAAAAATGCTTAACTCGGTGAACTTCATCTCACTTTTGTGTATTCTACCGAACCCTGAAACAGGATGATTTGACTCATCAGCTGGCTATGATAATCAGACACAATGAGAACCTGAGAAGGCAAGAATGTAATGGAGCTCCTGCTCACATAATCTCTGAATTCGCTCAGTTACTGCAGTTTCATATTGCTGCATATTTTGACAATGAGCTTCCGGGTCAGCCAAGGGTATACTTACGCCTCCAGCCATGTCAGATTATACACATATTGTACTATTGTTATATTCCATTCTTATTGAGTTATGGCTCTCCCGCAGGCTACACAACGTTCAGGTCGTCCTATCAAATCCATATGCAGTAGGCTCAAGGCAAAAGAGGGTCGGATTAGAGGTAACCTGATGGGGAAGCGTGTTGACTTTTCGGCACGTACAGTCATCACTCCAGATCCAAATATTAACATTGATGAATTAGGAGTACCATGGAGTATTGCTCTTAATCTTACTTATCCTGAAACAGTCACTCCTTACAACAAAGAAAGGTATACGCCCACATTGAAGATTATACATTTCTAGTTTTTTGTTTCAATTGATTATTGGCGCTGACTTCCATTTTTTGAATATTTTATTAGGTTGGAGGAGCTTGTTGCGAACGGTCCCCATCCTCCCCCTGGTAAAACTGGAGCAAAATATATTATCCGGGATGATGGTCAAAGGCTTGATCTTCGTTACTTAAAGGGTGATCATCATCTTGAGCTCGGATACAAGGCATGTTCCTTGGTTATTTTTTGCTCCTAATTTGTTAATGTTGGTCACTTGTTATCCTTAATAATGTTTTCATTATAAAGGTGGAGCGACACTTGATTGATGGAGATTTGGTGCTCTTCAATCGACAACCAAGTCTGCATAAGATGTCCATCATGGGGCATAGGATTAAGATCATGCCTCACTCCACCTTCCGGTTGAACTTATCAGTCACATCACCATATAATGCTGATTTTGATGGAGATGAAATGAACATGCACGTACCTCAGTCTTGCGAAACTAGAGCAGAGATTCTAGAGCTGATGATGGTACCTAAATGCATTGTCTTGCCTCAAGCAAATCGTCCTGTTATGGGTATTGTGCAAGATACACTGTTAGGCTGCCGTAAAATCACCAAGAGAGACACCTTTATCGAGAAGGTACTAATTACAAGCTTGTGAAGACTGATATTAAGGTGCACATCTTTTCCTTGTATCCTATGTCAGTTAATAACTGTTTCTACGTGTATGCAGGATGTTTTCATGAACATGTTGATGTGGTGGGAGGACTTTGATGGAAAAGTACCAACACCTGCCATTTTGAAACCTAGACCTCTATGGACAGGAAAACAAGTTTTCGGTCTCATTATTCCAAAGCAGATCAACCTCATTAGAACAGCAGCTTGGCATTCAGAGACTGAAACTGGATATTTAACGCCTGGTGACACTCAAGTACGAATAGAGAAGGGTGAGGTCCTCACTGGTACTCTTTGTAAACGAACCCTTGGTGCATCTACTGGGAGTCTTATTCTCAAAAGGTGAAGATCGGTGGGATCACCCTGGTCCCATGCATCCTAAGGATGCCAACCGGACCCTCCCCCAAGGACCCGGCCCCAGGCAATGAGCACCTGTCCCAGTGACTGTACTTATCAGGAGGTGGGCTATGAACCCTGGCTATTTTCTCAAAAGACCCCTCGCTGACCAGTCAATCTGAGCATTTACGGTGGGGGGATGGTATCAACAGAGCATGTGGTCCTGCCCCACTTGAGGACTTCCCGGTAGGTCACCCAACCGGTACTACTCTCAGAGTGGCTCACTTAACTCTTTAAGAGTTACCCACTAGACCACATGCTAGTTGATTCTACTGGGAGTCTTATTCACGTCATCTGGTTTGTTTTCTGGACTTTTCTACTAGGTAATTAGTCTGGAATACGTGTGTAATTAACTAATGGTTATAATAAAAATAATATCTTAGGGAGGAGGTTGGTCCAGATGCTGCTAGCAAGTTTCTCGGACATACCCAGTGGCTTATCAACTACTGGCTTTTACAACAAGGGTTCAGCATTGGTATTGGAGACACAATTGCGGATGCATCCACTATGGAAACAATCAATGAAACTATCTTCAGAGCTAAGAATGAGGTGAACGAGCTTATTAGGGCTGCTCAAGATAATCAATTGGAGGCAGAGCCTGGTCGAACGATGATGGAATCATTTGAAAACAAAGTCAATCAGGTACCTCAATATACACTTTGATGATTTAAGTCACTTGTATTAGCCGAGTAATTAGCCGAGTAAATATCTATTTAAAATGAGCAAAAACTGTTTCAACCCATACTAAAAGGTGACAGAATTCAATATATTAAGGCGATTAACATGCTCTTCTGTTTCAGGTTCTCAACAAGGCTCGTGATGATGCAGGAAGTAGCGCCCAAAGAAGCTTATCAGAAAGCAACAATCTTAAGGCGATGGTCACAGCCGGTTCAAAAGGAAGTTTCATCAATATATCACAGATGACTGCTTGTGTGGGACAGCAGAACGTGGAGGGTAAACGAATTCCATTTGGTTTTATGGATCGGACTCTTCCTCATTTCACAAAAGATGATTATGGCCCCGAAAGTCGCGGGTTTGTGGAAAACTCTTACCTTAGAGGGTTAACACCACAGGAGTTCTTTTTTCATGCAATGGGTGGTAGAGAAGGTTTGATCGATACCGCAGTGAAAACATCTGAAACTGGTTACATTCAGAGGCGCTTGGTAAAAGCTATGGAAGATATTATGGTGAAGTATGATGGTACAGTCAGGAACTCTCTCGGGGATGTAATCCAGTTTCTATACGGGGAAGATGGTATGGATGCAGTTTGGATCGAGAGTCAGAAACTCGATTCTTTAAAAGTTAAGAAAGGGGAGTTTGATCAGCTTTATAAGTATGAGATCGATCAAGAGAACTGGAATCCAAGCTATATGTCAACAGAACATGTTGAGGATATAAAAACTATTAGGGAAATCCGTAACGTGGTCAATGTTGAAGTACAACAACTCGAAGATGATAGAGTCCAGCTTGGAACCGAGATTGCTACCACAGGTGATAATTCATGGCCGATGCCCGTGAATCTTAAACGACTTATTTGGAATGCTCAGAAGACGTTTAAGGTTGATTTAAGACAGACTTCAGATATGCATCCACTGGAAATTGTAGCAGCTGTTGATAAGCTTCAGGAGCGTCTTCGGGTTGTTCATGGTGATGATATGTTAAGTATCGAAGCTCAAAAGAACGCTACTCTGTTGTTCAACATTCACCTTCGTAGCACGTTTGCTAGCAAGAGGGTTCTCAGTGAATATAAGCTTAACCGTGAGGCCTTTGAGTGGGTTATCGGTGAGATTGAATCTAGATTCTTACAGTCACTTGTTGCACCAGGAGAAATGATTGGCTGTGTTGCGGCACAGTCGATTGGTGAGCCAGCCACACAAATGACACTCAACACTTTCCATTATGCTGGTGTGAGTGCCAAGAACGTGACTCTCGGTGTTCCTCGATTGAGAGAGATTATTAACGTTGCCAAAAAGATCAAAACTCCTTCGCTATCTGTCTATTTGAAGCCTGATGTCAGCAAAACAAAGGATCAGGCCAAGAATGTTCAGTGTGCTTTGGAATACACAACTCTTCGTAGTGTGACTCAAGCTACTGAAGTATGGTATGATCCGGATCCTATGAATACGATTATCGAAGAGGATGTTGATTTTGTGAAATCATATTATGAAATGCCGGATGAGGAAATTGACATGGATAAGATATCTCCATGGCTACTTCGGATCGAGTTAAACAGGGAGATGATGGTTGATAAGAAGTTGAGCATGGCTGATATTGCAGAGAAGATTAATCTTACGTTCGGTGATGATTTAACTTGTATATACAATGATGACAATGCTGACAAGTTGATTCTGCGTATTCGTATCATGAACGACGAGATGCAAGGCGATGCTGCGGCTGAGGATGATGTGTTTCTTAAGAAAATTGAAAGCAGTTTGCTAATGGAAATGCCCCTACGAGGGCTTCACGATATTAACAAGGTGTTCATTAAATCAGGGAAAGTTAACAAATTTGACAAGAACGAAGGGTTCAAGCCAGAAGTCGAATGGATGCTTGATACGGAAGGTGTTAATTTGCTGGCTGTTATGGGTCATGAAGATGTTGACGCATTAAGAACAACCAGTAATCACGTCATTGAAGTGTTAGAGGTCCTTGGGATAGAAGCTGCTCGGAGGGCGTTACTTGATGAGCTTCGAGCGGTCATTTCTTTTGATGGATCCTATGTCAATTATCGGCATTTGGCTATATTATGTGATACTATGACACATCGTGGTCACCTTATGGCCATAACACGTCACGGGATCAATAGGAACGATACCGGGCCAATGATGAGATGCTCGTTTGAGGAAACAGTTGACATTCTTCTTGATGCAGCTGTCTATGCCGAAACAGATTACCTTCGTGGAGTTACTGAGAATATAATGTTGGGCCAGCTTGCTCCTTTAGGGACAGGAGATTGTGATCTCTTATTGAACGAGAAGATGTTAGAGGAAGCTTTAGATGTTCAATTCACGAGTTATATGGACGGTCCCGACACTGGGATCTTGCCAGTGACTCCTTTCCATAACAGGTCAATGTCTCCTCTCAGTAGCCCACATATACAATTTTCACCGCGTATCGATGCACAGTTTTCTCCTCATTATATTTATAGCCCATCAAGTCCTTGTTATTGCTGCCGCAATTGTCGTGAATACTCTGTAGCCTCACCAAGATGTTACCCATACCCTGGTTACTCACCAAGATGTTACCCATGCCCTCCGACCACCCCTGGTTACTCACCAACCTCACCAGATTATTACTCATCTGCATTGGCATCTTACTCTCCGACCTCGCCATATTACTGTCCGACCTCTCCGTCGTACACTCCGGTGTCCACGTCGTACAGTCCGGCGTCCCCGTCGTACAGTCCGGCGTCCCCGGCGTACAGTCCGACGTCGCCGTCGTTCAGCCCGACGTCGCTGTCGTACTGCCCGACGTCCCCGTCGTTCAGCCCGACGTTGCTGTCGTACTGCCCGACGTCGCCGGCGTACAGCCCGACGTCGCCGGCGTACAGCCCGACATCGCCGGCGTACTGTCCGACGTCGCCTGGTCCTACTTCACCTTACTACAGGTACCAATTCGAATCTCTTCCATTGCTGAACTAGATGGGCATTGGTCATTACAGGTCATTTGTACATCACCATATAAATATAGAATATTAAAGTTATTGCATAGTTTTTTGTAAAATGTCAAAATGGGTAGCTTTTTGAAAAAATTTTGGTCCAAAAATTTATGAAACAATCAGTGTGTCAAATATGATCACAAAAAGAAACCTATTTAGATATCTTACGTACCCTGCCATTATTTTAGGGTTGCCATAAGTTGATGCAAACAAACGGATTCATGGGCTCAAATCTAGAGTAGTATAGCAAAGTCCTGTTTGATAATTTAAAACTGTGGCATTGCATTGACACATCATACGTGTGCGTTGTTTTAGTTATCAGAGCTCTGGTGCACACCTCGAATACAGCCCAAGCTCACCTCAATACAGGTGATTTCCTATCTCTTATTTATTTTCATTTATAATACACATTAGTGATAATCCTGGTCCATAAGTTATATCCATTAGTCCAGATCTTATATTAGCGACCACAGCTTGTTTACTAATTGCATCAATGCGGGTTATTTCAGTTCAAGTGTTGAGTATTCGCCATCTTCAACAATTGCCTCAAATGAGCAACAAGGATGATGATGATGATGGCTCGAGGAAGTAGAATGGTGACCTCTTTTAGGGCTAGGCTGGGGCCGGGGCCGGGGAGAGAGAGCTGGGGTTGGGGTTGGGTTTGGGGTTGGGGCTAAAGCTTATATTATAAGCCGAAAACTGAAGCTTGTATTTTTATAAAGTTGTTTGACGAATTAATTGAAGCAAAAGCTTATTAATGTAAAATTGTGTATTCACATATATCTACATATATTTTCAGCGTTTGTGTGATAATCAATTATATTTTCAAATCGTATTTAAGTATTTGACTAGCTATAAGCCACTATAAGCTCCCATAAGCCTTTGCTTTTAGCTTATAAATCTTCTATAAGCCCGTGTGATAAACAAAACTTATTTTATACAGTAATCTAAAGTATTTTAAAAGCTCAAACAACTATAAGCCGTGAGAAGCCTATGCCAAACATAGCTATATATCATCTTATTGATGCGAAAACATAACCCTGTTACTATTCATCAAAGGATCACTACAACAAATAGTCAAATCCCACACATTTATTAGCTAAAAAATAGGGATAATGATTTTTAAATGTATCCAACTTGCCACGTTTTACTGAGTTGTGTATCAAACTTTTAATTTTGCTAAGTTGTGGTCTAAACTTACTAATCTTTGTTATCTTGTGTACTAACGGGGTGATTAAGGTGTTTTACATTTTTGCTTAACACGTTGGCATCCATGTTGGCATCCAGCTGGGCTTATTTTGTCTTATTTTGGCATCCATCTTGATCTTTTTTATTTCTTTTTTCTTTTTTCAATATACATTTGCTTCAAATACAATGCTCACCACACCATAAAAAATCATATCATCAAACACTAAAACCAAAAAATCATACCGCTAAAACCGTCATTCTCATTATCACAACTCACAGATCTCAAAAGATTGATTAAAACAGACCATCAATCTCACACAAAGATTCATCAAAAGATGAAGACCCAGAAAAACAACTCTCTATCTTCATCTCCAATAACATTTCAAAACCAAAATCACCGATCTACACAACACCTCACCAAACAAGAAATCAATCAACTTTAGTAAATAGATCCGGTTGAAGTGCTCAAAGACCCAGATAAAAAAAAAAAAAAAACCTCACTTTAAACCCACAAATCTCAAAAAAAAAAAAAAAAAAAAAAAAAAAAACCCCGCAAACTTACAAATACCACATCTTGAGGTTATACACGTTGGATATTTGGTGGTAAGGAGACAGGTTGCGGCAAAATCAGGGACATAAAGTATAATGGGTATCGATAGCAGGTAATGAACCTGATGATCAGAAGGTTCTAAGCGTTAAGAATTGGAGTTGATAAGTTTCGAACTCAATTGATGGTGTCGTCACTGGCAATAGTGATACATAAAGTATAATGAGTCTGAACTGATAGTGGTAAACCTGAAGACAGTCAGGGATGAAGATTGTGTCAGGGTGTGTTTATGTTACAGAGAGTGAAAGTGTGACTATGAAAATCAGTGGGTTGTAATCAGGGATGAGATTTAATGACGGGTCTTAGGCTCGTTGACTCATTAACAAAAGATTGTGGCTGAAAATGAAGAGTTGTCTTGATGTAAAATTTTAGGCGAAGAGTGTGGATTTGATAATGTGGTATGTGGCTGATAAATTAAGTGTCAAGCGATGGTGCTGGTGCTGGTGCTTGGTGTATATGAATTAGTATGTAGGTTTAATAATATAATTGAAAAAAGAGAATAACGGGAAACGGGGTCAAATACGGTATTTTTTAATAATATAACGGAGTCAACGAGGTCCACTTTGCCAACTCAGCAAAAATCCTTGCCATGTGGGATGAGTACATAAGATAGCAAAGATTAGTAAGTTTAGACCCCAATTTAGCAAAATTAAAAGTTTGATACACAACTCAGTAAAACGTGGCAAGTTTGATACATTTAAAAATCATTATCCCTAAAAAATACACGTTTTTAAATGTTTGAAATATCATTGTCCATGCTTCTATATTGTATGGACAACATTTGCAAATGTGAACAAAATAGTCAAATGTTCACATGAAGAAACATGAAAAAAAAAAAAAAAAAAAAAAAAAAGGGTAAACATGTACAGGTGTAGAAGAATCTCTTACGTTTTCTATCATCGACTTTGTCAGATTATTGATGTTTCGAGATACTTCATTTGCTAAACTTCAAAGACCTTTTTTAAGCTACAATTAAAGAGAGGTAATAAAGAGGGTCTACAAAAGAGTTTTTTATATTCAACATTTTTTTCACAGAAAGAAATATAAACCTACACATGTTCATGTTGCTTCAGATAAATCATAACCGTCATGGAAGGGGAGGGGGGGGGGGGGGGGGGGGGGGATGTGTATATGACGTGAGTTTAAAAGTCACGTAGAAAGGCTAAAGGCTTGTTACTTTATTTGAATTTTTAAGTCACGAAAAAGGGCTTAAAGACATATATACCATGGTTTGTTTCATTCGAATTTGGTGTTGTCATTTGGATCTCAATTGACTGAAAGACGAAACCAAGGTGGGTCTCAAGCCATCCATGAATTTTCGTGTCGTAATGTTAATTTTGTTACAAAACCTTTTTTATAAACACACCGGGTCTAAAAAAAATTATGTATGTAGTCTTGTTTGATTTTCTCTAAATATATCACTTTGTGTTCTAGTTCAGCAAGTTATGTAAGTTTATTGGTAACTAATCACACGCTCGGATCAAGCCCAAAATGTGTGCAGGTTTATTTGAGTCTCAAGTGTTGAGTATTCACCATCTTCAACAAACGCCTCAAATGAGAGCAACAAGGATGATGATGATGGCTCGAGGAAGTAGAATGGTTTTCGGACATTCAAGTGGAAGAGATGTTTTTCTACTGTTTCGAACATTTTTTTGTATATGTCCATCCATTGAATCGTGAAATGGGTAGGACATAGAGTATTTTTAACTTGTACTCTATAAATTAATATCAAATCATCACATATTTAAATAACGGTTCACAAAACCACCCCACATTTATTTGATGCAAAATACATTTACTAGCCTTAGAGACGAGGTTAAAAACAAAATAAAGCAAGATCACAAATAATAGAAACATGCAATAATACATAATCAAGATCAAACAACGCTCATGCGGCGGTTGCAACTCCCTTGGTTTCACTTAACACATCGATCTTGGCTCCACATGTATTGCCAGCCGAGAGTTCTACACCCCAAACCCGTGATAGCCGACCTCGTGAGTCTCATGGACCAATCTCAACAAATGTTTGTCGACATTTTGGTCAAACGGGGTGCTGGCTGTCGGTTTGTTCATGCAAACAATGCCTAATAACGCACTAATGTTGTTATTTCACAAAATTCTTTATGGTCCTCTAATAATAGTCGATACAGTGGAGGTTCATCTAACGCTAGTAATAACTTCAATGGAATGTGCCAAGCCCAGCTGCAGCAACTGTTAGCTCAATATAGCTGCAGGCCGATAACATATCACACACCCAACTGGTTTTGCCGGTTTTGCAGGGTTTGCAGATGCAACAGCAACTTTAACAGCTCAACCGCACAGCTCCTCCACCCCTGGCATAGGCGAAGATATTTTAAAGAATTTAGCGGATGTCTGCGTCTGCCAAGATAACCGTCATCACTTTCCGAGTGATCATATGCACAAGTCACTTCAACAACTTCCATAAGAAATCTCGAACTTCCACTCCACATATTAAGTTTCGGACATCTTGTTTCTTCAGTACCCTGCACTCCAAAAACAATGTCCAGAAACCTCATGTCAGAAGTCAGAATAAATGCAAAAGTTTTAGTTTTCACTACATTACTAGTAAACTGATCGATATTTACCTTGTCATTAGCCAATATATCTTCAATTTCCTCCTCAATCCACAAATGGCTATGTTTGTTAGGCTCACGACGAACAATGTTCTTTCCCATTTCTTCTATATGGTCATGCATGCCCAAAAACCCGTTTTCATCAACAGTTATGAGAGATCTCTGCTCAAGAACTTTTAAACCATTTCTAGCATGAAATAATCCAATGTTCTTTCCCATTTCTTCTATATGGTCATGCATGCCCAAGTCCCCATCTTCAGAAATAGTTATGAGAGATCTCTGCTCAAGAACTTCTATATCATTTATAGCATGAAATAATCTCCGTTTTTCAAGTTCTCTGATTACCTTTTCTATATGCTCGCCTTTGAATATGCATGCAATGGCTAGAAATAGTTCCTTATAATCATCCTCGAGACCGATATAGCTTAATTCTAGCTTTTCCAGAGTGTCCTTTAAGGGAATTTTTTCTAATCTGTCTATTGCATCTGCCCATTTAAGCTTATCTTTACCACAGAGAAATGAACCCAAGACTATGACGGTTAAGGGAACACCAGCAGCATAACGTACAACTTCTCTTGATAGCTCTTCGTATCCTTGAACTGGATTCTCTCTTCCAAATGCGTATCTACTGAAGAGAAAAATTGCTTCCTTATTTGATAAGAGGTCGATATCACGAATCACATTCACTCTGTGTGCTACCAATACTTGCTCATCTCTCGTTGTAATGAGAATTCTACTTCCCGGCTTAAACCAATTGGGCTCACCGGCTAACGCCTCAAGTTGGTCAATGTGATCCACATCATCTAGAACAAGAAGAACCTTTTTGCCGCGCAACCTCTTTTTCAGCATGTTTTTCCCATCATCAACACTATTTACAGTGACTTGTTCTTTTAGGACATCTGAAAGGACTTGTTCTTGTAAATTCTTCAAACCAAACATTTTTGAAGCCTCCCTCACACTCCCAACAAAGCTTTTAGCTTCGAAAGCATCATTAGATAGATGATCAAAAACAGCTCTCGCTGTAGTTGTTTTCCCAGCCCCTCCCATGCCCTTGATCCCTATCATGCGAACTTCATCAATACCCATTTCTAAAGATGAAACAACATCCTTCACTCGAGTCTCCATGCCGACTAACTTTTCATCAATGCCCAAATTGATGAGACTTAAATCTAGTGAAATATCTTGAACAACTTTTTTGATGAATTTAGCTTCATGTCTGTGTATGTAAAAACAAGATCTATTTAGCATACATTCATATATTAAGTAGAAACATAGTACTATAATAATAATCTTTCATCCATGATCCTTTTTAAACAAACAAAAGCAAGGAATATGGCACACATAGATATGATGAAAGAAATTACCCATCAAGAGTGTTCTTCAACTCCCATCCAGCCAGACCAGCTGCATCTTTTAGAGCCCCTTTCCATTTCCCTGCGGCCTCTTTTATTTCATGTTTGGAAAAAGCTTCACCAACAGCACCACTTTGTTTTCTCACTTCGGTTGGTTCCACATCATAGAATACAGGGTAAGCTGTGTGCTCAACCATTTTCTGACACTCCAAAATCTTGACAAGCTCATCCAAACACCACGACGAAGAAGCGTAGTTTTTGGAAAAAACAATGATGTAGAACCTCGAGTCTTCAATGGCTTTGATAAGCTCATCGCTGATCATTTTCCCTTTCTGAATTTTCTCGTCATCTTTGTAAGTGTAAATGCCTTTGTCCATAAGTGCTTGATAAAGATGAGCAACAAAGTTTTTACGGGTGTCTTCACCACTGAAACTTAAAAAAACATCATACTTAAACCTCTTTTGAATGGATGAAGTTGAAGTGGACACCATTATTTTTGGTGCAGATGAGTTAGAAGAAGATGCCATTGAATAAAAATAATAGATAAACACCATTAGCATTAGCATTAGCATAATTCTTAACATTTCTACAAACTGATTGCAAAAAAAGTGAATGAAATGGATAGATAACCGTGATCAAAATTCAAAGCTAGGTGTTTACTCAGAAGACAACAAAGAAACTTGATAATGTGAATGTGATTGTGTTTGTGTGGAAATCAAATAAATTACGTGGACAAATAAAAAGCCCATTATCAATTTGACCATAGTTTTTTGTCCAACTAATTCACAAAAATTGAGATCACCGCCACACAAACTAAAACGAGGTAAACCTTACCATTTCAAAAGGTAACCGTGACCACTTCAAACTTATTTGCAAATAATAAGGTTTGAACTTAAAGATCTAACACATTTTAGTGTGATAGTTACTTTTCATATATAAAAGCCCAATATTTTTAACGAAAAGCACGCTAAACATCATAGTTTAGTATTCATTCACGGACTATTGTCAATCTTCCTTTAATATTACTACATTCGTCCCTAAATAAATATGTCCTGTTTGACTTTTTAGAGTCAAACTTCAACTTTGACCTTAACTATTTTTATGGGTGTTATATAATATTTGAATCAAAATATATGAATAGAATGGTTTTAAGTGTATTTTTCAATGGTATAGATTTTTTTTTATCATGTATTATATAACACAAAAAAATATTTAAGGTTAAAGTTGAATCAGCTTGACTCTAAAAAGTCAAACTAGACATTTATTTAGGGACGGAAGGAGTAATTCACAAGCAAAACACTATTCATTATTATTCATTTCAAGTTTTCACTTTTAACTTTATACTTTATCACTTTTTTAACTTTGAACTATTTATTTATATAAGTTTTGACTATTACTAAACAAGATTTCAAAACCATATCAAATTGTTATAATTTACGTTATCATTGTAAAAATTTATCTTAACCCTGTCACAACACACGGGTAGTTAAAACCTTGTATGAATCAAATTTTGTATAAAAATCAGACATGGATTATAAAACAGGTTTTTAGATAACCATAATTGAATAAGAAAATTCGATTAGTTTATACCCAAGCATCAAATATTGATGGTCTTAAAGTCATTTATCCATTTCTTAAACAAGATGATTAATCACGCATAGCGACGACAGTGTATGATAGCGTCCATTTGTATGTGCAAATGATAGCGGTGTCGAGTAAATGAGAGTGAAGAAAGTTAGTGAATCAACATTACTCAAATAATAATGTGCACTTAGTGTATTTTTTTTAACAACTTTATTCAAATTTTAAGATTTGAAGTTTTAATCAAATGCTTGAGTTAATGGCGACATAGATCACAAATTATTTAAGAGCACTCGGTATGGTAACGCCGAGCTCAGCATTATGCCGATACCCACCACCATTTGCAACGACGTTGGGTGAGGCGTTGGCCCATCAATGTGTGTTAGTTTGTTTCTTGTTCTTTTCCGATTTAAATGGGTTGTGTTTGTGTTTTTACAATGTGACGTGTTTGAAAAAATAGAAAACATAAAATAAAAAGGGTAGGTCCTAAAAGGTTGGTGTTAATTAGGGGTGTCAATCGAGTTGTGTTCGAGTTGACTTATTTGGGTTCACAGGTCTTCGGGTTAGTATAATCTCTACCCAAACACGACCCGTTTATTATTCATGTCAAGAAACTCAACTCTAATCTATATCTACATAACACGTGTAACCCGTTTAACCTATTTAAGTAAATAGGTCAAGCGGTGAATAATGTTTATGGTTTGTCGATTCAACTAGTTTAATTTCAAGAATGATAGAAAAATATTTAAAATAACCTACAAATAACTACTATGAAAATTTCACTAATATATGAGTTATAATCATAATTCAAACATTTTATTTTTAAAGGCTTATATACTTAAATAGATTCATTGGTTGACTTGTTTAATATTTACTTAACCCAAACACGACCCGTTTATTAAATGAGTTAAACGGGTTGACATATTTTTAACTCAAACCCGTTTATCTATACTATTTAATAAACGAAAATAATTTACTACCCACTGAAGCAACCAAACAATTTAATTCTCTGATGTGTCTCTTCTGTAATTAGTTAGAGATTTAATGCGTATAACACATATATGCATTATCTCCTTTAGGACATCTATTATGGTTAAAATTTATAAAGCTCTATAAGTGTTCTATGTCATCACATATCAATAAATTATAAACCTTGTGAGTTTATAAACATTTTCTCACTATAATTAAAAATGTGTTACAACTTTATTCATGCTCCACATTACACATGCATTAATTGTGTTGAGTTTACGAAGAGGTCTAATCTAGGACCTTTTCATGCCACCTAGATTTCTCACTATGGTTGAAACAAGATATAAACCTTTTCAAGTTTCTTAAACCTATTCATGGACCTCTTATAATGGATGCTCTTAGCTTCTATACGATGTAATTCAATGGTTTTAATTTTGGTAGGTTAACAAGCCATCAATTCATTCAACAAGCAATCAATTCAATCCATTCCTCAACTCTAAGAACCCGATCTATGCCAGTGGAGATGGAGATGGAGATGAAGAAAAAAAATTCCATTGGTATTAATATATTTGCTTTGATTAAGTATATTTGCTTATAAATAATCAATTTAGTTTTTATTTTTTTAATTCAATTTAATATATATGCTTTGATTAAGTTCAATTCAATTGTGTTGTAGCAAAATCCGGAAAAAAAATTGGATCTATTGGTTATCCATCTTCTTCAAATTGTTGCTATTTTTTTATTCCTATGTTCTTTCAGTCCCTGCGCATGCAATTGTTTTTACTCTTGATAATCCTTTTTTAGTTTCAGGGTGTTTTTTGCATCTTTTTTATTTTAGAAACTATTAAACTTTTGATTATGTATCTTCAACCATACATTAAACGATTATGCGTGTGCTTCTTTGAAATGTGTGTGTATCTTGGATGCAGATTAAGTGTTTGATGAAATGACATAAACAAGTTTAGTTACAGGCTATGTAGATCATTCGCAGTGGTTGGATCCAAATGTTTCAATGATAATATTATTTCAGCATGTGGTATGTTTTACTATTTTTCGTGCTGTAAGCTTCAATGTGATTTAAGTGCGATGCTTATTTTTTTAGTTATTTCTATAACATGCTTTAATTTGAGCTAATGCTTGATGATTGAAACCCACTTTGTGATACCATTATTGCTTTATTTAAAAAAGTGCAAGATGCTGGACAAGTTACATATTTTATCGGGTGGGTTTGCATTATTGTGCAAAAAGAAAATTCCAAAAATGCCCTTATTTCCCAAGTGATTTGCTTTTTTGACCTTATTTTGGAAGTTGCCGAAATTACCCTTCGGGCAACCAGGCAACTCTACTATAGCCAACCATGGAACGCCAAGCATTCGAAATTTTGGGCAACTTGTATATTTTTTGGGCTAGTTGTGCCTTTTTTGAGCAACTTGGGACACTTGGCGTTCCATGGTTGGCTACATTAGAGTTGCCCAGGTGCCCAAAAGATAATTTCAGCAACTTCGAAAATAAGGTCAAAAAAGCAAATCAATCGGGCAATAAGGGCATTTTTGGAATTATCCTTTGTGCAAATATGGTCTTTTAGAGATGTTAATCTCTATCAATGGATCATAGGCACCCAGAATCCTTGGTTAAAACCCGTGATTCTATGATTTTCACACTGTAAAATAGGTAGTTGTCACACATATTCGATTTTTTAGGGGTTTTCTTTAAATCACATAGCACAGTTATTTTGATGTTTTTTAATAATCAATTTAATTCTATTTTGGTTCCATTGATTTCAGGTAAATAAGTTGTAAGATGAAGGTTTTTGTTAAGGGAACCCACTTTGAGATTGGTGTTAAACTACAAGACATGGTTCGTGTTTGTTTTGATTTTAATTAATGTTTGGTATTCTAATTGATATAGTAATTAAATTATGTGTTTCTTTGATTAGCATGTGTTGAACTGTTGATACTTGATTTGGTCTTACTATATCGATTATTTTTAGGTTGTAATTAGAACTAAAACTACAAATCTGAGGCTGAAAGATTAAACAATTGAGGTACGGGTCTTTTTTTTTTTTTTTTAGGATTGCATGTCTTTTTTAAAAAGGTTTTGTGGCTTACTAAAAATCCTTACTTTGTTTCAATTGTCACATCAGTTTCACATGCCTTTGGTTTAGTTATTATAGCTATAAGCATTATAATATAGTGCAGAACACTCCTACATGATTTTCCTCAATTTGCTGTTGTATCTTTGTAATAGGTACCAGTAACAACCAGCAACAACGAGGTCGCAGTTCCCGTGAAAGTTTTCAATCTTTAAACTGTGTGACTGAAGGTAAACTCGAATACCACATCAATAATTAATAACAAATAGTTATTTGATAATTGTTTCTGTTGTACAATTGATGACGGTCTTCTTATTGTAGGCTATTGTTTGATGGTGTAAGAAGTCAATAGAAGAGCGCCGTGCACAGGTGCACATTCAGTATTGTTCTGTTCATATGTTGTAATTTTTTTTTTGGAGAAGATTCTAATGTGATGCTTCACTTGAATGAAGATTAAATCACAAATCGAGTCTAGCACATATGGTTATGATAATGATTTTTTTTTTTTTTTTTTTTTTTTTTTTTTTTTTTTTTTTTGCTATATGTTTATGATTTCTTAATTCTGTTGGCATGTACATAGACGGTTCACATTTTGTTTGGGAAATGGGCGGAAAAGTCGGATGAAGCGACAAAAAAGGGCAAGAATATGCTGGAGATATGTGGCAACATTGTAAGTTTTATGTCCTTTCTGTAAAATGAACTGTATAATTCTGCTTAGGTATAATATAGTTGTTTTACTGCTACAGCTCAATGCTACTGCTCACTACTACTTTTATCAAACACACCAAAAGGAACTAAAGACCCATGAAGTAAAATGTCGATGGTACATTATATGTTTTAGAAACTAAGCAAGAGATAATGGTCACATTATACTCTAAAAGTTTAATGAGTATAGACACTTTACACTTGGCAACTTAAGGAGATCTAAAAGACAACCAACAAAAGCAATCCAACTATTTAAAACTAAAAAGAAGTCATCTGTTGACGAAAAATTTCAGTTTGGAAACAAGACAACGAACTGAAATATGCAAATGTGTTTGTATGTGGATAAGATTCATACTATCTATGATTGGTGACAAAAAAAATCTGGAAAAAACTTACAGTCTTGCAAGCTTGGGTGCAAATTAAAACATAATTCTTTTTGACATAAAACAACGGAATCGGTGAAGTTAGCTAAGACCAACTTGGTTCAATCCACGCATGAGGGTTGAGATGATGTTTCGTTCCTGGGAAATCCTTTAAATCTTCGTCGAAACGCTTTTCACTGAATGTGTGATACTTGCATGTTTCAAGAGAATAGAACACTATCTTCCCGTTCTTGGAGTGCAAATTTGGAAAATAGATCTTGTTCTCCATTTCAGGTATTTTGGCCTCAATGCAGAAACACGCGGCATCACAGATATAGATCATGTACCTCCCTAAATTATCTATTTTCTCCCATTCTTCTTCAACATCATTCAATTTGAATACCATGACAGATTTTCCAACCTCGGTCACGATGATTAAAATAAGATGTTCATCACATTTTGTAAGAATATATTGAGATGAAGATTCGTAACAATCTCCTGGGGCTTCAGCTACAACAACCTTCCATAAGTAATCTTCTTTGTCCAAATTTTTGAAAACACAAAGTTTTCTACGGTCACACAAGGCATACAAATCTCCCCCTGATAATGTTGGAAAAGAAAAGGAACAAAATTGACTGTCATCTTTTAAATCCAGACGAATAATGCGCCAAGATGGTTCCCCACCTACGTAGAGAATGGAAACAGTCGAATATCTTAAAAATCCAACGACCATACACTTGGGGGAAGTGGGTGGTGCTGAGAAACATAAGTTTCTTAAAGAACAACCGGTTTGTGGAAGCTTGATGAGATTATTTGTGAATGGGTTAAAGAACACTAGTTGATCGAACTCAGTGCTATAGAACAAAAGCCAACCATATCCGGAGCAACATATTCTGCCACCATAAATCAATACATGTGAATTTATAAAGTAGTTATTACCAAATATAGGATCTGTAAAAGTGATTACTCCTCGATTTTTATCTACCACCATCAGCCATGGTGAAACTAATGAATAATTCTGCAATCTTTTTATTTCTGCTTGATCCCTCCATTTTATCACACGTGCTGCTGAATGACAACGTTTGCATGTTAAACGAAAGTTCATGTATTCCACACCAATACAACGCTCCATAATCATCACCAACATATCAAAGGGAAGATTAAGCGTGTATGATTCATTGGATTTAACCAGATTATCCACAACTCCTCTTACCACTATTTCATTCTCTGTTTGTTTAGAATCAACTGTGCACCCGTCTTCTCCATGATCATCTTCTAATCTACATAAACCAAAATTTCAAGAAAACATGTATTATGCAATAAAACACATAATAAATGTCCAAAAAATGTAATTTTGAGTAAACATTGTATGTACTGATGTACGTACCTGCATTCCCACAATAACACATGGCTTGTCGGCACAACTGGAGAAGGGCTAGAAAAAAGGGAGATGGTTCTATCTTTGACATGGTATGAATGTATTATATCTTTGCCTGCCATGTTGTCACGAATGTGTATATACCCCCCTAACTCTGAAGAAATTACTGGTCTGTAGAATACTGAGCTATTAACAAAAAACATACTATCTTTAAGATTTTTAAGATCACCATTAACAAAAAATATAGTATCTTTAGCATCTTCCATTTCTTCAAATATCTCACAAGCATTGTACATATCATCCGCGTCTACCATTTCGTTCCACTCTACTCTATTCATGTCTAATTTAAACAAATGCACGGCACCAACTTTATCATTTATGCTATCAAAACCTACAATAATGTGGAACAATTCTGAACTAGATCCTGTAAGAAAACGACTAATGTCGAAAAAATCATAGTACGAATCAAACTTAGGACATTTTCCAATTAGCCTTAGGTTTATCACAACTTCTTTACCCTTAACCACAATCTCAACTTGTATAACAAAAATACCTTGACAGTAAAAAACATACTCGTTCAAAGCGTATACATTCCCACCGCAACAAGTTAGGCTATGTAGCAAATGACTGTGGTCGATTAATCTCTTGAGTTGTTTAGCATATGATACTTCGGTCCATCTTTTACTCTTTCTTTTTCCAGCTATCCGACAAAAAACAAATGTAGCTTTGTCCGTTCTCGTTAACAAAAGAATTGAACTCGGATCATCGGGAGGTAATGATAAACAACATTCTTTAATGGTAGAATCTCCATCTTTCAAAATCAAAGGGGGGAGACGTATAAACTTAGAAGTAATTTGGTTCCAAAGAGACCAAGTTGTTTTCTTGGAGAGGATATACCAACCATGATAGTACCCTCGGATACGTTTCCTGAGTAACCCAGGTAAACTACATCGATAATTAATCAATGGGTCGTGTATGGTGTAGAAAAATAGGTCTCCAATTTCATCTTTTTCATCTTCTAGGCTCTGAGCAACCAACCATGTATACTTTGCAGATAGAGGAGGCAATGCTGAACCACAAGAAACTTGTTTTCGCGCCATCTAGCATGTTTATAACACTATATATGTCAAAATACTTAATCATATCACCAGAGCCATATTTGTTAGTAAATAAATATATACAAACCACTATATATTTAAATTGAATTTTAGAGGATTATGCAAGCATATGCAAGTCACATGTAAATTTAGATATGCCGTGTAACTGTGTTAGAGAATTGTAGAGATGGATTGGTCACCGTAACATATAGGATATTTTGTTACTTGATGATCGACCTTATAAGCACATCGATCAGTATTTTTATTCGATTTAAAAAAAAAAAAAAAAAAAAAAAAAAAAAAAAAAAAAAAAAGTAGAATTCGTACCTAAAAATTTATTGCAAAAAGTTTTATCTAGGGCATACATGCGCATGGTTTACTTTATATAAGGCTTTGTCGAGCTTTGCTTAGTTACACACAGGCCCAATAATATTAAGAAAAACTTTACATATATATAATTAAATATTTTGTGAAACAGTCGTTAAATCGGCGGGTAGTGATCGTCATCCGTGTTACCGTGTAAGTAATAAGTGTAACGACTAAATCAAAATGGGCTACAAGTGGGCTGTTTTTTACGTGCAAAAGATATAATTAAATTTTATGGAAAAACGTTTGAGAGTTCAACAAAGTGGAAAAAAAGTTGAGAACTATTATTGTACCAATAAGAGGGCACTCTTCTACTTACTTAACAATTTTGAGCTCTCATTAGTCAATTAAAAGTTAACATCCAATCCAATTTAATGAAACTACTAGTTATAATACCCGTGCACGCGCGGATTTTTTAAAAATTTTTTGAAATAATTATTTAAAAATTTTAATCCTATTGTTAATTGCATCTTATCTATATTTTTTATATTTATCTTCTACTTGTGTTATAGATAAATATAAAATATTACCTAATAAGAAAATAATCTTTTTTTAATAAAATTATTACTAAATCAGGTATAAATTAATTTTTTTGAAATGCAAAATTCCCAATATGGGTTTTATTTTATTATATAAAAGATTCAAAGCTGATTAGGGAAAAATAAATAATACACATGGGGTCGATAGAGATTTGTAGCTTTGAAATGACAAGGCATGTCTCATTGATCACTATAATCCTCTCTAAGAAGAAGCTCGATACATCAACTATTGGGTGAGTTACTTGCTACTTTGGTTGCACACCTTTAACAAATCCTCATCATTGAGGTGTAAACCCTTTGGTTGAAGGGCGCGTTACCTACAAATAATTATAGATGTTTGAAGTTAATGTGTTTTTACTTTTAAATACCATAAAAAATTCTCATTATAGAAAGCTTTTATATATCGTGCTCATAATTAAGAAAAGAACAGAGGTTGCCAAAGAAACCATAATTGTCTTAAATAAATGAATGAAGTCACTATAGGCTCACTTGCTTATATCTTGACAATTACTAATCACATAAAACGAATCTTACCTTTTCGGTTATAGAAGATCATTGGCATGAGAACGGTGAATACACATAGACACAATGTGCAGGTCGTTTGCTCTAAAGGAGTTTTTGGGAAAGATAAATTTAAAGTGACAACCCAGTTCATATATTGCTTCATGCCGGGTTTACGAGACTTCTATTTGTCAGTTTAGTTATTGAAGTTTTCAAAAGCTAATAATGAAAGACTTCAATCAATTATACGTATGCATATATGCATAAACCTTTTATAATGTTTCGTGATGTCAAATTTCTATGAATAAAGTGGTTGATCACGTATATGAAATACCTATTTAGTTGTATGATTGTCATCATGAGCTTATCTTTGATAATTTGGATATATGCACACGAATGTCAACCCCTACCCTTTAATTTCATATCATAACATTTACCCATCAATTGCTATAGAGGTTGTTTGGAGTGCTTCATTGAGTGGTTGTTTGGAGAGCTTATTTAAACTACTTATAGGGATGTTGTGATAGAGCTTTTGTGGATGGTACAGGGCTTTGTGAGATGTACTTAATGGTAGTACTTTAATGGGTGGACCTTTTGTTCTATTCATACGAATGTGACTCTCTACATATCTGCAGGCTACAAACTTAACACCGTGACGATGTTACACCCATAAGGTTGTAGAATTAAGAATCTATACTGAGGCATCAAAAGTCATTTCGTAGTTGTTAGACAGTTATAATCAGTACCACAGCGGCAACGCAAGCTGCATAAATCGACCTAACACCCTACAAAGAAAATAAGTAGAAACGTGTTGGAAGACTAAGCTTCAGCTGCTCAAACACATGGGTCTAAGTGTCAACATTCAAAAGTTCAAGCTTAAAGTGTTCCCGCCTATATCTCCAGAGACTGAAGGTGTATCAAGTTAAAGGTTATGAGGGTCTTAAGTGTAAATTAGTTTGAGATGGGTATATATTGTTTGCCCTTCTCAGATTTCTCATAGTTCTCTCTTATCCTTGTGTGTATTGTTGGTTATATCTCTCTCTAGTCTCTAAGTTGAGAAACCCTAGTCTGATCATTGTTCTATTATTGTTTTCTTGTATTGTATAAACTCATAAGCTAATTCTTTAGCTATTTTGATTAATAAAAGATTGAGCCAAGGGGAGGTTGGCTGGGTTCAGTCTAACAAATAAGTTTCAATACTGCTTTGGTTATTATTTTCTACATGGTATCAGAGCCAGGTTGCTCTATACCAAAGCGTTTTTTACAAAAGATCAAACGATTTGTTAAAATTAGGGTTTCTAAAAATTTGGGGGTTTTGATCTACATGTGTAGATCTTGTTGATCCGAGTGTAGTTCTTGTGGTATTGTTATCAGATCTTGAAGATCTGAAGAATAATTGGTTTTTCCTAAAAATTAGGGTTTTCAATTTTTGGGGGTTTCTTGATCATGGTGATTTTATAGTTAATTACTTTTTGATTTAGTAATCTTGTGAGTTAATTAACTCTCGGTGTGTATTAATTTGATTTTTTAATCAAATTAGTTAAATTAGGGTTTACTGTATCAAACCTTAATTCAGGTTGTTTTCTTGAGCTGTTTTTTGTTAATCTGATTAGTTTGATTCTACTTTCAAGATTCTTGAAATTACAATCAAATACTCTAAAATACTTTTTAGGGGTTTTTAAATCAGATTGTTTGTTTCCAATTACTTTGAGTCTAATCTTGTTCTTATTGTTTTCAGGTTTTTCCGTTGTGCTGTTTGGTTGGTGAGGATCTTCTTGATCCGTGATTACTGGTTGTGGAAGCTTGCGTGCTTTGTAACTACCTCTCACGCTTTTTCTTTAGGTTTTTATTAGGTTATTTAGAATTGCATGAGACGAAGTGTAGGTTAAAGGACTTGTTTGATTGTGGTGTTGAGATTATTGGTGGTTATTTGTGGTTGAAGAGTTATAAGGTGTTTTTGCTGTTGCTTTCTTTGTCTTTTTCTTTATTTTTTGTGTGCTTATTGTTTGTTATTTTGTTTTTATCTGTTTGCTTGTTTAAAAAATGGCTGGTGATGACGATAAAAATAAGGATAAGGATGAAGGTGGAAGTAGTGAATTAAAATTGGATATATATGACCCTTTATATCTACATCCTCAAGATATTGGTGCTCAGTTGATTACCTTCAAACTTGAAGGTACTGAGAACTATAAAGTCTGGTCTGCTGTTGTGCAGTTGGCTTTACACACTAGAAACAAACTTGGTTTTATTAATGGAAAATGTGTTAGAGATCCTACTGATGCTCTTTATCAGGCACAGTGGGATAGATGTAATTCTGTTGTGTTATCTTGGCTTCTTGGCTGTGTTTCTCAAGATCTTTATAAAGGTCAAGTGTTTTCCATAAATGCTAAATCTGTTTGGGATGAATTAAATGAAACATATAATAAACAAGATGGTTCTGTGATTTATAATCTTCATCATAAAATACATACTTTAACTCAATCTGGTATGAGTCTTTCTGAATACTATCATAAGTTTAATGCATTATGGAGGCAGTTTGATTCACTTGTTGATCTGCCCACATGTGCATGTGATACTGCACCTAAATTGAAACAGCATTCAGACCTTTTAAGGCTAATGCAGTTTCTTATGGGGCTTGATGATAGTTTCAGTTCTGTGAGAAGTCTTATTCTCACTACTGAGCCTCTGCCAGATGTTAAGTCTGCTTTTGCCACATTGTCTAGAGATGATTCTCACAGAAATAGTCATGTGGCTTCTAAATCTGTTAAATCTGGGTCTGCTGCCTTTGCAGCTAGGCCAAATACTGGAAATTCTCAAAATAATAATTGGAACACTAACAAAAATGGCAATTATAATAATAGGAGATTTGGCAAAGTGTCAAATCTTGTTTGTACGCATTGTAACATGAATGGTCATACCATTGATAGGTGTTTTGAGCTGGTGGGTTATCCACCTGGTTTTGTTATAAAAGGCAATAATACTAATCTGAATAATGCTAATAATGTGTTTGAAAACAGAACTGATACTAGTAAGAATACCACTCATACTCTTACTAGTGATCATTATCAAAGATTAATGGTTTTACTTAGTGGTACAGGTGATACTAGCAAGGCTCATGCTAGTGTTGCAGGTACTGTTGTTACCTCTAATTGTGTTATAAGCTTTTTTACTTGTCGATTTTTTAATTTTAATTCCAATATAAGTACTTATAGTACTTATATTGGTTGGATTATTGATTCTGGAGCTAGTCAACACATTACTTTTTCTGCTAGTATACTTTTTGATATAATGGATGTTTCTCATTTAAATCTTACAGTTGCACATCCCAATGGGACTGTTGCACAAGTTAAACAGATTGGAAGTTATAAATTTGGAAATAATCTGATTTTAAAAGATGTGTTAGTAGTTCCAGGGTATCATGTGAGTTTGCTATCTGTTCATAAATTGTCTAAAGATAATAAAGTCATTGTAAGTTTTAATGATAAAATTTGTAAAATTCAGGATTTAACTCAAAAGTTCCTGATGGGGACTGGTAGTGAGAGAGGAGGCCTTTATTCTCTTGATGAAGGTATGAGGTATAATAATAGTAATATTAAAAGTTGTATTATGTCAAATTGTATTTGGCATAATAGACTTGGACATCCCTCTTATCAAGTTTTAATTGTGTTAAAAAACAAAATCAAAGATATTAAAAGTCCTAATTCTGAACCTTGTGATGTGTGTCATTGATGAGTGCTCAAACACTCATCATTTTTGGTCAAATCTGAACTGCAAAACATACAAAAACACTCAGATATGCATCAAAATACTGAAAATATTCCAAAATTATGTTTTATATGTTTTAGATGCAAAATGAGTAAAAACAAATGAAAAACGCGCAAAGTTTGCAAAATTGGCAGTTTCAGTCCCCCAACTTTCATAAAATTACAAAACTAGTCCCTAGATATTCAAAATATGGAAAATTATCACCAAAGGTCCTTTTACAATCATAAGTTGTCATATTTAGTCCTTTGGTGAAAAATTGGAAAGTTTTGGAAATTTACACTTTTGGTCCCTGGAGTTTCAATAATTTGCAGAATTGGTCCCTGGTGGGATATTTTTGGATGAAAAACCATTTTCAGTCCTTGGAAATTTAAAAATATTCAATATTACTCCTTGGACAAAAGTTTTCATAAAACGGCAATTTTAGTCCCCGGATTTTAGAAATTGACAATTTTGGTCCCCGGGAATCTAAAAATGGGAATTTAACTCTTTTGGTCCTTGGGTTATGTAAGCTTGGCATAATTGGCCCTTGTGAGTACTTTGGAAATATTGCAAGACCAATCCCCCACTTTTCCTAAATTACATATATGGTCCTTGTGAAATTTATACTAAAACAAATAATACAAACTCAACACCAAAACCTGATCAAACAAAAAACCCAAACCAATTCCAGCCCACCCATTTTATTTAACCTTGGCCCATCACCACCTCAAGCCCAAAAATACAAAAAACCAAACCCACCCCGTTTTTTATTCACTCCCTTCGTTGACCCCCACAAGTCAAACACCCAACTCACCCTCCTTCCCCACTTGATTGTTAGCAGTCTGCAAAACCCAAACCAACACTCTTCCCCCCTCCTCCAGCTCACTTACCCACTCCATATTCCCCCTCCAAACAGAACCAAACAAAAAGTGATTAATACTTTTGAAACCCTCACTCAACCTCAAACTTGCCAAATACCAAATTTCCTGCCAAAACTATATTGGACGGCTGAGATCAATTGGAGACAATCAAAAGGCTCAGGAAAGTGTGGGAAAGTCAAGGAAGGACTCCAAGACTTATAAAAGAAAAGAAAAAGAAGAGAAGGAAGTGTGTAGAGTAGGAGTAGAGTAATTTTACATTTTTATGTCGTTTTTAATTTATCTTACCTCTCAGTCTTGTTTTTTAAGCAAAGAAATGTTGTAATCAATGTTCTTAATGTATTCTTAACTTTGGTTAATCTTAATTTCAGTCTTGTTTACTAAATTCAATTTTAGCATTTCTAAGTGAAACTGACAAATTCACTTATTAGTGTTAAATGTTGTTGTTCTGAGTTCCTTTATGATAATATAAGCCTACTTAAACGTTTTCAGAAGGTTTCAATTTCTTAGAATCAGTTTTTAATCACTTCACTAAAAATACTTAAAATTCCAATAAATTATTGGAAAATCAAAAAGCAGAAAAAGCAGTGAAGAAGAAGAAAGGAGAAGCATGGATTAGTGTGGTTTAGAGCTCTGGGGAGCATAGGTTTGTGATCATATGAACTTCTGCTCAGCTGAGGTTGTTTAGGTGATGTTCAAATTCCATCTTATACTTTGCATTTTATGTTTTTGTTGATCTTTATTGTTCTTTTTGCTTATTTAGTTTTTAAATCAGTTTAGTAATAGGATTTGATCTTTGGTTTGGTAGTTTTAGGTTTAGATGAGCATTAGTTAGTGAAACTGCCCATTAAAGGGGTGTTTGGATAAAGCTTGATTGGCATATTCTTGTTGTTGTTTTAGTATTGTGTTGTTGTAGACATACTGCATTAGGTTTGATTAGGGTTTAGGAGTCACAAAAATGGTTCCTTAATCAATAAAAGTCAAAAATCCATTGTAATTCCCCCAACAGTCCACTGTTGGAAGTTTTGTCACCACAAGTCCACCATATCTATGCATAAGTGAGTAATGTAGCTTAATTTCATTAGCTTTTAGCTTAATATAGCTTAATCTATCAGTAGGACCCCTTAGAATCTCACCAAAGTCAAACTAACAAGTTTCATGGAAAAAGTCAAAAATGCATTACTCAGTTTTTTTTCCAAAAGTTCCAGTATTTGTTTTGATTTTTGTGTTTGTTCTTATGACTTGAGACTTGTTTCTTTTAATTATCTACCATCTAATCTACAAGTTTCCATGGTGTTTTCATTTTTGTGAATTTTACCTTGGGCCCCACCATTGCCCAAAGTGAGCTGCACAGGGGTGAACCCCTGCTGTCACAGCAGACCTGAGCCCCAAACACCCAACTTGGTGGTGGTTTTCTGGCCAACCCAGTGGGTCCCAAGGCCACAACTTTGCACATTTCAACCCCCCCCCCTGGTAGGCACCATAGTTTGACCAAAGGTTTGACCTTGAAACTTGTGGACCCCACCTGAATCAAGGCCTCAACTTTGTCCCTTTTTCAGTTTCCAAGCAAGTTTCCAAGAGCTTATTTATAGCTTATTTGCTTAACCTGTGGTCCCCACTTGTTTATTCCAGCTTATACATGTTCTAATAAGTTATTTGCATCAGTTTTAATCAGAGTGGGTCCCACTTTAAGCCATTTTAGCTCATTCTCCATTATGGTCAACTAAAGTCAACTGTTGGCTTTTTGGCTTTCCATTCAGCTTATTTTTAGTTTACAAAAAGTTTGTTTTTACAAAAAGTGTTTGTTTTTAAGTATTTAATAGGTTTGTAAAATATAAAATCAAGAAAAATCAATTTAATATTAAGTGATAGTTTCTATTTAATGTAATTTAATTTTAATTTTCATTTTTAAATTTTAATTAAGTACTTAGCTATTTTATATTTTTATTAAATTCCTCATATATTAAAATATTTATAATAAATTTTTCAGATTTTTATTAGGTCATTTAGTATTTATTAGATTTAATATTAGTTTTATTAGAAATTAATTAATATTAAGTTTAAAATAGCATTATTAGTTTTTATTAAGTAAAACCTAGTTTTTATAATTTTTATAGCTTTTATATGTTATAAAATAATTTTAGAAATTTTATTAGAATTTTTACTGTTCATTTAGTATTTTTCTTAATTTAAAATAGTTTAATTAGTTAATTAGTAATTAATTAGTTATTAATTAATATAAAATTCACAAAAAGACAAAAATACATATTTTTATTTTTAAAACTTATTTTTAGTTATTTTATAATTTTAGAAATTTTATTTTCACCTTTTTAGTATTTAAATAATATTATATTGTATTTTAGTTGTTTAAGTATTAATAATAAGTATTAAATAGTATTTAATTAATATTAAATAAATAATTAGGGTTAAAATTTATTTTAATTTTCTAAAAATTTTCTTTTACCTTTTAGTTTGTAAAATAGTCATTTTCACCCCCTGGGTGTTTTCAGATTTCCGTTTTTACGTTTTATTTTGTACGTTTACGTTTTATTTAAACGTAACGTACACGTTTTTAAGTTTTGAACGTTTCTGGTTTTTGTAACTTTCCCGTCTTATTCATATAGCTTATTTAAGCTATTTCTTCATATATTCCTTAGTTTAATCTCACTCAAACCCTTATCCATCCAGATTCACCCGATCACGAAACCGTTTGTTTACAATCCACACCTCGTCGGGACATAACAACCCGGGGAAACACTATATTCCGCGGAGCATTGACTCTAGGCTGTTTGACCTTGTTGACCATTCCCTGGTCAGTTTAGGTTGACCGTTTGGAGCCAATCAGCCATAAAGCTAAACAAACAAGAGAACCATTTCCTTTAAGTGATCATAAAACTAAAAATATGGGTGATCTTGTTCATTTAGATGTTTGGGGGCCTTATAAGGTGACTAGTAGAGAAGGGTTTAGGTACTTTCTTACTATAGTTGATGATTACACTAGGTCTGTTTGGGTGTTTTTAATGAAAAACAAAAGTGAAGTTTTTGATCATATTGTCAGTTTTTTTAATTTGATTAAAAATCAATTTGATAAAACTATCAAAGTCTTTAGAAGTGATAATAGAACAGAATTTGTAAACAAGAAGTTTGAAATTTTTCTTCAAAATAATGGTATTTTACATCAAACTTCTTGTGCCTATACACCCCAACAGAATGGTGTAGCAGAAAGAAAGCATAGGCATTTACTTAACACTGCTAGAGCCCTCATGTTTTAGGGGGGGGGGGGGGGGTTACCTTTGAACATGTGGACTGAATCTATTCTAACTGCTACTTATCTTATTAACAGGCTGCCTACTGTTGTGTTATCTGGTAAAAGTCCTTATGAAATGGTGTATAACACTGAACCTAATCTTTTGAATCTAAGATTGTTGACATAAATAATGCCTAAAAACATTATTAACATGTTATCAATATCTCTATGTTTTAATTATCACAAAATATAAACTCATAGAACTAAAACTTGTTACATACACAAGTATTTAGTAATTAATATTTCTCTTTACATCCAAATCACTTAAGGTATGAATAAACAAAGTGTTTAGTGCAATTTATGATCAAAGGGGTATTTAATTAACTAATGCAAAGTTTATTTAATTATATAAACATATTATATATTTTTTAAAAACACTTTTGGTAATAAAGAAAAATGTTTTATTCATACTAAATATATGAATTCAAATTTTTAACCAAAATCAATTAGTTTTTCACCAAATAAACTTTCCCCACTAAAAGACAAAGATTCTGGCCGTTTCAGCTGGGCGGCCCCCTTAATTATAAGGGGTGGTCCCCTTAAAATTAAGGGGACCGGCCTTGATTTAAGGGGACCGGCCACGCTTCTCTGTCAGAATCTGTTGCCTATAAATACCACATTAAACCTGGATTTTTTCTTCACCTTTTGCACTACTAAACTTTCTGATCTAGATCCAAATCTCCATTCTTTTATCCTTTGATCATAAGTGTATAATTCTTTGTTTCAAAGTGATCCAACCTTCATCCTCTCAAGTGCAAGAGAAGAATACTTCTATCCCTCAAGACAAGAAGTATTACAACTTGTTGTGATCTCCACTTCCAAGTTGTTGGTGCATCATCAAAGATCATTTACATTATTCTTTGTGAAGATTCTTATGAATATTTGATTGTAGATAGTTGTGTTACATATAGATTGTGTGATTAGTTAGTAGCTTGATGTGAAGAAGAAAAGCTAGGTATTAGATTGGTGTGAAGAAGATAGGTGTGGAGTAGTTAGTTGTGAAGTAGATTGATTTGAAGAAGTTGTGTAGAAGTTGTGACTTAGGTGTGACAAAGTTGTGGTGTGAAAATTGGTGTGTAAATTGGTGTGTAAATTGGTGTGTACGGTTTTCTCCGCCATAAGGGAGCTTGTTGATATAGTGAAGAAAACTCTCGAGTTAGGTGCTCGGGGTGTGGAGTAGGGCAAGGAAGGTGTCCTTGTAGCCGAACTACTCTAAATCTCTTGTCTCGTGGTTCGATCTTTCCAACTCTTACTTATTTCATTACTTATCATTGTAATATATTGTGTAGTATTAATTGTTTATATTGTACAAGACTTGAGATCACATATTATCGAATCAAAGTTTTTTTTTAAAAGCTAAGCAAAACTCTAAAACTAATTTTTATAACGAAGTAAAAAGACGTAAAACTATTCAACCCCCCCTTCTAGTTTTCCACAATTGGTATCAAGAGCCACGTCTAGCAAGATTTTTAAAATATATTGTATTTTAAAACTTGTAACGATCTATGGAATCTGAAAAATATTTAGAAGGGCAATCTATGCAAAGACCACCACTATTTGAAAGTGATAGATTTTTATATTGGAAAAATAGATTCGAAACGTATGTGTAATCAAAAGATCTTGATCTTTGACATATTATTACCTTTGGTGATTTTCCTCCTATTCAATATAATGTTGAAACTAAAATGAATGAAATTATATCTTTTGAAGAACAAAATGATGATTTGAAAAAGAAATTAGCAAAAAATAATGAGGCTAAAATGGTAATTTATAATGTGTTACCACGCAAAGAATATGAAAGAATTTTTATGTGTAAAACCGCCAAAGAAATTTGGGATTCTTTACTAATTACTCACCAAGGTAATAGCCAAGTCAAAGATAATAAAATAGATCTTCTTGTACAACAATATGAACAATTTACGATTCCGTAAGAGGAATCAATTGATAATGCTTTTGCTAAGTTTAACACTATCATCACAAGTTTAAAAGCACTTGATGAGACATTTTCTAGTAAAAATTGTGTTAGGAAATTTCTTAGGGCATTGCATCCGAAATGGCGAGCTAAGGTCACGGCTATCGAAGAATCAAAGAACTTGATGACGTTATCACTAGATGAACTAATCGGCAACTTGAAGGTTCATGAAGAAATCATAAGAAGAGATTCGGAAACGGTCAAAGTCAAGAAAGAACAAACCAAATCCATTGCTCTAAAAGCCAAAAAGGAACCTAGTGATGATGATGATTCAAGTGACGAAAGTGAAGACGAAGAATATGCAATGGCTGTAAGAGAATTCACGAAGTTCTTCAAGAGACGAGGAAGATTCACTAGATCATCACGAGACGAAAGAAAAGCATTCCAAAGGAATAGAAGTGACAACTACGGGAAAAGAAAGTGCTTTAGATGTGGAAGTCCAAATCATCTCATTGGCGAATGTCTAAAGCCACCGGGTTATGAAAGTCAAGGTGCTTTTGTTAGTGGAACATGGAGTGATAGTGACAAAGAAGAAGTTGAAAAGCCAAAAGACAAAAAGTGTTTTATGGCAAAAGAAACCGACGAAATATGTTTAGGAATTGACTTGGAACCTGACGAATGGATCAAAGATAGCGGATGTTCGAGGCACATGACGGGGAATCGCAATCTATTCTCTACATACAAGGCATACAATGGAGGTAACGTTATTTTCGGTAGTGACTTACGTGGAAAAATCATTGGAAAAGGTACGATCTCTCAAGACTCACTTACTATTGAAAATGTAGAGCATGTAGATAAATTAAGATATAATTTGCTTAGTGTAGGACAAATATGTGATAATAAATGTAGAGTCACATTTACCGAAGATGATAGCGAAATTGTTAAGAATGGAAAAATTATAGGTAGAGGAATTAGAAAGGGTGACATATATGTTATGAAACTAGGAAACAAACCTGAGGATAGGATATGCCTAACGACCCTAGATGAAAACTCTACACTATGGCATAGGAGATTAGGACATGCTAACATGCAACAAATACAATCTTTGGCCTCTAAGGAATTAGTTAGAAATTTGCCTAATCTAAAATATGACAAGCATTTTTGTGATGCATGTAAGATTGGAAAACAAGCTCATGCTAGTCACAAAGCCAAGAATATAGTATCCACTACTAGATGCCTAGAATTATTACATGTGGATCTTTTTGGTCCATCCGCTGTGCGGAGCTATGGAGGAAACAAATATACCTTAGTGATAGTAGATGACTACTCACGATACACGTGGACTAGGTTTTTAAGTGACAAGACCCAAGCCTTTGAAAAATTCAAAATATTTAGTAAAATGATTCAAAATAAATTAGGATGCTCAATAGTTGCCATTAGGACGGACCATGGTAGGGAATTTGATAACGAAGTACAATTCGGAAAATATTGCGAGTTAAATGGAATATCTCACAATTTCTCCGCTCCTCGTACTCCTCAATCAAATGGCGTAGTAGAAAGAAAAAATAAATGAGTAGAACTATGTTAAATGAACAATCCATCCCACAAAAATTTTGGTGTCACGCCGTAGATACATCAACTTATATTTTAAATAGGGTATCAATTAGAAGAATTCTAGGAAAAACTCCTTATGAGTTATTAAGAGGTAGAAAACCAAACTTAAGCTACTTTAAGGTATTTGGAAGTAAATGCTATATTTTAAACACTAAGGACTATCTCACTAAGTTTGATCCAAAATCATATGAAGGAATATTTTTAGGATACTCACAAAATAGCAAAGCATATATAATACTTAACAAACACTCCATGAAAGTTGAGGAATCACTAAATGTAACATTTGATGAAACACCACCACCTCCTAAAACATTACCTTTAGAAGATGATGATTTAGTCGAAGATGAAGCTATTGAGGTTAGTAAAACAAAACCCATAGGAAATGATAATGAAGACATCCACTTAGAAAATAACGAAACTGTTAATATTAAAGAATCTAGATCACATCCATTAGATAATATAATAGGACATCTTAACCAAAGAACCCTTAGGTCACAAGCCCAAGATAAAAACAATTTCTTTTGTTTCCTCTCAGCAATAGAACCAAAGAATATTAGCGAAGCTTTAAAGGATGAAAGTTGGGATATAGCTATGCAAGAAGAATTAAATCAATTTAAGGTGAATGATGTTTGGGAATTAGTCCCAAATCCAAAGGATATGACCATCATAGGAACCAAATGGGTATATAGGAATAAGTTAGACGAGAATGGAATAGTTACTAGGAATAAAGCTAGGTTAGTTGCCCAAGGTTATAATCAACTAGAAGGAATTGATTATGACGAAACTTATGCCCCCGTAGCTAGACTAGAATCGATTAGGATATTAATTGCCTATGCTTGCGCCCTAGATTTTAAGTTATTCCAAATGGATGTGAAAAGTGCATTCCTTAACGGTTTTATCAATGAGGAGGTATATGTGGCACAACCTCCAGGATTCATTGACTTCGCAAAACCTGATTATGTTTATAAGTTAAAGAAAGCTTTGTATGGACTCAAACAAGCTCCCAAAGCTTGGTATGATCGATTAAAAGCTTTTCTTATTAAACATGATTATTCCATGGGAATGGTAGATAACACTCTTTTCACTAAAAGGAAAGACCCAAATCTCATAATTGTCCAAATATATGTTGATGACATTATATTTGGATCGACTTGTCAAGACATGTGTGATGAATTTGCCAAAATCATGAATGATGAGTTTGAGATGAGTATGATGGGTGAACTTAACTTCTTCCTAGGATTACAAATAAAACAATTAGAAGATGGAATATTTTTTAACCAATCTAAGTACATTAAGGAAATGCTTAAGAAGTTTGGCCTAGAAGACTCAAAACCCATGAAAACTCCCATGTCTACGGAGGTAAAGCTCACAAAGGATGATGAAGGTAAGTCCGTAGATAACACCAAGTATAGAGGAATGATAGGTAGTTTATTATACTTGACGGCAAGTAGACCCGACATCATGTTTAGTGTCTGCCTTTGTGCCCGTTTTCAAGAGGATCCCAAAACCTCTCACCTAGAAGCGGTTAAGCGTATCTTCCGATACGTTAAAGGCACTATACACTTAGGATTATGGCATCCTAAGGAATCCGGCATAGAAACCATTGTCTATGCGGATTCGGATCATGCGGGAGACTACGTAGATAGAAAGAGCACTAGCGGTATTTGCACGTTTATGGGATGTTGTCTAACGTCTTGGTTTTCGAAGAAGCAAACCGCTCTTGCTATTTCTACCACCGAAGCCGAATATGTAAGCGCCGGAAAGGCATGTCAACAAGCACTATGGATGAAACAAGCTCTCGTAGACTATGACATTAGGTTAGAAAATGTCCCCATTATGTGCGATAACAAAGGTGCGATAGATTTAAGTAAAAATCCGGTGCAACACTCTAGGACTAAACACATAGAAATACGTCACCATTTTCTTAGGGATAATGTACAAAAAGGAAATATATCTATAGAAAAGGTTGCATCGGAAGACAACATTGCGGATATATTCACAAAACCCCTTAAGCGTGAATTATTCAACCACTTGCGTTTAGGATTAGGAATGATGGAACAAGTTGACTAAATTATATTGAATTATTTCAAATTTATACTTGCATGAAATTCATTTTTCTTCCATTTCACCTTTTCTGAGTCTAGGAATCTATTTCGCACAAAACTAAAGATTGAGAAAATTTATTTTCTTTGCATAAACCTTTTTGTAAAACTCAATCAATCTTCTCTAAAAATTATTCTCACAATCTAGGAACCCCATGAAGATCATTTTCCTTGCATTGTTGACTAATTCTAAAAACATTGTATTTCAAAATCATGCATAAATTCTCACATAAATTGTCAAGGTATATAATCTAATATATGTCTTTGACATTCATGATCGAGCAAAAATTGAATCAAGGAGATTATTTGGATTGTTTCTTAGGATCGTTATTTCTTTTTGCTTCTAGGAGTCGAAACAATCACAACTCCACATTTGTTGCATATAGACACTCACTAGGACAAATTCACTAATAATGGTGTCATCTTGATCCATCATTAGTTGTTCACTCACTAATTATCCTTGCCTTTAATCTAAGATAGATGCCTTAGGAAGCTTAATTGTGCTTGCCTTTATTTGCCTCCTCTTGCTTATTATATGTTGATTATATGCTCTTGTGTTTGTGTGTTTTTGCATGCATGGTATTTCTTGATTAGATTAGACTCTATATTGCCTAAGAGAATTGAACTTGCTTGAATTCTAATCCAAACACATAACCTTTCTGCAAATTTTCTGCCAAAAACCCAATTCTGGCAACCTGGAAATCACCAGATGGGCGGCCCCCTTAATTTTGTAAGGCGGCCCCCTTAATCATTAAAGGGACCGCCCCCTAATTAAGGGGACCGGCCATCTGATGGTCGGGTTTACAGAATCTTTTCTGCTTTTTAGCCCATTTCATCCTAGATTTCCCATTTTTCACCAACACATTTTGTCCTAATCCCCCAAACAAACCTTATCCATCCTTAAACACACAAATCTTACACTATAAATATCCCCAATCCTCAAAACTCTCCATTCATCCCATCATGAACTCTCCAAACAAACCAAAATCAAAAGCCTCAAGGCTAGCAAGGATGACGGAAAAAACCGTTTGGCGAAGAAAAAGCCCTCGAAACAAATCCATCATCATAAATGAAATTGGAAGTCATTCCACACCCCCAACTTCTTACTTCCTAAACTTTGCATCCAACCAACAAGGTCATTCATTTGATCCTCTTTACAAACCATACAACATTGGCCAAACATCTTCCTTGAAGCCAAACTACACCTCTCAACCTCCAACCACTTATAATGATCCATACAAGTTTGATCAACCATCAAACTACAATTCCAACTACACAAACCCAACTCATCCATACCAAACCTATGATCCCCTCCACATTGCCACGGAAAAACAAAAGTTTCGTGATGAAATAAACCAAATCCATGATCTTAGTGATCTCCTTGCTATGCATCTTGCACAACGCAACAAAGGGCAACCTCCATCATCACCCTATGCAAATTACCTTCCCCACTCTCTCAACTTGGATCAAGTTACAAACCACACTCACTTTTGCCCTTGTTGCATATTCCTTCAAAAACAAATCCTCTACTTGAGTGAAGATATTTCTTGGATTGAATATCTTCTCACTCGTAATCATCCAATACCACCCGTAACACGATACAACATCGTAAGATCCACTTCTTCCGCTCCACACTCCACTCCATATCCCTCTCAATCAAACATCTAAGCTTTATGCTTATGTTTCTCTTCAAGCAAATAAAACAATCAACCATGGGTTGCAAGCAAGTCCAAGTGCTCTCTTAGGCAATATAGGACTATGTCTTTTCTTTTGTGTTATTTTTATGAATATGCTTCAAGCATATTGAATGTTGTAATGCTTATCATTTCTATAATGCTTGAATGAATCTATGTTTAGTTGCATAATTGTTGCCTTGCATATATGTGTATCTTGCTTTCCTCAAATATTTTTGTAGCAAAGATCTCCATTGCTCGTTTCCTTGGTGCTCTCAAATGAGGGGGAGCATACATCAAGGGGGAGCAATCTACCCGTTTAAACTTCCCTCGCGAAGCTTACTCGGCTTAACCTTTTTAATTATACAAAAAGGGGGAGAAGAGAAATGTAAACTCTATAATACTTGTCTAAAAACAAGTTTTAGATATATTGAGTTTAACGTTTTGTAATAATCAAAAAGGGGGAGATTGTTGACATAAATAATGCCTAAAAACATTATTAACATGTTATCAATATCTCTATGTTTTAATTATCACAAAATATAAACTCATAGAACTAAAACTTGTTACATAAACAAGTATTTAGTGATTAATATTTCTCTTTACATCCAAATCACTTAAGGTATGAATAAACAAAGTGTTTAGTGCAATTTATGATCAAAGGGGTATTTAATTAACTAATGCAAAGTTTATTTAATTATATAAACATATTATATATTTTTGAAAAACACTTTTGGTAATAAAGAAAAATGTTTAATTCATACTAAATATATGAATTCAAATTTTTAACCAAAAATCAGTTAGTTTTTCACCAAATAAACTTTCCCCACTAAAACACAAAGATTCTGGCCGTTTCAGCTGGGCGGCCCCCTTAATTATAAAGGGCGGTCCCCTTAAAATTAAGGGGACCGACCTTGATTTAAGGGGACCGGCCACGCTCCTCTGTCAGAATCTGTTGCCTATAAATACCATATTAAACCTGGATTTTTTCCTCACCTTTTGCACTACTAAACTATCTGATCTAGATCCAAATCTCCATTCTTTTATCCTTTGATCATAAGTGTATAATTCTTTGTTTCAAAGTGATCCAACCTTCATCCTCTCAAGTGCAAGAGAAGAATACTTCTATCCCTCAAGACAAGAAGTATTACAACTTGTTGTGATCTCCACATCCAAGTTGTTGGTGCATCATCAAAGATCATTTACATTATTCTTTGTGAAGATTGTTGTGAATATTTGATTGTAAATAGTTGTGTTAGATATAGATTGTGTGATTAGTTAGTAGCTTGATGTGAAGAAGAAAAGCTAGGTATTAGATTGGTGTGAAGAAGATAGGTGTGGAGTAGTTAGTTGTGAAGTAAATTGATTTGAAGAAGTTGTGTAGAAGTTGTGACTTAGGTGTGACAAAGTTGTGGTGTGAAAATTGGTGTGTAAATTGGTGTGTACGGTTTTCTCCGCCATAAGGGAGCTTGTTGATATAGTGAAGAAAACTCTCGAGTTAGGTGCTCGGGGAGTGGAGTAAGGCAAGGAAGGTGTCCTTGTAGCCGAACCACTATAAATCTCTTGTCTCGCGGTTCGATCTTTCCAACTCTTACTTATTTCATTACTTATCATTGTAATATATTGTGTAGTATTAATTGTTTATATTGTACAAGACTTGAGATCACATATTATCGAATCAAAGTTTTTTTTTTAAAGCTAAGCAAAACTCTAAAACTAATTTTTATAACGACGTAAAAAGACGTAAAACTATTCAATCCCCCCTTCTAGTTTTCCACAAAGATGTTTTGGCTGCTTATGTTTTTCAACTATTTTGAATGAATCTGATAAATTTGGATCTAGATCTAATAAATGTGTTTTTATTGGTTATGCTTTTGGCAAAAAAGGATATAAGTTGTATAATATTAATCAAAAGAAATTTATCTTTTCTAGAGATGTGAGGTTTTATGAAACAGTGTTTCCTTTCAAAAACAGTTTTTTCACTAAAGAGTTTGTATTTGAAGAAAATGGTTTAAATGATTTAAACTTCTTTAATTGGGAAAAAGAAAGCAGTCAAAATAATCTAAGATCTGATGATCCCTATGATGATAAAATAAATAGTATAGATAGTAACATCAAATCTGTACCTGAAAGTAGTACTTTTAAACCTAGTGTCAGCATTGTAGAGAGACCAACTAGGGTTGATGAGCTTCTGCAAGCTGAAACAACAGATACTGCTGATACAGCTGATGTAGATTCTGTTTTGCCAGTTGAAACAGCAGATACTGCTGATACAACTGATGCAGACAACACTAGTGAGTTATCTAGTAGGAAGGACATTGGAAATGATAAGCATGCAACAAAAACTACTGTTTCTGAAGGTATGCCAAGTACTAGTGTTAATGATGATGGTTATACATCTGAGGGTGAAGACTTAGATATGTTTGGTAAAAATTTTGAGTCACCAGAACCAGCAGGGGCACAAACTGTTAGCAGAACTAGTAGAATGACTGCCTTACCTAGTAAATACAAAGATTTTGTGCTCAACAAGAATCATAAGTATGGAATAGATAAAGTTGTTAAATATTCCAACTTAAGTTTTGAAAATTTTGTGTTTACTGCTAGTCTTAATAAAATTCAAGAACCTACTTCTTATAAAGAAGCTTCTAAGATACCCAGATGGGTTGAGGCTATGAATCAAGAAGTAGAAGCTTTAAATAGAAATGATACATGGGAAGTTGTTGAGCTTCCTGCTGGTAGAATAGCTATTGGCTATAAATGGATTTTTAAAATTAAGTATAAAGCTAATGGTGAAATTGAAATATTTAAAGCAAGACTTGTTGCTAAAGGTTATAATCAAAGAGAGGAAATTGATTATGATGAAACATTTTCTCTAGTTGTTAAAATTGTTACCATAAGATGTGTTTTAACTGTTGCTGTTAATAACAAGTGGCCATTGTTCCAACTTGATGTTAATAATGCTTTTTTATATAATGAATTAGAAGAAGATGTTTATATGACATTACCACCAGATTGGATGATCCTGCAGGTCCTTCCAATACCACCACCTCCAGTTAGACCATCTGTGATGATGGATACTTCGACCCGCTGTGAGGTGTGTTTTCCATGTGGGCTCTTTTTGTTTTAACGTTTTGAGGATAATGTTCAGTATAAAGGTGGCCAAATGGGCGGGTCAGTAAGGTTGGGTAAAATGTCAATAACAAATTACGTAGTATCTTTTAATATAGGTTCAAAATGGGTCAGTTCCAAAGCATAACAAAATTTGAATGGAAAAATTACCTAAAAAAGGATAACGTTACAGAATATTAATACAAGTGTATGAATGAAGCGATTAGTAGGTTGTATGCATTATAATCCAGAAATTAAGACGTCTTTTTGACCTATTTTGACCCATTTACTCTTTAGCTATTTCTCTCTTACACATTTGTACCAGTAGAGATGAAAAAGGCTTAACTCAGTGAACTTCATCTCACTTTCTGTATTCTACCGAACCCTGAAACAGGATGACTTGACTCATCAGCTGGCCATGATTATCAGACACAATCAGAATCTAAGAAGGCAAGAATGTAATGGAGCTCCTGCGCACATAATCTCTGAATTTGCTCAGTTACTGCAGTTTCATATTGCTGCATATTTTGACAATGAGCTTCCGGGTCAGCCAAGGGTATACTTACGCCTCCAGTCATGTCAGATTATACACAAATTGTCTATTGTTATATTCCATTCTTATTGAGTTATGGCTCTCCCGCAGGCTACACAACGTTTAGGTCGTCCTATCAAATCCATATGCAGTAGGCTCAAGGCAAAAGAGGGTCGGATTAGAGGTAACCTGATGGGGAAGCGTGTTGACTTTTCGGCACGTACAGTCATCACTCCAGATCAGACTATTAACATTGATGAATTAGGAGTACCATGGAGTATTGCTCTTAATCTTACTTATCCTGAAACAGTCACTCCTTACAACAAAGAAAGGTATACGCACACATTGAAGATTATACTTTTATAGTTTTTTGTTTCAATTGATTATTGGCGCTGACTTTCATTTTTTGAATATTTTATTAGGTTGGAGGAGCTTGTTGCGAACGGTCCCCATCCTCCCCCTGGTAAAACTGGAGCAAAATATATTATCCGGGATGATGGTCAAAGGCTTGATCTTTGTTACTTGAAGGGTGATCATCATCTGGAGCTCGGATACAAGGCATGTTCCTTGGTTATTTTTTGCTCCTAATTTGTTAATGTTGTTCACTTGTCATCCTTAATAATGTTGTCATTATAAAGGTGGAGCGACACTTGATTGATGGAGATATGGTGCTCTTCAATCGACAACCAAGTCTGCATAAGATGTCCATCATGGGGCATAGGATTAAGATCATGCCTCACTCCACCTTCCGGTTGAATTTATCAGTCACATCACCATATAATGCTGATTTTGATGGAGATGAAATGAACATGCACGTACCTCAGTCTTGCGAAACAAGAGCAGAGATTCTAGAGCTGATGATGGTACCTAAATGCATTGTCTCACCTCAAGCAAATCGTCCTGTTATGGGTATTGTGCAAGATACACTGTTAGGCTGCCATAAAATCACCAAGAGAGACACCTTTATCGAGAAGGTACTAATTACAAGCTTTTGAAGACTGATATTAAGGTGCACATCTTTTCCTTGTATCCTATGTGAGTTAATAACCGTTTCTACGTGTATGCAGGATGTTTTCATGAACATGTTGATGTGGTGGGAGGACTTTGATGGAAAAGTACCAACACCTGCCATTTTGAAACCTAGACCTCTATGGACAGGAAAACAAGTTTTCTGTCTCATTATTCCAAAGCAGATCAACCTCATTAGAACAGCAGCTTGGCATTCAGAGACTGAAACTGGATATTTAACGCCTGGTGACACTCAAGTACGAATAGAGAAGGGTGAGGTCATCACTGGTACTCTTTGTAAACGAACCCTTGGTGCATCTACTGGGAGTCTTATACACGTCATCTGGTTTATTTTCTGGAATTTTCTATTAGGTAATTAGTCTGGAATACGTGTGTAATTAACTAATGGTTATAATAAAAATAATATCTTAGGGAGGAGGTTGGTCCAGATGCTGCTAGCAAGTTTCTCGGACATACCCAGTGGCTTATCAACTACTGGCTTTTACAACAAGGGTTCAGCATTGGTATTGGAGACACAATTGCGGATGCATCCACTATGGAAACAATCAATGAAACTATCTTTAGAGCTATGAATGAGGTGAACGAGCCTATTAGGGCTGCTCAAGATAATCAATTTGAGGCAGAGCCTGGTCGAACAATGATGGAGTCATTTGAAAATAAAGTCAATTAGGTACCTCGATATACCCTTTGATGATTTAAGTCACTTGTATTAGCCGAGTAAATATCTATTTAAAATGAGCAAAAACTGTTTCAACCCATACTAAAAGGTGACAAATTTCAATATATTTATAAGGCGATTAACATGCTCTTCTGTTTCAGGTTCTCAACAAGGCTCGTGATGATGCAGGAAGTAGCGCCAAAAAAAGCTTATCAGAAAGCAACAATCTTAAGGCGATGATCACAGCCGGTTCAAAAGGATGTTTCATCAATATATCACAGATGACTGCTTGTGTGGGACAGCAGAACGTGGAGGGTAAACGAATTCCGTTTGGTTTTATGGATCGGACTCTTCCTCATTTCACAAAAGATGATTATGGCCCCGAAAGTCGAGGGTTTATGGAAAACTCTTACCTTAGAGGGTTAACACCACAGGAGTTCTTTTTTCATGCAATGGGTGGTAGAGAAGGTTTGATCGATACCGCAGTGAAAACATCTGAAACTGGTTACATTCAGAGGCGGTTGGTAAAAGCTATGGAAGATATTATGGTGAAGTATGATGGTACAGTCAGGAACTCTCTCGGGGATGTAATCCAGTTTCTATACGGGGAAGATGGTATGGATGCAGTTTGGATCGAGAGTCAGAAACTCAATTCTTTAAAAGTTAAGAAAGGGGAGTTTGATCAGCTTTATAAGTATGAGATCGATCAAGAGAACTGGAATCCAAGCTATATGTCAACAGAGCACGTTGAAGATATAAAAACTATTAGGGAATGTAGGACCTTAGATATACCAACTTTATCACAAATATAGAAGATTAGAAGAAGAAAGATGGTGACTTGGTGACTTGTATGTGATTCGTATATATGTAGAGAGATGGAAAAGATGAGAGCTTTTATTCAAGAAAACACACACAAATACACACACAAGCACACACCTCAAATGAGCCTTTGAGGTGTTTATATAGTTCTTAACATGAGATGCCCTATGGGCTTTCTATGGGCTTGGGCTTTGGACTTGGTTACATGATTGGATAACTAGGCTTATGAAACAAAGCACATAACATATTAGCTTGCCAAGTCCAAGGCCCAATGACTAAACTATTACCAATCTTAACACACGACACAAAGTTACAATATGAGAATGACCATCACTTCATAATACATATTTTTAATGCTAACAATCTCCCCCTAAGGGGTGGTCATTCAAATGATGCTCCACGTGAGTGGGTCTTCCGTGTTCTTTGTCTTTAACTTTGTGTGTCATTGTAGAATAGTCTTTAGTCTTTGTTCCTTCATGCTTTGTGATCTTCGATAACTGATTTTTCATCGTTCTTTGTTCCTTTGTGATGTGGAGTTATCTGCCTTTTGTCACTTCTGCGTCTGTGGTGGTTGTTTGCCATTCCAACATGCTCATACATCTTTGGATTTTGATATTTATGTGCACGTAGTTCCCTTTCTTTCACTTTGATCTTTAGTCTTTATACTTTGTAGATTCTTCCTTTTTGGTGTAGAATCTTTCTTTGAACTTTGTGTTGTATAGATCTTTGAGGGAGCTTTCTTTAACTTCCAGATGTATGTATGAGCATGTGGAATCTGTCGCCATGGAGATGAAGTGTCCCTGCATATAAACAGTTAGCAATAAAACATCCGGTACTTACAGATAAGAATTAGAGATCGTCAACAGCATAGTGTGAAGACTCCTTCTAACCCTTACCAAGGCCGTTCCCATGTCAGATACTCTCAAGAGAGCTTACAAGACCTACTTAGTAGCTCAATGACTGGGTGAGTCGCTGGGGATCACTCCACGACTGTAGACCGTTTGAAACCACCGCGAACACTAAGCGTAACCCATAAAGAATTACCGAAGTGACCTGCTGTCAGGGCTGCTTGATGTTAACCCTGGCAGGAATTTCCATTCAATCATTGAGAATCACAAAAGTGAATCCTCTCATAAATGTTCTGGCAGATTGCTAAGACCTGCGTAGGACTCTAAAGTTTACATCTGGCATCCTTATTGTTGGACCACCAGTGTAGAAATATCATGCGTTCCTATGAGATCTTTTGATGAATCTCGGGGCTCTAGACTCGATAAGTGCACATTTGGTTTCCTATGCGGAGATTAGGGAGAGGTCTCCTGCTTCAATATCAACCATCTCTAAGAGACAGATCGATAGATTACACCGGTTCCCCGTGAGAATGAAACAAGCTCTTTTAAGAGAACTTGAGTGGTTAAGAAGGTTTAGTGCAGTGCGTCACTGGGTCCATGACGTCTTTGTCTTCAATACCAGTGTCACCTTAGTAACAACCAGTAGCATATGAGTTGAACCCGGTGTCTGCCCTAAGGTTGAACATTTGGAGGGCTATTTCTTTTCACCCTTTTTCATAACATTTCTTTTTAATTCTTCAACCCCTTCTTTCTCCTTTCTCATTTTTCCTTTTTTTCAATCATACCTAAGGACTTCTAATTCTAATCTATTGGAATTGTCCTTGGGTAGATCCCTCCGGCTCTGGCGGATCATAGGACGGTTTTTCCTAACCTTAGTCACCTTATAACTCCATGACTATCCTATCATTGCCATAAAACCATTTATGAAAAAATCTCTCAAAGTGTTTATGATAATAAAACACATTGTTGTTACGACTTTGAGAGTTTTGTAATTTTGAAGGACTCCCCCTTCACATGTGCTCATGAATATTTAAGAAATTTGCACATGCGAGAGGAGTTTGCACTTTTGAATTGATCCACTTTCAGTGAACATGACCGATTCGAGACACGCTTACATTACTAGTTAGACTAGCTTGAAATTATTACCCGTCCTGGTCAAGTCCAAAGAAAGTCTCTCGATACGGTACATTCTACTCAGACAAGTCCTATTCGAGACACGCTTACATCACTAGTTAGACTAGCTTGAAATTATTACCCGTCCAGGACAAGTCTTTTCGATTACTGACATTTTAAGCTTCGTCAATTCATTGGTACTATCTGAGTCGAGCTCTTTTGAGATTCAGTCATAATCTTTAAACATCTTTGATCACATTTTAATCATGTCTTCTCCCCCTCAAAAATAGCATAGCGTGATATTTTTGATATCAACAGATTAAGAAAAAGCTTTTGGAGAGAAAGACAGATTCTGCATGAATTTGGAACATTTTTTCTTTTTATACTCCCCCTTAATGATAGCATATTTAAAATTTATTAAGGGTTTTGAGGGAGTTATCTTGAGCACTAATTTTGAGAGATTTTGAGAAATCTTTTGAACAATCTTGAAAAAGTGCTCAAGAATTTTGTTGGAAAACGAGTTTATGCTTGAAATCTTTTTCGTTTGTTTAGACTCGAACTTTTTGAAAAAGACTTCGTCATTGAACGTACGAGTCCTTGATTTGAAAATAATCAGAAGTCATCGTTTAACGTACGGGTTTCGTACTGAAGTATACGAAAGCCATTGTGAAGAAACTTTTGAGAAACGACATGTTTTATAAAAACATTTTAAAAAAGAACTCCCGCTCAAGCATCTGTACATGTCCGTATCATTGTTGAATGACATTTCTAGAAACGTACAGAATATTGATTTATACGAGAGACATGTCGTAAGAAGAATATTTTTGGATTTTTTGATTTTATATTGTTTTTGTATTTTTTGAAATTTTATATTTTTTGTATTTTGTTTTTGTTGGTTTTTCAAATTTTGTATTTTGTTTTTTTTCAAAAATATTTACAGCGAAGCGATTTTGAAAATATTTTTCAAGAAGATTCGAGAAGACGTTCTAGCTCCTCAGGAGTTAGGCTTCGCATGCCAATTCGTCGAACTAAATAGTCAAACCTTTCTTTTGGAAGGGCTTTAGTAAATAGATCGGCAAGTTGATAATCAGTCTTAACGAAAAATAATTCAACAGTACCCTCTTCGACATGTTCTTTGATGAAATGGTAGCGGACTTTGATATGCTTCATCTTAGAGTGGTGTACGGGATTGCACGAGATGGCTATGGCACTTTTTGAGTCACAATACATAGGTATTCTGTCAAAAGTAAAGCCATAATCTGTGAGCTGTGTCCGCATCCAAAGAACTTGGGCACAACACGCAGATAGAGACACATACTCGGCTTCGGCGGTTGATAGTGCAGTACAATCCTGTTTCTTTGAAGACCAGCTTACAAGCTTTTCACCCAAAAATTGTGCTCCACCTGATGTACTCTTTGCTGTTACTTGATCACCAGCATGGTCTGCATCTGAAAATGCTGTTAGATTAAACTCTGAATCCTTCGGATACCAAAGTCCCAAGTTAATGGTGCTTTGTAGGTACCGAAAGATCCGTTTAACCTCTTTGAGGTGAAGTTTGGTAGGCTTTGCCTGAAACCGTGCTAACAAACATACAGCAAATTGAATATCTGGTCGACTAGCGGTTAGATACATGAGAGAACCGATCATGCTCCGATATTTTTTCGGATCGATAGGTTTCCCAAACAAATCAACACCTATTTTTGGTGAAGTGACTATTGGTGTACCAACAGAATCACAATTTTCCATTCCATGTTTTTTCAAAATCTCTATTGTATATTTAGCTTGATTGATAAAAATACCACGAGGGGATTGATGTATTTGTAAACCAAGAAAGAATTTTAGTTCCCCCATCATGGACATTTCAAATTTGCTTTTCATGAGATTTTCAAAATGTTTTGAATGGTTAGGATTGGTTGATCCAAAAATAATGTCGTCCACGTAAATTTGAACGATCAAAATGTCATCTTTGAACTTTTTGATAAACAAGGTGTCATCAACCGTTCCTTTTGTGAAATTGTTTTTGAGCAAGAAAGATGATAGTTCGTCATACCACGCTCTTGGAGCTTGTTTAAGACCATAAATTGCTTTCTTAAGCTTGTAGACGTAGTCTGGATGATCTTTGTCGACGAATCCCTCTGGCTGACTCACATACACTTCTTCTTTCATAGTTCCATTCAAGAAAGCTGTCTTAATGTCCATCTGATAGACCGTGATGTTTTTGTGAGCGGCATAGGCTAAGAAAATCCGGACTGCTTCAAGTCTAGCTACAGGCGCGAATGATTCTTCGAAATCTATCCCTTCTTCTTGTGGATATCCTTTAGCCACGAGACGAGCTTTGTTGCGAATAACAGTCATTTCCTCATCCAGTTTGTTCTTCCACAACCACTTGAGATCAAGAACGCGTTTATCAAGTGGTCGTTCAACAAGTTCCCAACTATCATATAACAGGTATTGAAGAAATTCCTCCTGCATCGCTTCAATCCAAGGGTTTTCTGCCATTGCTTCCCGAATGTTCTTTGGTTCTTTGAGGCTGATTGAACAAACGTAAATGCATAATTCGAGATCGGTGGCAAGTTGTCTCCTCGTCTGAACTGGCATTGAAGGATCACCAATAACATGTACTAACGGATGGTCTTTTGTCCATTGAAATGTAGAAGGGTACCTTTGGTTGAACGAATGTGTGTTAGATGGTTCTTGTAACCTTGAAGAAGATTCAGCAGAGTCTGATGCAAACGGGTTTTCAAATACTTCTTCTTCTTCTTCTAACGCAACATCGTTTGAATTATTTGTAGGTTCTTCTTGAAAATTTGTGTTTTGGTTTTGCTCATCAACGTTTGGTAGAACAGTTTCAAGTACTGGAGTTACTTGAGTAGATGTAGATGATGTTGAGGTAGTTGGTGCTTCAGCTTCGATTGTTGTGGATGCATCTTGTGATGGTGGTGTTGGTTGACGGTTTTGAGCGGGTGCAGCGGAATGTTGTGGAGATGCATTTGTCGAAGTTCCACCATAATATTCATCAAACATTAACTCGAAGAAATTTTCCAGTTCTTGTTCTGAAGGTTTATCCGTGTTTGTTGACTGAGCTCCTTGAGGTACGAGTCCTGAACTGATGTGTCCAGAAGTCTGCTGGTTTGGTGCGGGTCCTAATCCGTTTTGATTAGAAGCCATTGGATTAAGCGCGGGTTCTAGAGCGTATCTCTCAGAAGCCATTGGATTAAGCTCTGATACCACTTGTAGGACCTTAGATATACCAACTTTATCACAAATATAGAAGATTAGAAGAAGAAAGATAGTGACTTGGTGACTTGTATGTGATTCGTATATATGTAGAGAGATGGAAAAGATGAGAGCTTTTATTCAAGAAAACACACACAAATACACACACAAGCACACACCTCAAATGAGCCTTTGAGGTGTTTATATAGTTCTTAACATGAGATGCCCTATGGGCTTTCTATGGGCTTGGGCTTTGGACTTGGTTACATGATTGGATAACTAGGCTTATGAAACATAGCACATAACATATTAGCTTGCCAAGTCCAAGGCCCAATGACTAAACTATTACTAATCTTAACACACGACACAAAGTTACAATATGAGAATGACCATCACTTCATAATACATATTTTTAATGCTGAAGTACAAATCCGTAACGTGGTCAATGTTGAAGTACAACAACTCGAAGATGATAGAGTCCAGCTTGGAACAGAGATTGCTACCACAGGTGATAATTCATGGTCGATGCCCGTGAATCTTAAACGACTTATTTGGAATGCTCAGAAGACGTTTAAGGTTGATTTAAGACAGACTTTAGATATGCATCCACTGGAAATTGTAGCAGCTGTTGATAAGCTTCAGGAGCGTCTTCGGGTTGTTCATGGTGATGATTTGTTAAGTATCGAAGCTCAAAAGAACGCTACTCTGTTGTTCAATGTTTGATAAAACCTCGACAACAATCCGAAATTCGATCGCGAAACACTAGATCGCGGTTTAAACCGAGCACAAGCTGCAACCTTCAACGTAACCTGTTGAAGAATAAAGAAACGAGAAGATCGACAAGACTACTGCACACGTAAAGTACCCTCGAACAACCCTTTATTAGAACCAATAAAGCTTACATTCGAGTCAAGAAGAATGAATAGAACTAGCACCCCCCTCATCTCTATTTATAGAGATGAGGGGATAAAGAAACCATGTAATAGTCGGTTACGAGTTCTTCCAACCGACCTCACCATGAAACCGGCCACATGGGCCTTCCTTGCCTTGCAAGGCAAGCTAAACACTTTCTAGTTTTAGTCTAATCCTAATCTAAATTACAATGTACAATTAAGTCCCTAAAGTGATTAAGTTTGCTCCTAATATCCAACAATTTCCACCTTAGGAGTAACACTTAAACATAACCGATACTCAACACCTTTTCCTCGTGCTGGAACCTCAGACCGGGGACCCCCTTGTCGACCAGGCATTGTACTTTAGTAATTTTCCAAGATTAGCTTCCATAGACTCCTTCACTTTCTTCTTTTCAGCAACATTACCCTCCGCACCCTCTTGACCAGGTACTCCGGTTACCGTAATGTCTGCCCCCACCTTTATACCAAGGTGTACCTTTTCCTGCTCCTTTACTAAGTAGCCCGTGTTTGTCTTTTCTTCAAGTTGCTTGTCTTCCAACTTTCTTTGAGCCACTGCAGCATCATCGTTACTAACCTGAACAACCTCAGCTTCACAATTCTCTTGAGCTCCCTGCAGTTCCACCTCAAACCAAACACGTTCATCAACCTGTACTCCATGGACTTCTGTTTTAACACCAGGACCAAGTTGTTTGAACCCAACTTGTTTATGACCAAGTTGTTTGAGACCAACTTGTTTATGACCAAGTTGTTTGAGACCAACTTGTTTATGACCAAGTTGTTTGAACCCAACTTGTTTATGACCAAGTTGTTTGAATCCAACTTGCTTTGAACCTCCATGCTTTTGTACACCAAAAGTCGTCACTTTTGCTTCAAGAATATATACACAGTTCTTTTTCCTGATCCCAGTCATCATAACTCGACAACCTTTGATCACCTTGACTCTACCCATCTGCATCTTCACAGTATAACCCTCTTTTTCAAGAGTACCCAATGAAATCAAGCTTTTTCTTAACCCTGGAACATACCTGACATCTTCCAGTATAAAGCTTGAACCATCATGCAACTGTATCTTCACTTTTCCTGTCCCTCTGATAGTGCATGTCCTGTTATCACCTAACTGAACCGAACCACCATCAATATCCTTGAAGTCGTACAAGAAATCCCTCCTAGGTGTCATATGACAATACCCACCTGAATCCATTACCAATTCAGTCATCTCATCATTCTCGACCACCGCCAAGGCTTCTCCAAAGTAGGCGTTACCGTCGTCATCAGAAGAATCAGAATCCTTATCATGCTTATCCTTCCTGACGAATCCACTTGACTTCTTCTTTGGACAGTCTCTTTTCAGATGACCCTCTGAATGACATATGAAGCAGTTTAGTTTAAAAGTTTCACCCCTTGACTTCAACCGCGAACTTCCACCAGAATGAGCTTTCCTTGAATGATCTGACCCTCCCCTTACGTATAACCCGTCACCAGTTTCTTCCTTTGTGCCTTCGGTTCTTTTCTTCAACTCCCTTGAATTCAGAGTCGTAAGAACATCCTCCATTGTCAAGGATTCCCTCCCATACAACAATGTCTCCACAAAGTTTTCGTAAGACGATGGCAACGACGTAAGTAACATAAGTGTCTGATCTTCATCCTCAATCTCGATATCAATATTCGCCAAATCAAGTATCAACTTATTAAACTCGTCTATATGATCACCCAGTTTCGTACCTGGACTCATATAGTATGTGTACAACTTCTTCTTCAGATACAGTCTGTTTGCTAAGGACTTAGTCATATATTGTTAAGTTTGTTAGACTCCATGGATCGTTTGAGCACTAGGGATATCAATAACAATGACAATAATCATGCACAGCGGAATAAGTAAACATTCATTATTTTTGAAACAAGGTTTCTTCGTCATCATCTCTACCAACTAATACAAACCCTAGGCGTCCATTGTAGGAACTTGACGCCTAGACACACACACTTTTCCTGGACTTTACATCTTGTACATACTTTAAAACCTATTCCCTGTATTCTGTTTATATAATACTGAATTAGGGTTACAATAATACTACGAAGGACTAAAATATAAATCTTCTTTTACAAGCAAGTCCTTCTCCATATTTTGTAGTTTTCCTCTTTGTCTCCATAAGTCCCTCATGTTTCACATGTTTTGTCTTATCAACTTAATTGTAATTCCCAACAATCTTCCCCTAGTTGATAATGACAAAACTAATAAGCATGAACTTCCCCTGAAGTTAGTATGTCATGAAACATGTGACTTCCCCTTACACCATGCATATCATCAAGGATCTTCAAGCTGCAATCTTCAAAGTATTCTTCTTCCCCTTTTTGTCATCATCAAATAGGGGACAAATGTATGCAACCTTGATCTTCACAACCACGAATCAATATTATACATCATATTTCCAATGTTTCAAAGTCGTCCACCATTAAGTTTTCCGCATCTAAAAATGGACTTGAAACAATAGAAATCAAAACCATCAGTAGTAATAACAACTAGCAGTAGCAAAAACCTTCACCTCGATGTAGCATATAAATGGTTAAACATTTAAACACTTAAGCTTCCTTTGAAACCCATATGTTAACCATCTCTTGAATCTTCAATTCTGTAGGCTCTTATGTAATGATTACTAATGAAGAAAACTAAGTATTACCAACTTGATGCTGAAGTAGAACAACCCAAACTTGTGGCTTATATCTTGTACTAAAATTGACTTCGAACGTATACTTAACGTATAGGGAGATCGCAACCTCTTGACAAATATCACTGAGCACAATAACGTAACTCCTTCAAGTGTTTTGTCAATTCGTAGTCACCTGAACGAACGAACAAGTTATCTTCAAAGTGTCAGACTCACTTTGAGATATGATAAGAACACGCATCCAAGAAATTCCACTTCATCGTCAAATAGGTGATAAAAACCTTTCTCCGTAACCAATTAGAACAAATAAGAACGAGCCATTGAATCTGATAAGAACCATGTAAACCAAAATCCAAAAATTAAATCTCTTGTGTGTGTGTCTTCTGTGAGTGTATTGGAACTAACCTGTTCCAAAATAAAAACCAAACATCTTCAATTCCAAACCACTTCACTGTCATGCCATATACCTCACAAGCATGTGCACAAGACAAATTGCCCAAATGACAAATAAATTTGTCACCGACCCATGATAATTTGAAGTAAAAATAATTACTCATGCGCACATGTCGACAAACTTAAAATATTGATGTCTTGAATCGACCAATCAGTTATAGAAAAACTTTATCGACCCACGATCCTCAACAATATTCAGGAATAAAACAAATCGTACCCCACAACCAATTCTTGTAGTCCGAAGTAATCTAATAAAAGAAAAAAAAACGGACACCACTTTATTCCTTAATATGATTCATCCACTGACCCATTAAATCCACAAATGACAAACCCACAACAGTAGTACGAGAATATCAAATCAACTTATCAATTCAAATCTTAAGTTGCACCGACCCATGTGATTGATGAATTGATAAAGAAAAATACCTACTGACGTAATATCAATATTTAGGTGATGGCAGTGGAAACATTTATGTGAGCAGTGGAAATGATAAGCTAGCAGTGGAAACAAATTAGGCAGCAGTGGTAAGGATTGCAACTAGCAGTGGTAACGATATAGGCAGCAGTGGAAAATTTTATCGAGCAGTGGTAACAATCAACTTGCAGTGGAAACGAATTAGCGTGCAGTGGAAACCATAAAGGTAGCAGTGGTAACATGAAATGGAGCAGTGGTAACCTTCTGAGCGCAACAGTGGAAACTTGGAATGAAGCAGTTAACAAATACGCAGCAGCAGAATGAAAATAATATCGAGCAGTAGGCACCAAAATTCTCAGCAGCAGAAACTTTAAATTGTACGAGGTTATTAATTCCATAACAGACATATCACTTATGCACAAAACGACAAGTCGAATAAATAAGCCTTACTCCGTAGAATTTTGTCGTCTAACCAAAACAGCTATCCAATAACCACCGACTAATAATTAATCCGAGCACCCACACCGACTAGTACTTCTGACTTCTTGCGAATTAACAATTAACAATTCGATCCATGTTCCATTCCAACTTGCAAAAGACTAGTTTACATTAAATTGGTACGAGGTACCATTAAATTAGCTTTGACCGACCCATAAATTCACTTCAGTACCGCAATAACCAATTACTAATAAAGAATCAGTATTATTTACCTGGTATAATAATATCAATCCAATCCCACTAATCGACAAATCAATCATAGATTGACACATGTATGATGATAACCGCCAATAAATTCAATTCAGTACAAGGTTAAACCATTAATTGAAGCAACCAAGCAACCATGTCAATCAGATATAAAACCAATTACGTCAAAGCTTTTAATTCGACAAAATCGCAACAGTAGCATAAACCATAAATACGAAACATTAACAATTTGTTTATACCTTTTCCGAAACTGCTTGACCAATTGGATACGAAACATTAATACGAAAATCAATTCGTACCTTTATTAAATATGCTCTTCTTCGACATTAAAAACCTTGACAAACCCTAGATCACGAGCCAACCTGTCTCTGATGCCAATTGTTAAGTTTGTTAGACTCCATGGATCGTTTGAGCACTAGGGATATCAATAACAATGACAATAATCATGCACAGCGGAATAAGTAAACATTCATTATTATTGAAACAAGGTTTCTTCGTCATCATCTCTACCAACTAATACAAACCCTAGGCGTCCATTGTAGGAACTTGACGCCTAGACACACACACTTTTCCTGGACTTTACATCTTGTACGTACTTTAAAACCTATTCCCTGTATTCTGTTTATATAATACAGAATTAGGGTTACAATAATACTACGAAGGACTAAAATATAAATCTTCTTTTACAAGCAAGTCCTTCTCCATATTTTGTAGTTTTCCTCTTTGTCTCCATAAGTCCCTCATGTTTTGTCTTATCAACTTAATTGTAATTCCCAACATATACAGACTAGTTAACTTCGACCAAATTCCTGCAGCAGATGTTTCCTTGGTAACTTCCCGTAAAACCCGGTCTCCCAAGCATAGAATCAAGGTACTATATGCCTTTTTCATCAAATCAGCCTTTTCTCCTGCTTCCATGTCCGCGGGTAATGCCTCTAATGCAGCATCACATCCGAGCTGTACCATTAAAGCACGCATCTTTATTTGCCATAACCCGAAGTCATTCTTCCCATCGAATTTCTCGATGTCAAACCTAGTTATAGAACTAGCCATTCTTCTTATACCTTGCTAAAAACCTTGTCAAGTTGTTTCTTATCCAACTTTACTGACAAGCCTCACAAGCCGTGTGCAATATTCCCCCTTGTTGCTAAAAAACCCTTCTTGCAAATCGAATTAATTAGAAAAACCCTAAACCCTCGATTTCGAACAAGCAACCCCGATCGTAAACTTGAACCCTAAGCTAACCACGATCAAACTTGAACCACAAGAAAAATAATTAAACCCCGCAACAAGAAATTCCTTCAGTTTAATCGTTTTATTTATAACCTCTTTTATGTTTTAAAAACCAACACAGTTGACTTTAAAAACACAAAAAAAAAAAACAAATGTAAACTTGCCAACTTGTAGTAATATTATACCCACATGATGAATATATCTATATTCTTTGTTTTACAAAAAACCACCAATCACGTGCCAATGTTTAATATACTTCGTCTTCTCCAATTGACAAAACCTGCAACTTCTAATAACCCGAACCTCGAACGAAGTCGGCACCTCGGATTCACTCGATACCTCAATCTAGCACTCGAACTTCGATGACCACAATAACCGCGGCTCTTGATACCACTTGTTTGATAAAACCTCGACAACAATCCGAAATTCGATCGCGGAACACTAGATCGCGGTTTGAACCGAGCACAAGGTGCAACCTTCAACGTAACCTGTTGAAGAATAAAGAAACGAGAAGATCGACAAGACTACTGCACACGTAAAGTACCCTCGAACAACCCTTTATTAGAACCAATAAAGCTTACATTCGAGTCAAGAAGAATGAATAGAACTAGCACCCCCTCATCTCTATATATAGAGATGAGGGGATAAAGAAACCATGTAATAGTCGGTTACGAGTTCTTCCAACCGACCTCACCATGAAACCGGCCACATGGGCCTTCCTTGCCTTGCAAGGCAAGCTAAACACTTTCTAGTTTTAGTCTAATCCTAATCTAAATTACAATGTACAATTAAGTCCCTAAAGTGATTAAGTTTGCTCCTAATATCCAACATTCAACATTCACCTTCGTAGCACGTTTGCTAGCAAGAGGGTTCTCAGTGAATATAAGCTTAACCGTGAGGCGTTCGAGTGGGTTATCGGTGAGATTGAATCGAGATTCTTACAGTCACTTGTTGCACCGGGAGAAATGATTGGCTGTGTTGCGGCACAGTCGATTGGTGAGCCAGCCACCCAAATGACGCTCAACACTTTCCATTATGCTGGTGTGAGTGCCAAGAACGTGACTCTTGGTGTTCCTCGATTGAGAGAAATCATTAACGTTGCCAAAAAGATCAAAACTCCTTCGCTATCTGTCTATTTGAAGCCTGATGTCAGCAAAACAAAGGATCAGGCAAAGAATGTTCAGTGTGCTTTGGAATACACAACTCTTCGCAGTGTGACTCAAGCTACTGAAGTATGGTATGATCCGGATCCTATGAATACGATTATCGAAGAGGATGTTGACTTTGTGAAATCATATTATGAAATGCCGGATGAGGAAATTGACATGGATAAGATATCTCCATGGCTACTTCGGATCGAGTTAAATCGGGAGATGATGGTTGATAAGAAGTTGAGCATGGCTGATATTGCAGAGAAGATTAATCTCGCGTTCGGTGATGATTTAACTTGTATATACAATGATGACAATGCTGACAAGTTGATTCTGCGTATTCGTATCATGAACGATGAGATGCAAGGCGATGCTGCGGCTGAGGATGATGTGTTCCTTAAGAAAATTGAAAGCAGTTTGCTTATGGAAATGCCCCTACGAGGGCTTCACGATATCAACAAGGTGTTCATTAAATCAGGGAAAGTTAACAAATTTGACAAGAACGAAGGGTTCAAACCAGAAGTCGAATGGATGCTTGATACGGAAGGTGTTAATTTGCTGGCTGTTATGGGTCATGAAGATGTTGACGCCTTAAGAACAACCAGTAATCATGTCATTGAAGTGTTAGAGGTCCTTGGGATAGAAGCTGCTCGGAGGGCGTTGCTTGATGAACTTCGAGCGGTCATTTCTTTTGATGGATCCTATGTCAATTATCGGCATTTGACTATATTATGTGATACTATGACACATCTTGGTCACCTTATGGCCATAACACGTCACGGGATCAATAGGAACGATACTGGGCCAATGATGAGATGCTCGTTTGAGGAAACAGTTGACATTCTTCTTGATGCAGCTGTCTATGCCGAAACAGATTACCTTCGTGGAGTTACTGAGAATATAATGTTGGGCCAGCTTGCTCCTTTAGGGACAGGAGATTGTGATCTCTTATTGAACGAGAAGATGTTAGAGGAAGCTTTAGATGTTCAATTCACGAGTTATATGGACGGTCCCGACACTGGGATCTTGCCAGTGACTCCTTTCCATAACGGGTCAATGTCTCCTCTCAGTAGCCCACATATACAATTTTCACCGCGTATCGATGCACAGTTTTCTCCTCATTATATTTATAGCCCATCAAGTCCTTGTTATTGTTGCCGCAATTGTCGTGAATACTCTGTGGCCTCACCAAGATGTTACCCATGCCCTCCAACCACCCCTGGTTACTCACCAACCTCACCAGATTATTACTCATCTGCATTGGCATCTTACTCTCCGACCTCGCCATATTACTGTCCGACCTCTCCGTCGTACACTCCGGTGTCCACGTCGTACAGTCCGGCGTCCCCGGCGTACAGCCCGACGTCGCCGTCGTTCAGCCCGACGTCGCCGTCGTACAGCCCGACGTCGCCGGCGTACAGCCCGACGTCGCCGGCGTACAGCCCGACGTCGCCTGGTCCTACTTCACCTTACTACAGGTACCAATTCGAAGCTCTTCCATTGCTGTTTTGTAAGAATCTTATGAACTACTTATATGGTCAATACAGGCAATGTTCTAAAAGGCGTGAGGCGTGGTGTGGCGGCACAGCCACGCCTCAAGCCTTACGCGCCTTTGCGAAGCCTTGGCGTTTTTTAAGGCGTGCTTAAGGCGGCAACAAAATATTTATAAATTTATGTATTTATAATTTTATATCATTTTATAAGAGCAATTTCAAATACTAAAGCCCAAATCCCAAATAGCTAGGCCCAAATACGAGGCCCAAGTAGGAATTAAGTTTTGAAATTACGAGGTCCAAGAAAGAAATAACCCAAATACTTGAAATTAAAGCCCAAATCCATAAATCCCCTAAATGCTTCTAAAAATGGCGCCACGCCTTACCAAAAGGCGCGACTTTGCACGCCTTTTCGCGCCTTATTCCACGCCTTTTCACACGACGCCTAGACCTCACGCCTTGGTCCATTTCGTGGCGTCGAGGCCACGCCTCGCGCCTTGGCGACGCCTTTTAGAACACTGTTTACAGGTCATTTGCTTCACCATAATATTAAAGTTATTGCATAGTTTTTTGTAAAATGTCAAAATGGGTAGCTTTTTGAAAAAATTTTGGTCCAAAAATTTATGAAACAATCAGTGTGTCAAATATGATCACAAAAAGAAACCTATTTAGATATCTTACGTACTTGGACAGTTGGACCCATTAGATATCTTACGTACCCTGCCATTATTTTAGGGTTGCCATAAGTTGATGCAAACAGGCAGATTCATGGGCTCAAATTTAGACTAGTATAGCAAAGTCCTGTTTGATAATTTAAAACTGTGGCATTGCATTGACACATCATACGTGTGCGTTGTTTTAGTTATCAGAGCTCTGGTGCACACCTCGAATACAGCCCAAGCTCACCTCAATACAGGTGATTTGCTATCTCTTATTTATTTTCATTTATATTACACATTAGTGATAATCCTGGTCCATAAGTTATATCCATTAGTCCAGATTGTTCCCTAACAACGTTCTAGAAAAGTAGAAAGATATTTTTTCTTATGAAGTTGAAAATTTAGTCTCTTTTAAATTGTCTTCGATTAACTTAAAAAGGGTGGCTCTGCGAGACTGCGACAATTAATTATTCGACCATCGGTTTCACATTTATTAAAACAGAAAAAGCCATCAGCTGTGTACGCATATATTTATTGATAAGAATAACGACGTAGTATATAAAAATCAAAGTTGTAATGAAAGAAATTGTTACAATAGAACGAAATATTAACTCATATATACTCTCTCATTATTTAATTAATTCAATTAATCAATATTATTCGTTTTACATAATATCAGAAACCTAGGTGCAAGTCATCGGACTAATTTGATTCTCCGGTCATGTGCTAATTCTCGGTGAACCAGAGGGATCCTGTTTTCTTTTTCGTTCGTCATTATCTGTGCAGGTGTGAGAAAAAACACGATGTAAGCTTCGTCAACCGTCAGATCTTTCTGAAAATCGGAATGCAAGTACTAGACACATAGTTCTAGTGTTTGACCGTTCAGTTTTTAATCTGAAGCTCGAGCAAGTTATGGAAACCAGTCGAACTTATTGCTATGTTACATGCCATCATTTTTTGCACTGTCGTTGTAGCATTGGTCTAACGTTTTCGTTAACCGTTGGATGTTACTGATATTCTGATCATAGCCTCTGCACACTTATCTATGACCTCATTATAGGGATTCATAATTCGATGTTTTTACATAGAGATATAGCTCATTGAAGTATTGCTAAAGTTGCTGAAATTTTCTAGTGATGTTTTGTTTTGTTTTGACGTTTTTGTTTTTTTCTTTTGTGGTTTTGATATAAAGCGACATGGAGATACATGTAATCTAAATCTCGACCAGTCTCCTCCTAAAGATTGACTAGTCTTCACGTCTTATAGTTTTCAAAAAAAAAAAAAAAAAAAAAAAAAAAAAAAAAAAGTTTGTTGATTGTGTTTGGTTTAAATAAATCATTTGTTTTGATTTTTGGTTTTTTAATGAAGATTTGTTTGAATTTGGTATTGAAGAAAGAATTAAGTTTAGTTGTTTTTTTTTTTTTTTTTTTTTTTTTTTTTTTTTTTTTTGTTTTTTTTTTCACGTTTTTTTATTTACATCTAAAGTTGACTAAAGCTTGGCCAATCTTCATCTAACGTCCACCTAATGTTGACTGAAGCTCGATCATTGGTGTTACTTCTTCAATAATCACTGTGGAAATTTTGATATCCTAAAACACATCATTGGTGAATCTACAAGTTCTTCTACAAGCATCGCCCGCTTTGTTTGCTGAGTTTCGCGACAATTTGAATATTTTGATGTCCTAAAGCATATTATTGGTGAATCTACGTGTACTTCTATAAGAACCGCATGCTTTGTTTGTTAAGTTTCGAGACAGTTTGAGTGGTCATTCTACTCCTGCTCTAACAGTAGGTGGTTGTTAATGAATTTGTATTAGAGTTAGAATTGTATTAGTACTTTTATTAGATTATGATTGATATAAGCTCAAATATTGAAATATAATATTAAATTAAATAATATGTATTCTCTTATTAGTCCTAGATCGACGGTTATAGGCCTTCCTCAGGTCGGCTTTAGTCGAGCTCATTATTATTTGTCTCACAAACATTTTCAATATATTTTCAAGATTTTCTGCTATATTGTTTGACAAAAAGTAGCACATGACGTGCCAATACACAACACCGGGTCATATACCATTGCACTTTAATAATTTTATAAATCAACCGACACATGTGAGGCTCTATGATTTGTGCGTTTATAAGTGTATAGTTTGCATTTTAAGAACACATCATAGTCAGATAGTCTAGATGATTACGACTTTGTGAACACAATCATATTTATAGTGTTTTTGTATTGTAAAGGAAAGTAAACCCACGCGTCAGTATCTTGACAATTTTAATGTGTAAAATAGTACCAGGTCTTCAAAGGTAGCTAACCCAATAACACCCTAGCTAGGATATTGATAGACCATATATAGTTTCATACCTGCACCCTTCGTGGTTACGTTGTATCAGGTTAAGGTGATACAATTTGATTCGACAAGTAATTTTATATTAACGAGAGTGTCAACTGTAAAATTTTAGTTGGATCTCATTTTTACAACTTTAAATTTGATCTTATTTGATCTAGATTTTATATATATATATATATATATATATATATATATATATATATATATATATATATATATATATATATATATATATGTTTTGAACTTAACACGGAGGAATTAGGCAACAAAAAGCATATATGTAAACACTTTGGCTATACCGTGTGTAAAATCTACCAAGAAAGTGACGGCTCAACCAATTCACATGCGAAGTCAAATAAGGCAGCTTCACGCCCTCTCACTTAGATAAAGTCTTATATGACTTTATCTACTTGTTCCTTAAGTCTTATATAACACAAAAGAATACATTTAACAAAGAAAAGCAAGTGTCCTACTTTGCTTGCTTCTTGAACCAAACCTCAAACTCCTTAAATAACACACTTTGACAACATCATACTTCATATCGTTCCAATGGCAGATCACCAAAGAATCCACCCTGACCCAACCGCACCACCACCTGACCTCGAATCACAAACAAAACCCACCGCGCCATTGGTTCCACGAGACTTGTCACGGTCCGAAAATGGCCACCCAACTGAGCCAAACCAACCTTACCAACGTACAATCCCACTTCATTACTCCAAACCACCAAAAAAGAAAAACTGGTGTTGCAGATGCCTATGTTGCACCCTGTGCATGCTACTAACACTCGTGATCGCTATTGGCATCTTAGCAGCAATAGTATACTTCGGGTTTGATCCAAAAATACCAAAATACTCAGTTGATAGCATGACCATCACACAATTCAGCGTAAACAATGATAACTCTATATCGGCCCAATTTAACGTAAACATTACTGCAAGAAACCCGAACACGAAGATTGGCATATCATATGAGGGTGGATCCAAACTAACTGTGATCTATATGGGGACAGTCTTATGTGAAGGATCATGGCCTAAATTCTATCAGGGTCATAGAAACACGACTGTGCTAGACGTCCCTTTAACTGGCCAAACTCAAGATGCATCGGGTTTATTAAACTCGTTACAAGCACAACAACAAACTGGAACTGTCCCATTAGTACTTAGAGCTAAAGTTCCTGTGAGAATTAAGCTTGGTAAGTTAAAGTTACCAAAATTTAAGCCATTGGTGAGATGTAAGGTGAATGTGAATACGTTATCTACTGGTTCGCTTAGAATTAGAGATAGTGATTGTAGTTTCAAGTTTAAGTTATAATTCTTTTGATTTATTTGCCCGTTGGCCGGTACGTATTTTCGTGCCCAAGGGTCGTGCATGTTATTATGTTGTGATATTCATTTTTGTTGCTTCTTGATTTGATATTAAAGAGAAAGTGGAGGATTGTAGGTTCGATTTTTCCCCCTTCTCTATATTGTGATACATTCGTGTTTTAGCGTGATATATCATATTTCGTTTATGTGATTTACAGTTTTGACTTTTCTAGTTGCAATATCGTAGAGGATCCTGTTAGAATTTGGGTGTGTCCGAGCGTGGTAATAATCTGGATATATTCTCAGTATGGTATATTTTCATATTGAAGTATTTCCACCATATATGCCTCGGGTATTACATAATCTTCAATTGGATAATTTAGAGAATCATGCTCTTTTATAAGGCACAAGAGAACAAACCAATAGACAAAAAGTTGTTATGTATTGGAAGAGATCAAATTTGTATATACAACATAACTGAAAGTTAGTTAAATTCGGTTAAAAACGGTTGGCGGGAAGAGTCACAACTGGTAAGTTGAGTCTTTTGGTGGAAAAAAACCGGGCAAAAGGGCGCGGCCCCCCTTGACCCCGGACTTAGCTAGTTGTGACATTATCAAATTAGCTAGAACAAGTGTGTACTATGAACCTCCTGACTTGACTATAAGCTAAACTTGACTAAGCTTTGATCTCAAGTAAATCAGAAATATAAGTGATGAATACGGTTTAAAGAGACCACATACTCATCGAAGCAAAATAGAATTGTGTTTCGCACGTAAACCTCATACTATCGCTCATAACACCTCACAGCTGTTACACATTTTAATACGACTGAATATCGACATGCCAGTTCAGGAATAAAGGTCATTAATATTGTAATATCTACTGACGTGGGGATGATATCATTACATAGGATAAATTGTTGAAAATATTATATAAAACCTATCTTATTTTATGAAATGTCTTTTAAAGTAGATGAGCATGGGAGAAATGAAGTATATACAGGAATTTGGAGTAAAACACCCTCAAAACAGTAATTCCAGATTCTGAACTCAGCAAAATTCTTACTTCTTGTGGGGCAAGAGGGAATGACATCCTCCCATATAATCCAAAGATATGTCAATTTATGCTTTCATAAGGTTAAACCACTCCTATGCATGCCATAAAGGCAGGCTAAGATTGAGACTAGTTCAAAGTGTAGCAGCATCAGCAATATTAGTTTTAATGTATCAAGTTGAAACTAAAGCATTGGTAACTACTTTTATAAGGATTCGTTGAATAACTACTCCTATATCTATCATGAAACCTATGTATTCTATGTATGTACTTCACATATGCATGTGTCAAGTAATCTAGTATGTGAACTTTTAGGTATTAAAATATGTTCACGCATACATACTACTTTGTCCATTAAAAGTGCGTTGCTTAAAAACATTGTTTCTTTCGGCATTTAGATCTCTATTTGTCTATTGGTAAAAGTAATCAAAGTAGAACATATAGACAAATTGAATTCGGTTTTTGTTTTCTCAAATTTGCCTCCAACGGGGCATAATTTATGTGTTTTATATATAGTTAATCAAATAGGCTACTTAATTAGACTATATGTAACTGCTACTTTTTTTGTCGACCAAAAGAAGGATGCGTATCTATACCTATCTATTAATTAAGCACACAAATTAAGGGGGTCATCAGCTTTGTATAACACGAGTATAATTTTTTTTTTTTTTATTCAATATGATATAACCTTCTACTAAGTACCATCTAATAAAAACCTCCACTCTTGGAATATCGTCTATGGGATTTTGTTAACTAAGCTATATGTAATGTATCCAAAGTTTCCATCCACAAAAATATTGTATGAAGGAATTTTGGGTACCCACCCCACCAGTAGCCAATGTATTTATAATCATGCAATGCAGCAATGGGCAATTATGTACTTAACTTGAAAAAGGCATCCGAGCTAAATAATCACACTTAATCACGTGCATTAGTAAGCTAATTATGCAGTGTGGGCAAGTAAATATTTAACTTGAAAAAGGCATACTGAACTAACCAGAACAGCTAAGTTAATATGTGTTGGAAGAAGTCAAGGTGCTGGGCAACAGATCCAAAAATGTTTATACTAAAATGGGTCATTTTATGACCCAATAACTTTTGTCCATTTTAGTCCTCAATTATGAATATTGAAAACCATTTATCATGCCTCTAAAAAGAATACTATCACGATAATACTCTAAATCTTTGAATGAACCAATTCAAGATGGTTGTATACATCACTACTATAATAGACTGGCAGTTTGGACAAGTGATAACCCATTGACCCCTTCCCATGTAAAAGAAACTCACCAGTTTGAGATAAAACACAACCCAAATCAACCCATTTATAAGTACATTAGTTAGAACTGTCACCTCAAATTCTGATATATGACATAATAATTAACAAGAGGGGAAGACGTGAAGATTAAAAAAAATTAGTTCAACATTCTTGAATCATGACAGTTCTTAGAAGATGCGGACAACTTACAGTCAAGCTAATAAGAATGCACCCAAATTCTAGAAACTAAGCGAATTTGCTTTGGACATAGCCACACACCATAGTTACACTGTATTCTTTATGGAGAATTATTCCTAGTTCCATGAGCCACAGAAAAAGAAAGGTTACATATAGCAAGGAGAATGCAAGATTGTTGGATCGAGCGGGTTAGGTAGCTGGTTAAAATGGATAGGATCCCATTGTTTGGCACACTTTTTAACTTTTGTAGAATACTAATGATCCAAGCTTCTTATTATAGTTACAAAACAATATAGCCATTCCTTTTTTACTCTGGACACATTTTGACATGTTTAAAATAAAACACCACGCACAAAGATTACTCGGAATTGCTTCAAAACCAATATGAATACATGATCCTCGTGTATACAACAAAACAATCCAACAAGGGAATACATAAAGATCAGCAATTGAGTTCTAACATTCTTAGGACATAATAAGTTCTAGAATGATGAAAAGCTAGAAGAATGCACCCCAAGTAGATTATCTACTTTCTCTGAAACACATCATTCCCAATAAGCAGCATACCATGATCAGTGAATAATAGGCTTCAATGGATGAGCTCGTAGTTCTGACAAATTTTGCCCTGCATCAAGCTCCTCGTCTAATTCCCCAATAACGCTTCTGGACACATAGATAAGTATGACTAATTAGTCTCACGAAACTCTAAAATTGAATCAATGTGTACTCATTAACATGGGGGTTGAAAAGAGACATACATGTTATCACCCCTTATAATGTAGAGACCCAATACAAGCTGTTGAACCCCTTCCTGCAATTTAAAAGAGAGATCAACGAAAACAAATTTTTCTAAGCAATTGGGTATTAGACCTTACTTCTTTAATGAGGTTTAACACTTTATAAAGGCAAATGTGAATAATTACACGCATTTAGTCATTTTTCAGTAAGACTAATATTTTAACTGTCTGAATGGTTCTACAAACCTCAAATGCTACTTCTTGATATTAAGATCTTCCCATTTTAGCCTTTGGCATGTGAAAAACAAAAGATCCTTATTATAAAAACCTTTGTAAATATCATGGTTTGAAAGACCAATGATATCTTCAGGTAAAATACAAACGAACCTTGGTGGAATAAACTCTTTCATGAGATTCATCCAGAATAATGTTTGTAGCTTGATCAAACCCTTTTAGAATTCCCTACATGAAAACCATGATAATTGGTCAAGTGATTATTTGCAGATGACTGTGACATAGTGACTAAATAGATACTAGAACTCACAACTATATTCCTTCCATCATTTGTGATAACTGAAATGTATTCTGTAAGAGAAATAAGCAGTCAGAAACAGAAAGAAGGAGAAAGGGGTAGCAAAGACTTTTTTTGTTGGAGATACAAACCGTGAAAATAAGAGTTACTATAAAAAAAACTAGGTAGATAAATTAAAACTTTACATTAAAAAATGAATAGAAGAGAAACAGATTGAGATATTGTACTTACGGTCCACAACAGATTCAAGCCCAGGGCCACCCAGCATTTTTGCAATACCACAAAAAGCACTAGCTCCTCACTTGAATTCACTCGTGGTTCGATGCTTTTAATTGGAGAAATTCGAGATTACCATGTTGCAGAATGGAAAGAGAAATATAATTAGTCACAGTTGATAACAACTTTCAATGAACAATTCTTATAATTACATAATGTGGTCATAGCTCTATGACCAAGCAAAAACAAAGAGAACTGAATAACTTGTCAATGTGATAATTTGGCTGTCATCAATAAGATTTATTCGTGAGGTTATAGGTAAATGCTGTAGAATGCCTCTCGATTAAAACTGAAGACATTGCAGTTTTAATCACACACAATGCCATACTCATCAAATCGCAACGTGAAGATTTTTTGAGCAGAGAGAAAATGAACTATGTGAGAAAGAAAACTAGGGCTAGTAATTTCCATGAGAGAGAGAGAGAGAGTGAGATCAAGGCACGATGGAAATAGAGGACAATACAATGGCAAGCATCTAGAAACTAACTATACCGGTGGAAAACGTAACTCGGCGATTTCGTTCATGTTTTTCAACTTCCCGGATGATTGGGGGATGGGGAAACTATGGATGATCTTTAAGAAACACGGTACGGTGTTCGATATGTTTATGGCACAAAGGAGACTTGGTAACGGGATGAGGTATGGTTTTGTTCGGTCCAAATCCGTTGGTGACGTGGAAAATCTATCGAGTCAGTTACAGAAGATAAAGATTGGAGAGGAGATGTTGAGAGTGTATGTGGCTTATGACAGAAAAAGAAGTGCAAACGTAGGCTGGAGGGATGTGCGCGTGGAGAATAATAGGAGATACAACAGTACGTATAACAGGGGATGGCATAGGTATGAAGATATGAGGGATGATCGTCAGATATTCAGATTATCAATTATGTAAACATATAGATTATAATTTATTCTATTCCTATTACTCTATTAGATTATCAATTATGTAAACATATAAATTAATTACTAAATTAATGAAATCAGAAATTTAATTCATTAAATATTTAAATCAGAAAAAATTAATTAATTAATTAAATTAGAAAAGATACCTGTGGTTGAGTCGCCGGAGGAGTCGCCGGAAGTGGAGAGTCGCCGGAGTTGATGGATTGTTATCTTCTTTAAGATGGAGTTGGAGATAGAGTGGAGTGGTGGCTGTGAAAAATAATAAACACGCTCCAAACTTGTAACCCTAAAAGATACCCATTTTTTTAATAAGTCAAACAAAATTATTGACCGATGTTGACCGATGTTGACCGATATAGACCAAAACGCCAAATTAGACCGATATGCCAAAAATCGTGGCGGTGGACCGCCGCCAACCGCCATGGCGCCGCCATATCGGCCGCCATGGCCGATTTTTACAACACTATGTGTCATTAAATGTAAAGTCACAAAAAGATGTAGAGTCAAAAAAAGGTGATGGCATTTATGTTATCGAAAAAGAGGATACGGGCAAGATGGAATCAGAGGATGGGTCTCATATGGTTTTGGAAAAGAATATTGGGCCTAGCAGGGGGGAATTCGTGGAGCAAACTAATGGGCTGGAAGGTGACAATGAGATTATTAAAAATCTGGTGGGCTCGTCTGGCCCAATTACTAAAAAATATAGTAGAGTTAGACGTGGGATGTGTAGAGATTATGTATCAAAAAACAACAGTAAACGTGATATTGTTGAAAGATCTATTGATGGAACAGAGGATAAGGAGAATAACGAGTACGAGAGTTCGAAGACCAGAACAGAAAAAAGAGAGGTTTCGCCTACGAGTTCGGTAGGGAGTGGAGGGACTAGATCAAAGAAAAAAAGAAAGGTTAATAGGGACATGAACTTCGATGGCGTTGAGGTGGGGGTGGGTTTTAACCAAGGAAAAACAATTGGGGAAAAATGAGATATAAAAAACGAGACAGGTAGGAAGAGCATAACAAAAGCAAAGGAAGTGGCTAAGAAAATGGGGGTGGAGGGTCTAGGTGAAGATAAAACAGGAATTTCGGATGTGTACAAGGAGAATTACAACTCAGGGAGCGAAAGCAGTGGTATTTTTCGTTTTGGGCATGGTAATGAGGGAGATGCGGACAATAGTAAATGCAACGTAAATATGGAACAAGTGAAGGAGATAGGGGAAATGATTGGGGTATCGTGGGTATTAGCCGAAGAGGAAAAGAAAGAGGGGCTGCAAGGGTGTGAAGGAGTTGTTGCGGAAGGGAATGTGGTGTAATTTGGTATGATCTTGTTTTCGTTTAGATAATTATTTTATTATGAAGATGATATCTATAAATGTGAGGAGTATGGGGGAAAATGGGAAAAAAAAGGTGGATTAGATCGATTATTAGGGGTGAACAACCGGACGTGATTGGGTTGCAAGAAACTAAAAGTGGGTTGATTGATGATTTATGGATTGAGGATATATGGGGTGGTAGGGGATATGGATATTCCCAATTGCCTGCAGTTGGGAATTCACGGGGTATAATAGTTATTTGGGATTCGAGAGTCTTTACGTGTAAAGAGGCGATAGGGGACGAGAGGTTTATAGCGGTTAGGGGCTCTTGGAAAGGGAAAGACGAGGAGGTGTTCCTTGTGTGTATTTATGGTCCACATGTGAGTAGACAAAAAACGTCCCTTTGGGAAAGATTAACAGGGTTGATGAATAAATGGAATGGTGTGTGGTGTATTTTTGGAGATCTAAATGTGGTTAGGAGTAATGATGATACTCAATTCTCAGGTGAACGTTAAGGAAACAATTGAATTCAATGATTTTATTAATGATCGGAGGCTAGTTGAGGTTCCAATGGGGGGGGGGGGGGAGGAAATTCACTAGAGTTAGTGATGATGGCGTAAAGTTTAGTAAGCTAGATCGTTTCTTGTTGAATGATGAGTTCAATAATCTTTGGGGTAATCTATCAGTTGTTGCCTTGGATAGGAAATTATCGGATCATTGCCCGATCGTGTTAAAAGACGTGGACTTAGATTTTGGCCCAAAACCATTTCGCGTTTTTAATGTTTGGTTGGATGAACCGGATTTTTATCACGTTGTTGAGGAGGCTTGGAAGAAAGAGGTGAGGAGCTTTCGGGCGGATTGTATTTTTGGGGATAGGTTGAAAAATGTCAAAGCAAGTCTTAGGGTATGGAGTAAGGAGAGGTTTGGCGGGAATAAAGAGAAAATTGAAACGTTAAAAAATTTAGCAATGAGATGGGAATTAGAAGCAGAAAAGAGAACTCTTAGCGATAGTGAGAGGAGGGCATGGTTAGAGGTGAGGAAGTCTTGGGAGGAAAAGGATAGGGAATATTGCAATATGCTTCGGAAAAAATCAAGAATTAAGTGGGACGCGGAAGGTGATGAAAATTCAAAAATTTTTCATTCTTTCGTGAAGAGGAGGAACAATAAAGGTAACTTAAGAGGACTTATGGTTGATGGTGTATGGTGTGAAGATCCTAAACTAATAAAAGCGGAGATGGCGAGGCACTATAAAAAATTATTTTCCCAAAGGTTGGTAACTCGTCCGATTTTTTGTAGTAATAGAATTGAGAAAATATCAATGGAAATGGAAGAAGCTAGAATGTTAGAGAAAGGCTTTGACGAGAAGGAGGTTTGGGAGGCAGTTCGGGGTTGTGGAGGGGATAAAGCCCCAGGTCCCGACAGTTTTAATTTTAAGTTCATTCGAAAAGTTTGGGAGATTATTAAACCGGAGTTATTAGGCGCCATCAGGTGGTTTTGGGATAATATGGAGATATCGAGGGGTTGTAATGCCTCTTTCGTCACCATTATCCCTAAGGTGGCAGATCCCATTGGGCTTGGCGATTTTCGCCCTATTAGCCTTATCGGATGCTATTATCAAATTATTGCAAAAATGTTAGCGGAAAGGGTTAAACGAGTAGTGGGGATTGTGTTGGGCGAAGCTCAAAACGCATTTATAAAAGGGAGATTTATTCTTGATGGGGTTCTTATCGCAAATGAAACTATAGAATATCTGAGGAAAAAGAAAAAAAAAAAGTGCTTAGTATTTAAAGTCGACTTTGAGAAAGCGTACGATAGCATCAATTGGAGGTTTCTAATAGACATCATGAAGAAAATGAGGTTCAGGGATAAATGCTGCAAGTAGGTGAATTCTTGTCTTAGATCCTCCTCTTTGTCCATTTTAGTAAATGGTTCGCCATCATAAGAATTTGGGTTAGAGAGGGGAGTTAGACAAGGTGATCCGCTTTCGCCTTTTTTATTTATTTTGGCTGCGGAGCGGCTTAACGCGATTGTTAACGAAGCGGTGGAAAAAGGCATATTTAGAGGTGTTTCGGTTGGGGCTAATAATGTCACAGTATCCCACTTGCAATATGCAGATGATACCATTTTCTTTGGAGAATGGAGCAAAGAGAACGCTAAATCTCTTATGTGTATCCTCAAATGCTTTGAAGAAGTTTCTGGGTTAAAAGTTAACTATAATAAAAGTAAGATATACGGCATAAGGATTAACGAGGGTGATATGTTGGATATGGCTAGATGGATCGGGTGCGATATCAGGGAGTTTCCGTTTACGTATTTAGGGTTACCAATTTGGGAGAACATGAGGTGGGTGAATGCTTGGACTCCCGTGGTGGAAAAATTCAAAAAGAGGTTGGCCGATTGGAAAGCTAAATCGATGTCGTTCGGGGGTCGTCTAACATTGGTCAAATCGGTTCTTGGTAGCTTGCCATTGTATTATTTTTTGATGTTCCGCGTGCCTTTGAGTGTCATAAAAAATTTAGAGAGTATTAGAAAGAATTTTTTTTGGGGTGGGTCGGGGGATGGAAATAAACTTTCTTGGGTCAAACGGGGGTCAGTTTTATCTTCGCTCGGGGAGGGGGGCTTAGTATTGGGTCATTACGGGTAAAAAACTTGGCTTTGTTAGGTAAATGGTGGTGGAGGTTTAGGAAGGAGGGGGATAGTTTATGGGTTAGGGTGGTCAAAAGTATTCACGGTGCTAGTGGGGGTTTGGGTGACGTTAGGGCAATGGGTAGGGGTGATGGGAGGGGGGGCTTGGAGTGATATTGTAAAGATAGGAGAGGAGATCGACGGGTTGGCGATAGGGTTCACGTCTTCTTGTATGGGGGTTTTAGGGGATGGGAGGGAAATTAGGTTTTGGGTTGATCGTTGGGTGGATAATCGGAGGCTGTGCGATAGATTTCCTAGGTTATATCATTTAGATAGGAGGAAGGAGGCTAGTGTGTTGGAAAGAGGGATTTGGATGGACAATAGTTGGGTTTGGGAATGGGATTGGGTAAGAAATATTAGGGGTAGAGTGAGTAAGGAGTTTGAGGATCTATTAGGTGTCTTGCATCATGTTGTGGTTTCCAATAATTGTAGGGATCGATGGAGATGGGCGCTCGATGAAGATGACGAGTTCACGGTCAAAGAACTTTCAAGATTGATCGACGAAAAGATTCTCCTATCGGATAATGGAGGCCAAGAGACGCTTTGGAACAAGTTGGTGCCGAAGAAAGTTAACATATTCGTATGGAGAGCATTAAGGGGAAGACTTCCGGTTCGTTAGGAGCTCGATAAAAGAGGTATTGATTTGGACTCCGTTCTATGTCCAAGTTGTAATAATATTGTGGAGACGTGTGCTCATTGTTTGATCACTTGCGATCTAGCCATGAGTGTGTGGAATAAGATTTTCAATTGGTGGTAGGTGGGGGATGTTAATGCTTTCACTATTGATGAATTCTTTTCATCTAATGGAAAACATCAATGTCCCCATCTGTTTTTTGGCAAGCGGTTATTTGGACTACCGGGTACTTCATTTGGAAAGAAAGAAATGCACGCGTGTTCGGTAACAAGGTATCAAGTACAAATAAAATTGTTCAAGACACTCAACTAAAAAGCTTCGAGTGGATAGTAAGAAGATCAAATAAATACAAAGAGATAGATTGGCATCAATGGTTATGGGACCCCTTAAAAAGTCGGTTACAGTAACGGTTTTTATCAAGTTAATGTTCAAGTTCAGGTGAATTCTGTGAAGTGATGTCTGTTACGGTGCTTGGTTCGATTGCAAATTCTGATGCAACAGTATGTTATGTATGTTTTTAGCTCTTTCTTTTTGGGCCAGCTTCAAGAGCTTCTAAGTGGTCAGTATATGCAAAAGTGCTTTTGTTTTTTGGTCATTTAGAGATAGGGTTGTTGTGGTCCAGGTGTCATGGAAGATTCAATTCTCTTGTGGGGCCTGGTATACATATGTGTAGTTCGTTTTTGGTTTCATGGTTCTAGTTTGTTCTATGATGTGTTTTCCTTGTCCATGGTATAAGTCGTTTAGTGTGACAGTTTTTTTTCCTTTGCTATTGTTTTGGTTTTGTTTCTAGGGTCCCTCACTTTTAATTTGCTTGATTAGTTGTGGTGGGATGCCTCGTTTTGTATTTTTTTTTCTTTGTTGGTTCTATATATTGTTGCCTTCCTAAAAAAAATGGTAACCATTGCTGGCTATTGGATGATTTCATGCTCAAATCCAATTAGAATCTTCAAAATCAGCATTGCCACCTCCACTTGTCCTCATCCATCTCTCTTCTATTGACCATCCAGTAGTCAGAACTAGAGTCCTTAGTATTCGAGTCCTAATGGCTTTAGATCTTTAGAAATTTCTGAAACCCAAACAGCTCTGCAAAGTGCAACTAATTTACTTTCTTCCGTTACCTTAGCACATCTAACTCAAGACCTTAGTTGGTGAATACTTTCAGTTTTCTAACCATCTGGCTTTGTAAATTTAATGATTCACGCACATTGATATGCTAGTCTTTGCATTACATACAATCCTCAATAGTTTCCTTAATAGTATCATTTTTCGAAACTTAGGCTTTCTTATGGGGTTTGCGTACGAGATGGTGGAGATGGTCGTAGCGTGCAACATGAGGGAGAAAATAAAAACATTAATGCAACTTTGTGTTTTTTCACTTAGGTTAAGCTACTATTTATTTGTTCACTTATATTACTGAGCTTGTAGAAAACGGCATTTAAGTGACTTTATATTATAAAAATTATATGTTAAGATCGCTAAACTTACTAGACATGATAATTAGGTCACTTAACCTATACATATAAATGATAATACATTCAAGATAACTCATTTTAACGCTGAATTTTTGAAAGTGATCTGTCAGTGACCTAAGTGAACAAAAGAATAGTAGAGTAACCTGAGTCAACAAAAATGCAAAGTTTTGTGTATTAACCTGCAAACATATGTTACGGCAAAGTAAGACTTAGATGAGGCCATGTATATTAACACTAAACCATCTCTTATTCTCATTAAGTTTAGTGTGTCAACAGTGAAATAGAGCTCCGAATTCACAAAAAAATGGGTGAAAATCTTCCTATTACCTAACACTGCAAGTGGTACCCTGTGTATGAGAATGTATTGCACTGTAAAAGGCATTTGTAAACATGAATCGCCCATCAACATCTTTCTAAACACCCAATTACATCGCGTACTGGTTTTAACGGAAAATTTCATCAATAAACTAACTTCATAATCTTGTAAAAACGAGAGTTTATGTGAGACCACAAATTTATAACGTTGAATTGACATTGATGTGTGGCCCTATGTGTGTGTGTCTTTAGGCACATAATAGTGCTGTAGCTTAACTCTCTGTAAGAAATTGGGGTTAGGGTGTGATGATAATCTTGGATATCTTCTCAGATCATGTATGTTCACTTCCGAATAAAGTATTTGACCCTTTAATGCTCGGGTATCACGAATCCTAATTGGGACAATTCGAGAAGAACACTTGGTATCTAGGCACAAGAAAACTAAACAAAACAAAGGGGAATTGTATGAATTTTCGTATGTTAGAATGACACCAAAATGGCTGTTATGTAACAGACATAGTTGACAGATACAAGCAGTTATAATCGGTTAAATCCCAAAAGACACAACTCTTCACCAATAGACGCAAGTGAAGGCTTCCCCTCGACCCCCGACGCTCACTTGGGAGCGGGACCCCAACAAGGGGCGCTGCCCTGCGTCTTTTTGTCGTGGTGGAAACACATCATCTCAAATGAGTGTGCACTCCACACTTCCCTAACTCGTATCCGAGCATAATATGAAATCTCATTGGTCTCTAGTAAATCGCAGTTACCAAAAATAGTTGATGACTAAAATCACCAACACTTTCTAACAGTAAGTTTATATTTAGAAACTGAATAATCAATATCCAACACAATCACTGTGACACGTGAACAAAATAGGCACTTGGATTAAGGTTATAATTATGTTTCACTCTCTAAAGCATATGTCAGTGTTATGGAAGCACCTCTAAAATAATCTGTTGAGTAAAGGTGTTTGAATTTGTTTATGCCGCAAAATAATTCAATAAAACCACACTTTTGTTTTGGTGTAACAAAGGTTTCCGGTCCTTTTTGGGACTAATCCACGGGGTTTGAACCCATCGCCACATAGACTCAAACCCTTCAGGGTTGTTTGCACCTAGCACAATTTTAGCTTAAAACCTCACATTCTAGTTATAATAGTTACAAGTCTTTTTGACACTAAGTGGTTAATCAAAACCACTTTTTTTAGAATTTATCTCAAATAATTGGAGCACTGTTTAATTTACAGATAAATTGTTTCATTTAAACACTCTAAACTACTAAAATAATACCCTCTATGACTTACTCAATTTTTTTTTATAAAAACTTAATTGAGGACTTTCATCAAACACTTGGCATGCATATTCAGTTTAAGAAAAATAAACACAACAAAAGTAATTTCTTTCTACTTACCTCGTTAGCGTTGTTGCCCCTTGGTTCGGTCGGCTATGCAGGGTTAATCTTAGTCGTAAGGAAACGACAATCGTACTATGTTTTGCTGAGGAGGAAGGTCACGGGTTTAAAGCCTGGAACATTTGCTTTTAGTTTGACATAAAGATTGCTTTGGCCCTTTGTTTAAAACTTTACCCTCAGAAAGCCCTTTTAAGTTTTTGAATTATTAGTTGACTTATATTAGTTGACTTTACCACAGCATGTTTACTAATTGTATCAATGCGGGTTTATTTCAGTTCAAGTGTTGAGTATTCGCCATCTTCAACAATCGCCTCAAATGAGCAACAAGGATGATGATGATGATGATGATGATGATGGCTCGAGGAAGTAGAATGGTGACCTCTTTTAGGGCTGGGCTGGGGCCGGGGAGAGAGCTAAGGTTGGGGTTGGAGTTGAGGCTAGAGTTTATATTATAAGCCGAAAACTGAAGCTTGTATTTTTATAAAGTTGTTTGACGAATTAATTGAAGCTTAAGCTTATTAATGTAAAATAGTGTATTCACATATATTTACATATATATTCAGCTTTTGTGTGATAATCAATTATATTTTCAAATCGTATTTAAGTATTTGATTAGCTATAAGCCACTATAAGCCCCATAAGCCTTTTTCTATTGACTTGGGCTTATAGAGGCTTTTGACTTATAAATCTTCTTTAAGTCTGTGTGATAAACAAGACTTATTTTATACAGTAATCTAAAGTATTTTAGAAGCTCAAACATCTATAAGCCGCAAGAAGCCTATGCCAAACATAGCTATCATCTTATTGATGCGAAAACATAACCCTGTTACTATTCATCAAAGGGTCACTACAACAAATAGTCAAATTCCACTCATTTTTTAGCTAAAAAATACATGTTTTTAAATGTTTAAAATATCAAAGTCCACGCTTCTCTATTGTATGGACAAATGTTGCGTGAATAATATCTCAACATTTGCAAATGTGAACAAAATAGTCCGATGTTCACATGAAGAAACGTGGACGAAAACAAAATAGTCAAATGTTCATATGACGTTAGTTTAAAAGTCACGTAGAAGGCTAAAGGCTTGTTACTTTATTCGAATTTTGAAGTCACGAAAAAGGGCTTAAAGACATATATACCATGGTTTGTTTCGTTCGAATTTGGTGTTGTCATTTGGATCTCGATTGACTGAAAGACGACGAAACCAAGGTGGGTCTCAAGACATCCATGAATTTTCGTGTTGTAATGTTAATTTTGTTACAAAACCTCATATTTTATAAACACACCCGGTCTAAAAAAATCATGTATGTAGTCTTGTTTGATTTTATCTAAATGTATCACTTTGTGTTCTAGTTCAGCAAGTTATGTAAGTTTATTGGTAACTGATAGCGTATCATTATTAATGGCCCAATGCCCACCAATCACATGCTCGGATCAAGCCCAAAATGTGTGCGGGTTTATTTGAGTCCCAAGTGTTGAGTAGCTCGAACTCGAGTAGCTCGAATCGTTTAAATCGAGTCGATTTCAAGTAGTTTACGAGTCGTTCTCGAGTAACTTGCGAGCAGTCTCGGCTCGTTTACACCCCAAGCCATAAATAGTCACCAGAGCCGCATTGCGCGAGTACCGGTTGTATTAAATGCCTAAAAAAAATCTTTAAGCATTACTCCGTATAAAATAGTAATGTAATATATGATTTTAACATATTGGTGATTTCACGAGTCTATATGCTAAACTAGTATGGAGTATTATATATTTTCAAATGCATTTAAAATAAAGGTTTTCTTATTTAAAATATTTTTCACGGGCTATGCTACACCCACACAAATTTTACATAAAAAAATTCACAAAATAATGTAGCATGTGCGCTTAACCATTCAATGCTCTCACTTAGGGGTGTGCATCTGGCCGGAACCCGACCCGTCCCGACAAGCTTGAAAATCCTAACCGAATCCCTACCCGAGTCTAGCCCGAATCGTCCCGAGTCCCGAAACGGAACCGACTTGTATGGTTTTTCTTTGTAATCCCGACTTCGTCCCGACTCCCTACCCGAATCCCGACAAGCTGAAAAACGCAAACCGAGTCCCGACCTGAGTATGGTCGGTTCAGGATTTGGAACGATTCGGGACATCAGGATCGGGACGGTTTTCGGGTGTAGGTCAGGTTTTGCTCAGCCCTATTCTCACTTGGTCAACTAATACTTTCACGTGAGTGGCCAAAGGGCATGCCCCATCATTTTGCGGATTTTTTTGGTAAATGCTTTTAAAATAAAGGTTTCCTTATTTAAAATAATTTTCAAATGCATCTTTCATCATCGCATTTGATAAATACAATTTTTTAGCGCGGTTTAAAAAAGTAAGCATTTGTTCATTGAATTCATCTCAATTTCACACTCATCACCGCTACACCTCCGCCGTATAATTTTAACGTTAGTTATTCTCTTTATGATTCTATTTATTATGTAGTAATTAAATGTTTTCAATAAGCTAGCGTTTTTATATAATTTTAAAGGGCTTGTTTGGCTAAGCTTATTAAACATAAGCCCATTTGGGCTTCTTTTTTATAAGCTCCAATTTTGTGGCTTATTTTGAGACTTGTCGGCTTATATAAGTTTATTATGATAAGATATACGTAAAAAAGCCGACAAGTCTAAAAAAAAGCCGTAAAATTGGAGCTTATCTAAAATAAGCCCAAATTTCATTAAATTTCGGCTTATTTTAGATAAGCCCCAATTTTCCGGCTTATTTTGAGACTTGTCGGCTTTTATAAGTTTATCATATCATAATAAACTTATATAAGCCGACAAGTCTAAAAATAAGCCCCAAAATTGGAGCTTATCTAAATAAGCCCAAATTGGCTTACGTTTAATAAGCTTAGCCAAACACGGAAATACCCCTTTATCTAGCTGTTAATAATGTCGATCATACTAGCTTGATTATATTGTGAAATTGTGTTGTTTGATTACGATAGATAGTCGTTTTTGCGTGTGTTTGGATGAATTTGTGACTTTCAATTCATGTTTCGGAATTTAAGGAAAAACAAAATGCTAAATGGTGCTTTCCAAACAAACTTTCAATTCTATACGCTTTTAAAAGGTATTGGTGACTTCTGAATTTTTGATCTGATGTGATGTTGTTTGATACTGCTGTTGGTATAGTGATTAAGATGGTATCAACAAGGAAAATGAAAGCGAGGTTTAGTATTGGGATGAAAATCAATATGATATCACCAAGGAAGACGAGCGCATGTAAGAAGAAGCATGCTGTTGGTATAAGTTGTCATCCGTGCCACAGGAGACAAAAAGTTGACTTGACCTGCCCGAATTGTGATCTAAGCTTCTGCCGTCGTACTCTCAAGGATAAGTACCAGCTTGTTAAAGACCCAGCCACCGGTTGGCCTTGCCCGAGATGCACCGGTGTGTGCGACTGCGAGAAATGCAATGCCCTATACGCGAAGGTACTCACCTAAACACGATTTTATTTTTGTTTCATAATCAGTGGGTGGTTCATTTCAACTAACTTATTTCTTAAATATTGTTTTGTAACAGATGAAAAAGTTTGCTAATACTAGTGTTGCTGAGAAGAGTTGTTTTGAGGTTACTTCAAATCCTCTTTATCTTTTATTCGATTTCAGTTCTAGTGTTAGAAACAAAAAAGAAAATTACCCTGCATTTAGATGATCGGGTTGGGTTATATCTCAAAAACTAGCTCTTTGTGATATGGGTTGGGTCAGGTTGGAGTTGGACAGACCCAAAACACCTGTTGTTCAAAAGTTTGATTTTTTTCTTTTGATATTAAATAGTCAGGGTGCGTGAATTGATTACATACGTTACTATTTCACAATCTCTCTTTTTAATTAAAATAATTTTGGAGGTTGTATGTGCTAAAGTTTGCTGTCATAGCTCATGAATATCTTGATATTCATATATTCTTTGTTAAATGATCGAGTTTTATTTGTTCTTTCTAAATCAATCACTTGATCAATTGCCATTAGGACTTGAAAAGGGTTGAAGCAGAATTAAGAATCTGTAGGTCAGATCTGCATGCAGCTGAAGAGGCAAATAAGGAACTTCGTGTTGAGAAAATATGGTTGGCAGAGAGATTTTCCAGGCGTGAAAAGAAGAAACTTGATAAGGTGTTAATTCAAGCTTTGTCCTTTTTACCTGAAGGTGTTTATTTTTTGTGTCTATGGGATGCATTTGTGTATATATTAAAACGGTTTACATAATTGTGAGTTCGGATAAGGAGGCTTGAGGAAGAATTGGAACAAAAAGAACCTCACATTTCTTATCTTGAGAGGAAGGTTCAAAATCTCACCCGATATTTGGCTGTTGCTAAGTCTCGCCTGGCTGCTGTTGAGTCTCATCTGGAATGTAAAAATAACGAGTTGTCTTCTCTGCAAAAATTTATAATAGAATGTCAAGATGCTGCAAATGACATAGGTAATATTCATCTTAATATCATATTTAATGAATAAGTTACAACTTCCCTGAGATTTAACCAATAAGGCTCTGTACACAAATCCTGTTGGTTTTCATGATACACATAATAATGTTCTGTTGTACCAACTTTGTAGGTGACAAGGTTGAAAATGTCCGACTGGCTGCTGCAGATGATTGGAAAGAAACCTTTAGTTCATGGAGGATGTAGGATCATCTTGTGAAGTCTCTGTCTGCTCCACGAAGATACGGAGTAATGATCTCAACCGATTCCCTTGTGGTTTTTCCATCTCTTTTAACATAACGTGCATATATGTGGGCGCATTTAGTTCATAACTTTTAAGAGTTACTTTTCTTTCAGATGATGCTGAGAACTTATCCGATTTACCATATTTGTATAAAAACATGAAGTCCGGTTATAGATGGTATTGAAGTAACCATTTTCACCCAAAACAATATGAAGATGCCAAAACACCAATCGAATCAATTGATAGCTCACCCATACCGCGTACAGTACTTCTCCTCCCGGTGTAACCTGAATAGGGAATACATCATCCTTTTACATGTTTTATGGTTTGGAATACTTTTTCAAGGAAAATTACTTTAAAACACAAATTGGTGTTTATGGGATATCGAGTTAATGTGTGACTTTGTGGAATTGATCTTCTTATGTTAACATCTAACAGGTTGCTAGGTTTATTGATGATCTTGCCTTTTTATGCCATTCTTTAAAAATGGAGCGTGAGTACTTTTGCAGTAATTGAATAATTAGTAACATGCAAATTGAGAATTGTTTTTGCGAAAGAAACTTTGTTGATTGCTGTAGATATCCGGTGCTACCGTATGGATGAATTAGGGGTTAATGTAGATTGTAGGGTTAAACTCTATTTCATACTAACATAGCAATTTTGCCACACTGGATAAATCGGGGTGGATTATGGGCCGAGTCAACTGTAGATATGTTGTAGTAACATACAAACTTCATTTGATGAATATGATTTTGGGTGAACTTTGCAAAATGAGCAGATGCGAAAATAAATACATTAGATTAGGTCTAGGAATGCGATGCTTGCCCATGTTTAGGACTTTCTTTAACGGCTGAGCTTATATTTACATACTTTATGCTCTTATGCCCGCCCTCTTTGCTAGTGATGTATGTGTATGACATGTTTGCAAGTATGAGTCTTACTGTCAATACTATATCTGCTACTTATGGATTTTACAAACTACTGTAGTTTTTTGTCCTTCTCTCTTTTAACTTGTGTAATTGGGCTGCAATTTACTAACCTGGAAATAGCATATTAGTGAATAGTTATCTATTCATTGTATTACTTAAAAAATTAATGTTATGAAGTTTATTTTTTTGTGTTTTGTTTACACTTATGCTGTTGTTTAGATATTTTGCGTTACTGAAGTCCTTTCATGACAATTTTTTGCAGTAGACAGTGGTGTGCCAGAAGCAATATTGAGGCTGATGCTATCCAGACAGTTGCGACACATACTGAAACTAATGAGCCCAATACGAACTCAGATGAGCCAAAAATCACACAATAGATAAGAATTAAGATGTCCCTTGGAACTAATCGGGTACCTTATCTCGCATCCATGTCTTGAAAAAAAGAGTGAATCAAGTGGCAAGAATTTTGTGTCTTTTTTCCTGATTATCTACAAAGATTTGGTTGTGTCTGGGTTTTGATTCTATGGGGTCTTGTTGAAGAGAATGTATCGGCTTAGTCACACTTTGTTTTCTGTAACATGATACAGAAAATGAACATAGATTACGGCGTGTAGGACTAGGAAACGGGTCATAATGCAGCTTTTAAGAAAATGCAGGTCTGTCTGAGTATCTGAGCTTCTATACGGCGTATAGGTCTGTTTTAAAAAAGGGAAAATTACATATTTGGGTAACATTCTTTGCACCATTTCTCAATTTGGGTAACCTTATTTCGATTTCATCAATTACAGGAATATTATTCCTTTCTTTCTTCAATTTAGTCAATATGAACAGTAAAAGTACAAGATAAAACAATTTTTACCAGGTTTAAAGTTTTTTTTGTATACGTCACCTTGTTTTCCAGCTCATTACTCCCAAGTGTAACAGGTTTGTACTGTTGATACTATTGGCATCCTAATTAGTTCAATAAGCAATCATAATTTGTTTTAGTATGTTATTTAGCATTCTATAGTGTAACAGGTATTTACTGCTGATACTGTTAGCATCCTAATTAGTTTGTTTTTTTCATGCTAAAAGTTCATGGAACACGTCTGCTGGCAACTCTATCTAGCATTGTGGCTCCTGGGAAATTATGCGGTCATATGCTACGCCTAGAGCTATTTTCATTTCTAGTTGGGGTATCATTATTTCAATGTTTATAGTAAATGTTTAGGCTGAAACAATTGTTAGTTGAATTATACTAGCCAACCTGAATGACCTGATCCGAGACGATTCCTTATAGGGTCGGGTTGCGGGTCACTTTTTTCTAATCCAAAACTCGAATCAACCTTACCCGATAAATTTGATAACCCGACCCGATAACACTCGTGGGGAATATTGACTAACAATTGCAATCTATAAAAAGTCTTTAGATGGAAAAACAATTTACCCATTACATGTTACTAGAAAGGTGTCCGCGCGATGCGGGGGCGGATTGTTGGGGTGAAGAGGAGGGAGGTGGGGTGGTGGAAAGTGGTTGTTGAGGTGGTTATAAATTGTTGGGGGTGGTTGTTGAGGTGGTTATAAATTGTTGGGGTGGTTGTTGAAGTGGTTATAAATTGTTTGGGGTGATTGTTAGGGGTGGTTGTTTCCATAATTAGTAAGTAAAAGTCTGAATTTTTAAGCCTTTCTAATTATAGAATAGTCCCAAATACATTATATAGTAGTATAGAAGTATAGATAGACAAACGCATACAGTTAGAGTGATGAGGTGGAAAGAACAAAATAACGTGGACAACAACATATGTAAATTGGGTGAAAATTAGAAGAATTTATAAATTTACCATTCATATTGATTAAATTCTTGTAATTGATGAAATTGAAAAAGGTTGCGAAGAATGTTACCCAAATATGCAATTTTCCTTTAAAAAAATTATCCCAGGCATTTCAAGAAATTAGTTAAGGCGTGACAAATTCACTAGATATAGCTAGTTAATGATTTGCACCTTAGATAAATACATTTTTTTTTTTTTTTTTTTTTTTTTTTTTTTTTTTTTTTTTTGCATATGTAAGGTTACACAACAATTTGCTTTTCTTGCATTTTATTTTATCATATTTAGGTTTGCATTAGTTTAAAAAAATATTAATAATTACATCTATACTACTTATAAAGTTATAATACATGAATGACTATCTCTCCAAAAAATTCAAATGTACACAAAATGATGCATGGTTTACAACACTTTAAAGCAAGCAATTTTCATAATTACAACAACCAAAGCATTGTGTACAACAAAAACTAGCATGAATCGAAATTCAGACCACTTTCCTTAGAATTCTACATTAATAGCATTAAAAACACCCCTACACCCAATATTACAATTATTTAAACACAATGTACAACCCTTATTCTACATTAATAGCATTAAAAACATCCCTACACCCAATATTACAATCAATTAAACACAATGTACAACCCTCATTCTACATTAATAGCATTAAAAACATCCCTACACCTAATATTACAATTATTTAAACACAATGTACAACCCTCATTCTACACTAATAGCATTAAAAACACCCCTACACCCAATATTACAATTATTTAAACACAATGTACAACCCTCCATCTTAACCTAGACATGAACCTGTGACCAAGACTCGACTCGATACACAAAGCTGTGACCAAACAAATTTAGGTGTCGGAATGACATCCCGTGACATTTTTATTAATTTCATTGAAAATTTTTATTTCAGGGTACCCGCCGCTGCAACGCGCGGGTACCCTGCTAGTTATTACTTAGGGAAAATTGTCCAAAAATACATTCAACGTGTCACCTTTTACTATTATATGCTATGATTTTTTTTGTCCTATTATATACACGAACTTTCTTAATCTTTCTATTTTATCGATAAATCTGACGTGACATGGAGTTAATTACATAAATTTACATGAATCGTCCCTGTGGCTCGAAACAATTACACCATTTGTCCTTAAAACAATTACATAAAAGGTCCCTGTAGCTCAAGAGTTAAAATATTGCATCGTTAGTCCTTATTGAGTTAAAACATTTGCATCGTTAGTCCTCATTGACTATTGAGTTAAAATATTTACATCGTTAGTCCTCATTGAGTTAAAATATTTGCATTGTTAGTCCTCATTGACTATTCTTACGTTAAAATATTTGCATCGTTAGTCCTCATTGACTATTGAGTTAAAATATTTGCATCATTAGTCCTCACTGAGTTAAAATATTTGCATTGTTAGTCATCATTAACTATTAATACGTTTTTATCCCTTTTCGTCCGTTTTTCTTACGTTTTCGTCCCTACCAACACCCACCGCCACCACCACCCACCACCACCATCACCACCTCCACCTACCACCGCCGCCACCACCTACCGCCACCATCACCCACCTCTACCACCGCAACCCACCACCTCCACCCACACCCACCACCACCCACCACCTACTGCCACCACCACCCACTGCCACCCACCGCCGCCATCGCCACCACCACCACCACCCACCACCGCCACCACCATCACCACCGCTGCCGCCACCACCCACCACTGCCACCATCACCCATCGCCACCACCACCACCACCGCCACCACCACCGCCGCCACCACCACCACCCACCACCGCCACCGCCACCGCCGCCACCCGCCGCGGATTCTAACACCACCACCACCACCGTCGTCGCCAACACCAACACCATTACCGCCGCCACCACCAACCACCACCCACCACCTCCACCCAACACCCATCACCCACCACCACCATCACCGCCACCACCCACCACTGCAACCACCACCCATCGCCAAGTTTTTATACATGATTTTATACGCGTGGTAGTAGCGGTGGGTGTTGGTGGGTGGCGATGGGTAGTGGGCGGTGGTGGTTGGTAGGTGGTGGTGGGTGGCGGTGGTGGGTGGTGGCGGTGGGTGTTGGTAGGTGGCTGCGGTGGGTGTTGGTAGGTGGCGGTGGTGGTGGTGGGCGGTGGTGGTGGTGGGTGGCGGTAGTAAACAATCATTATTTTGCAATTTCAGGTTAAAATCCCACGAGTTTTGATGTAAAACATCATTCCAGACAACTTTCGTGTTTTACACTTTTAATGATTCGGAGCAGAAGGGTTTAGGGTTTTGGGTTTTGGGTTTAGGGTTTAGAGAACTCTAAACCATAAACCCTAAACTCTAGACGAAAACAAGTAAAAAAACGTAAGAATAGTCAATGAGGACTAAGGATGCAAATATTTTAACTCAATGAGGACTAACGATGCAAATATTTTAACTCAATAGTCAATGAGGACTAACGATGCAAATATTTTAACTCAATGAAGACTAACGATGCAAATATTTTAACTCATTAGTCAAGGAGGACTAACGATGCAAATATTTTAACTCAATGAGGACTAACGATGCAAATATTTTAACTCAATAGTTAATGAGGACTAACGATGCAAATATTTTAACTCAATAGTCAATGAGGACTAACGATGCAAATGTTTTAACTCAATGAGGACTAACGATGCAAATATTTTAACTCAATAGTCAATGAGGACTAACGATGCAAATATTTTAACTCAATGAGGACTAACGATACAAATATTTTAACTCTTGAGCTACAGGGACTTTTTATTAATTGTTTCAAGGACGAATGGTGTAATTGTTTTGAGCCACAGGGACGATTCATGTAAATTTATGTAATTAACTCCATACCAAGTCAGATTTATCGATACAATAGAAAGATTAAGAAAGTTCATCTATAGAATAGGAAAAAAAAGGTTCATGGCATACAATACTAAAAGGTGGCAAGTTGGATGTATTTTTGGACAATTTTTTCTATTACTTAATAAGGAAACATTCTTTTTTTCTCGAAATACAAAAATCCTCACTTGGAGTTTTGTTTTATTAAAAACATTTTAAATAAAAATACTTAAATATTTCCTAATTAAGCATAAAAAAGTTATAAATTCATTTTTATGTGTTCACGTATGAAAAAGATTAAAAATACACATGTACCTGAAATTCATTACCTAATAGTTTTAGACTAAATTGAGTTTTTTTGAAAAACCTGGCTTCCATTCTTTGTTGTTCATCATCTATACGTAGTTTTAGACTAAATTGAAATATTTCCTAATTAAGCATAAAAAAGTTATAAATTCGTTTTTATGTGTTCACGTATTATTTAATGTTTACTATCCCATTAAGTGAAAACCTAATTCAATTTTGTAAACCGTTTTTCTATAACCTAAATTCGATTATAGCTGATTGTTGATATCATGAATTGTTGTGGTTTTAGAGCTTTTCTTTGTGAGATAGTTTGTGGTAATGATATGAATTGATTTACATT